>MDSB01000005.1:463803-674535 GCA_001754015.1 Brettanomyces anomalus
CCCTGGAATTTAACTGATAAGTTATTAAATATATGTCAAAAGAATGGTGGTAAGCCGAAAATGGACGTTCGATCGGCTCGGAGAGAATCCCGTGTGAAAAAAAATATGCGTGATGATATTGCAGCGAGAACAACTAGTTCTGTTAAATCGATCACAAAACCTTCCGAGCCAAGATCCCCTGTAAAGATAAGTGCTGCTCCTGAAGGTAGTGCAGATAATATGCAGAGCCCCTCTGAAACTGAAAGTAGGAATAATTTACCTTCAGTTGTCTTCAATCAACAAAATAAAAATGATGATGATGATCCTCCTTTGAACAATAATAAAAATGTTAACATGGATGGTGATGATGATAATGGGAATGATGAAAACATGAGTGACTTATTTGGAGATGATGACAGTGATGATTTAAAAGATACTGAATTGGCTAACGATGAAGAGTTGATGCAAAAAAAATCTAACAAAAACTGTGATAATACTGATGAAGCTAATGATGAAGTCGATAAGCACACAGACACGTCCTCAATACATTTGCTTTCTGCCAGAACTAGTCCCTTGTATGAAGACCCTGGAGCTCCTAGACCTATTTCCATGCAAATATTTGCAACACCGTCGACCTCGGAGAGTATACCTGAGTCTGAAGATAATTCTACGGGTTCAAAGTCATCTGGTGAGTTTCAAAAGTCCGTTTTTGCACCATTAAGTTTTAACCCTCAGATTAGAAAAGATATTGATAGCAAGTATTCGAGTGGTGGAAAGTATTTTGTGAAGAGCAGTGAAAATTCAACCCAAGGTACCACCAGTGAGAAAACTAAACCGAAATTCCCTGTCGGAACAGAAGCTGACGTGGAATGTTCTGATAGTGAGGATGATAAGTCTGGTAGTTCTAATGAAGATTCTGAGGATACGGGGTTCTCAAGTTCAAATGAAGTTGCCGAGGATTCCGAAGATGAAATTGAAGATAAGGATCATGATGAGAATGGTAGCAAGGGAGAGTCTGATGCAGTATCTTCGGCAGGATCCGATGAGGAAAGTGAGGCCTCTGAAGTTGAGGAGGATAGTTATCAAACTTCTACATCTATCCATAATATGGATACTAAGCAATCTGTGGGTGTTCAGGCATCCTCACTACTTTCAAGCCCAGTGACTCCGCACAGTGCCATATTCGAAAAATCAGGGAAAGAAATGGAAAGCTGGATGTTTTGGATCTTAAGAGGCCCTTCTGTTGTCAGTATACCTCCCCATTTTCTTCCAAGTACAAATACACTTAAAGTCTCAAAGGGTGAACTTGAGACGATACTACCAGTTTTAGAAGATTTTATCCTTTTCTCACAGAAGGATCTAAGAAGTGCTGATTTAAGTAGTCTTATACAGCATCGGTCAACCCCATCTATGCCCGACTTTGACGTCGATTTTGTTCTTCAAAAGGTATTTCCTGGTGTAAGGAAAACCCCTCTTGTTGATTTATTGAAAGAGCCTGAAGATGCTACAAATGATCCGAAATTGAAAAGTGAGACTGCATATGAATGTCTCTTTGGAGAAAATCCGCCATACGAAAAAAAGGAATCTCCTTCAAAAATTTTCGAGCATAGTGACAACCATGAATTTGATGATCCTAGCTTTTCAACTGCTACGCCATCTGAGCAACAGCATTCACAACAGTTGTCGCCTAACTTCTTACCTTCAATAGAGCCTGGAACAAAAGAATCTGAAGTGGTAAGTAATAAGTTGTTTAGAATTCCAAGTACTTTTGTGTCTGTGAAGAGGCTGGGAAAGAAACTCAAATTAAATGAGACAGCTCTTTTATTTTGGAAGCAACTGGGATTAGATATCGCTAGGCATAAGAAGAATTTTGAGATTTTGGTTGTGATGCCCCAATCTGATAATGGGTATTATGTTCATGAAGTTAATCAATTGATAGATTCACTTGTTCAAGAATACTCTACTCGGGGATTGGGCACGATTCTGAAATGCAGGGGTTCTGGAATGGTTACAATCAGGTCGGAGAAGTCGACAGAAGAAAGTTATTGGAGTCAAGTTCAAAAAGTACTTCTAGGTATGATACCCTCGTTGAAGGAGGATATCAGTTTGCAGCAACTTAAAGAGGGAAAGGATGTACATCCAAGGAACTTGCTATTACTGTTCGCAACGCCATATAATAATGTTTCCTCACTCATACGAATGGGTCATATATGTGCGACGTTTAAGTTGGCGTTGTCAACAGAAGCGAAATCCGAGCATGAGTCAGAAGATCAGAAACGTCGTAAAGTTAGTTCTCAAGAGCGGTATAGACCAGCTATACCAAATATTTTTTACAAAGTTGTGTCGTTTACAACGTTTTACTCTAACGCACAATTACGTTATGATTTTCAATCACTTGATTATATGGGACAATTGGCATTTCAGTTGTACAGTATTTGTCCTGAAAGCACTATTTTTGAGGAAAAGAGTTCTTTTTTCAACATCGCACAGCCTTTTAAGGCACATCTTGATTTTGAGATGACAAAATCCTCTGTTGCTGAAGATTTGGTGAATGATGATTTTTGCTTACACGTTTGTTACGAGCGTTCGATAGATAAACGATGGTGTGTTGTTAGTTGGACAGATCAATATGGTGATTTCAACTATTTGAAATCTTGGTACATTTCTGAAGATTCTGCTTATAAATCATTCAGTTCTGTGGCTGAAAGCGTTTTCAGCATTAGTTTGCAGTTCATGGAGAGGTATGGCCACAAAGGGTCAATTATTCTTGCCCGGTTGAATGATATTCTGCCAGATGATGAGCTGTCTGCATGGAAGAAAATATCTTTACAGCACAGGGATATCAAATTAGTGGTTCTCACAGTAGAGACTGAGTCATCCTCGCTTATACTATCAAATTATAGACTTCCTTCAGCATTAAAGAGTAAGAGATGTGTGAATCCTCAAAACATGAGTGATCTTCAAAAGGGTTCTACGTTATCATCTGGTCTTGGAATTATATCAAGCGCTAGTCTGACACCTAATATCGAGGTCAATTCGGTGGTTTCTCCCTCTTTTGGTACTTCTTCTAACATTGCATTGGCATCCACCGCTGGAACTAACTCACGTCTAACGCCTGGCAGTAGGCAAGGTTTGGATTCAGCTCCTTCTTATGATCTGAGCTCGCCTATGGATTATTCACAGGTCCATTCTCTTAAAAGTCAGCTGGGATTGGTCGATTCGTCTTTATCTGCCGCCGGAACTCCAAACGTTGATGCTTCAACTTCCGTTGAAGTTACTGGTGGATCAGGAAGTCTTTTTGATGATCCTGTTCTCATAGATCGACAGGGTGAATGCTATGGAATTATATTTCCTACTTCGCAGCCACTTGCTCATCAACAAATTCGGCTTCCGCTTCAAACCGGCTTCCTAATTGGTACTGGGAACGGCGTGGCGAAAAATAAAACGTTAGAGGTTAATCTGTTGAGTTGTCCTTCCAATGTAGACTCAGTGGGTTTGCTCAAAAAGCTTCTTATACAATATAAATGTCTGAGTGTTTTTTCGATATATTATTGTCTATTTCCAGCGGTAAGGCTGTGTGGAAATGTTGAATCAGGGGATTCTGGTGTTTTGAACAATTCGATAGATATCAGGAACGAAAACTATTCTTCGCCAGAGAGGAGAGATTTAGATTCTTCGGAGTTCAACACTGGTGTTGATGCGAAGAAGGCTGCTGGTAAAAATATCCGATACCATGAATTCTGCAAGCTTCAGAAGCAGCAGCAAAAATTGTGTCTTTCAAAGGTGTCTGCTGATCGTTTTTTGTACGATGAACATCCTGTTATTCCTCCACATATTACTGCAGTCAGGGAAATGTTAGATTTTTTGGTCCACATCAAAATTGAATAACCGGTTGTGGGAATAGTTGTCGTGTATTTTATATTACATAGTTAAGGCTGTATTTTCTAATTAAATTACACTATCGGAAGTATATGTAAGCTCCGTGTTCAAATCAATCATTCAACTTTTCCTGAGATTAATGGCTTTGAGAAGATCTGTTAGCAGCGGTATACGCCATTTCTTAGAATCCGCTTTATAACTTTGTTGCGCTTCCTTAATGATTGAGTCCATATCCTTCATAAAAATTTTACTGATATCAGCTATATATTCTAGAAGGATAAGAGTTGTAAATTCATACAGCTCTCTTAGTTGTGGTGATGACAAATCACAATTACTTAGGAAAGCCCGAAAGTCTGTTTCCCCAAGATTAATGAGGTTTCGAGATAAAATTTCGCAGTAATATTTCTGTAAGGAAGCTCGTTGTTTGGGAACGAATAGGCAGATATATAAGTAGCCTAATGACACTAATGTTACCCGAAAATATATAGTCTCTAGACCAAGCTCCGAGGTACTTGGTGTTTGTTTATTGGGAATGTAGTTTGAAGGGTCCCTTAAAATCAAATCACTTTCCATGACTGGTCGTATTCTCTCCAGTGAGTCTAATGAATGCATAAAGGATATTGTTAGAAGGCGGTTAAACCCTGAGCTAACACTACTGCCCCATAAACTGAAAACATTTTTTAAGAAGTATGAGTTGTATCGATCTGCTGAATATGTGTCATGTAATGAAACATCCAAATTTTTCATCATCTGCCACTCTATTTTATAGTACTCGGTTATTATAAATAGAACATTCTTCCAGGTACTCCAAGTCAATTGTGAGACCTGATCGTTATGATTGGAGCCTTTGATACAGCATTTAAACCCCCATAGATAATAATCCCATGAGGGTCTGCCAAGCTTGTCAAAATTTGAGTTTCCAAATAGCTCTTCTCGTGAAAGCCATTCTTCCTCGTTTAAATGTCTTAGTTTTTGTATTTCCTGATTAGTAGTAGTATCACTGGCGTTACCATCTACGTCTCGCCCTCCTTCACTGTTATAAATTCTATCGGATACACTTCGGCGTCCAAGAGAATTTGACTTTGTAACAAAATGAAATAGCAAAGACATACTCTTCCATAAATTTTGTAGTTCGTATGAATATATTCTGTCACTTAAGGAATCCTCCTCCATACCAGTATCCTTACATAGGAGTAGTAAATTTGTCAAATAGTCTGTAGCTCGATCGCTCAAAGGCCGAATTCGTGCCTTGGAAGCAATCGAAGTCGAAATTTGAGTATCTGAAAGGCTTAGCTTCGTGACTGTTGTAGCGGTAAGAATCAATCTCAAAAGTTCAGGCTGAGGATAGTTGATAAATGGGTATGATTCGTAGAGTGAGTCTTCTAGGTAGTCCAAAAAATCGATCATCGATCGGTGCTTGAGCATGATTATCTGAACCTTAAAATGCTGTCGATGATATACATCACATTTATGCTTTATATCATATCTGTTTAACTCGGTTGAGCCATTAGATTCATTACTCATGCCATGGGTATTATTATGGTCTGTTTCTTTGTATCCATTTAAATTTACGTGTCTGTTCTTTTCCATGATTAACAGTTCACCTATGCATAGATTAACTTATAAGACTAATAACAAAATAGTTAGATGTATGAGTATTTAATGTTGCAAAGACATGTGACAGTATGTATATCCTTGGAAAATGTAGTATTGTGCACATTCTGGTACCCAGTGTAATGTAATATTCAGAGAAAGAACCTCGAAGTGGGTTGTTCCCGCGGCATGAAAAAAATTTAGATTTAGGAGACTTGTTGCTGAAACGTTTTTACCCAAAATTGGCCTTCATATCTTTTTGAATAATGAATAATAGTATATGTAACTTTGAAATTACAAAAGCATATTTAATGTGTGCTTATCATTGAATCAAGATATATTTTTGATTTGTAAGTTTCTTCTTGTAAATGATAGATGTAATCTCATAAATTTGATGATGAGAAGGGGAAAATTTTTGACTATAAAAAAGCATTAGGGATTGGCAATCGATGTTTAAAATACAGTGAATTTTAAACAAAGAGCCATGAACACAAGAATGTTACAGTTGGTGCATTTTTGTATGGTAATGATTTACTGCTATATCATTACATAAGACTTAGCTGTATATAGTAAGATGACTTTGAGATGAAGTTTATTTTCCAATTGCAACAGCATATATTGTTGCATTATGTCATATATTTAGGTTTTACTGTAACCGATAAATTGAGGGATTAATTGGAAGAGACCTAGTATAGAGAACAATCTAAATAATAGAAGAGTGCTTTGATTTTTTTGTGAATCGACAACCAAAATATTATGAACAATGCTTGACTTCATTTCTAACCTATCGGCTAGTACATTGCTCCCATAAAAACGATTGAAATGTGATATATACTACTAAAGATTACATGATATGTATATAAAGACTCTTGAACATCTATAGTCCAACATTATAATTGTATGTACTTGGGAAGAGCAATTATTTTTATTTTTCACTTATTTACTTCCCCGTTCACTGATGGTATCGCCTGTTCTTCAGTACGCGAAGCATTTTTTTTTCTTCTTTACTTTTTCATCTTTCTTAGTCGTATATTCATCATTTTAGTTATCTGTACTAAGCAAGCCCTTGCTAAAAAAAACTAGAAAAAGCAAAGAACAAGGTGAGAAGCATGAATTTACAACCGCAACAAGGAAATTTTGCGAATGGGAATATTAATCCCACTGTTGCATTCTCTAATATGATCAGAGTCTATAATAATCAACCACCTAACATCGATGATGTGCGTGATAAGAAGCGTATTGATGTTCTTCTTCAAATAAACACCATTCTTCTGCAGAAATGTATAATACTACAGGCATATGTTATGAACAAATCCAATACTGGAGCAATAGACTACAATCAGAAAAAAGTGATGTATCAAAGTTATTTAAAAAGGATTCATATGAACTTAATGTGTCTAGCCTCAATAAACGATATTCACACACCAAACAACACAACACAGAAAAAGAACTACACTTTACCACAAATAGTATTCCCTCCTCAGGAGCTACCTGAGCTAAATGAATATTATAAAAACTTAGATGAGTTATATCCAGAGGCTGTATTCTTGTATCAGAAGCGAATGGAACTCATGGCCCAGCAGCAGAGGGCCAGAAGACAGCAGCAGCAGCAGCAACAGCAACAGCAACAGCAACAGCAGCAACAACAGTCGCCAGTACAACAACAAAATTTTAACCAGTCGCCAGTTTCCTCGATTGGAATACCTGATGGTAGGCAGGCCCAGCCACAGATGCAACTTGACGCTTTCAGACAACAACAGCAACAACAAAATCAGTTGCAAAGCCAATTACAACAATCGCAACAGGGGTTACAGAAACAGGCAAAGCTTATGCAACAAAGGCCACAGCAATTATCACAATTACAAAAGCAACAACAGGTTTACCGGCAATTTCTTCAGCAGAGAGAAAAAAACGATCCTCCAAAGAATGTGAATGCACACCAAATACAGCAACCAAACGGAAGCCTTAGTCAGAGTGCTGGGCAATCTCTTCTGTTCTTCAATGAGAATTTTGATGGAAATAAAACTCAGAACGTTAAAGCAAATGTTCAACAGAAGCAGCCAGGTACTTTATCAAGCACAGACATTATGGGCACCTCTTCATCTCCGACTAATACTGGAATGAGCATGAATGCAATCGAGAACGTTTTAAGTCCAGAGCAGATTCTTGCCAAAGTCAACAGCTCGGGCTCACAAAGTAATGATGGTAATTCCGCGATGGGTAATCTAAACAACAATATGTTTAATGGTTGGTAGATGAGAATGCAGCGATGCATTATAACCAACAATTTGTGTCTCAATTGTTTTGTATGGAAAGTTGTCTATTTTTCTGTTCTTTTTCCGCCTCATTTCCCCTTTATATCTTTACATATATGTAACATGAACTGAGAGACTCGCAATATGCCGTGCGTACTAGAATAAAACAGGGTAAAAGTTATAGTCACATAATCGTTACATAATTACATCCTTACATACATTTGGCGTTTGTTATCTCTGAAGCCGGATCTTCAAGTAAGCATAGCGCCTCATTGTTATTATAGAAAGATATAAAACCAGGCTGTAGTAGGAATAATGGCACGTCATAGAAAAAAATCATTTGCACAAAGAGTGGCATTTGATAGCATCTATGCAAAATCCAGGGCAAGTCGTATTCCTCAAGAAATTCAGGATGAACTTTTAGATGCTTACACAAGATTTTGCGACAAGAACGACACTGAAGATATTCTGTTAAAGGACATCCCACAATTGCTCAAAACAGAGTTAAATGTGTCAGACAAGCTATTGATGTTTATCAATGTACAATATTTCTGTATGGATGCATTAGAGACAACAGACTCCGAACAGGCCCAAATCGTTGACTTTGAGAAATACCTTTACGAGGGAGCGCTACTGTTGCAACTCAATTCACAGATTGACATTATTGATTATTACTGGAATATGACGTTAGCAACATTGAAGGGGAAATCATTATTACCTGAAAAAGAAAACAACAGCTCTTACAAAGAAAGGATATACCTTGATGACTTGAAGAGGTTATGCGAAAGGTTAAAGCAGGATGTACCAACCAACGTTATGCTTGACATGATCACAGTTATCAATGATGGACAACGAGTTTGGATGAATTACATGGATTTTGCACTAGTTCTAGGAAGAACCGGTGCATTAGAGGAGTGGTGATGAGGCACAGATAGACACATATATGATGGTCTACGGCACAAATACTTTTCTAAGCGGATGTAAGAGTTCTTTTAATATCATTACTATTGACTATTTTTTTTTTTTACCTATAAAAATAGTCCAAGCTCAAAAGACAAGATAATAAGTGGCAAATGAAGAAACGAGAAGACATGCCTCGTTAACTATGACAAAATCATAGAATATGCTTCGAGCGGAAGTAATTTCTCATGTATCTGATCTGATACATGCCAACAGAAAGAAGAACAATGATGATCAAAAAACCGAAATTACGCACTCTTCTGTTAGTGGACTCATTGGTGTCCCTTAATCTCTCTTCCCTTCTAATCAAATATTCTAATTCGGAAGCAATGTCATCAATCATTTCATCTGTCTTTCTCAACTCGACCTCAGCTGGTTTCAACTTCTCAGCAGCTTGAATAGCATTCCAATCTCTGGCAGCAGCTCCAGCCTCAACATCCAACTCAATCTGTCTTTTAAGATCTCTACCGTTTGATCTGAATCCTGGCTGAATCTTGTTCTCAAAGCAGACATCAAAGGAAGATGACGATTTTGCCGTGAATGCCACCTTAAATGAACCAACCACGTTATCCTTTCTACGGTATTCACTGCCATCGGCACCAGAAATTTTAACAGACAAAACTTGACCATCCCCGCTTTGTCCATCGGTATTGATGGTCACCACAACAAGCTGACCGTCAGAAACAAACTCACGCACACATTGTGACGTGGGTTGAACTAATGCTGGAACCTCAAATCTAAGTGCATTGACAGCAGAAATTTGGAAGAGAGCCAATATTATTGAGCATATAGAAGCCAAAAACATTGTTTATACCTGCGTGTACTGTTGATGCGATAGCGTCCTTTGCGGTATAGGAAGAAAGTCGGAATAATGCTGTGCTGTTTATCTCACTACTGAGAGATCTATAAACGGAACCAAAACCATCTTGATTTTGCTGAAAAAAAAAAATTAGGGGGAAAAAATGGTCGTGGTCGAGGACGAAGAAAAAGACAACGCGTCGTAAGGAAGGGACGGAGGGGGAGAGGGAAAACAAAAAATAGAAGTGGAAAAAAAAAAACACTTATGAGTGATTGATTTCTGCTCAGTTTCAACAAGTTGAGAGAATCGCTTAGGCCGACAAACAAAGGCTATGCAGATAACCAGGCCGCCGCCAACCAAATATTCATAAGATTCAAGGCGTTTTCCTTCTTATATACATACAAAGCAGTCCAAGCTTTTAAATCTGGCATCGTTCGTTAAATATTATTGAAATATCTGTTACCTATTTTACTAAAAACACATCGATATAAAGAAAAAAATAAAAAAAATACACACAATAATAACTGGGAGAATTGAAGCACGGATGAGAAAATTTATTCTGGAATGTAGTTGTCATCCTCCTTTTTAGGTGCAACAGGAGTTGGTGCATCCCAATCACCAGTACTTGGTGTTGAACCCCAGTCAGAACTTTTTGCTTGGCCACCATTACTACCGGTAGGTTTCCAAGCATTTCCACCGTATGCAGTACTACCACCGTAAGATGTCTTTCCACCGTAGGAGGGGCTTCCGCCGTAAGCAGTGCTGCCACCATATGAGGTATTACCACCATAACTAGTTTTCTGGCCTCTTATACTGCTTCCTCCCCAAGAAGAACGAGAGCCTGATCCCCATGCTGGTGTCTTTCCTCCTCCTGATGACCAGCTTGGTGTCTTCTCGCCACTATTTCCCCATCCCGGAGTCTTTCCACCCCAAGAAGGAGTACGTGAAGAAGACCACGAAGGGGTACGACCGCCAGCAGGAGCACCACTGTTTGGAGCAGATGAAATAGCCGACGCCCTTGGACTGGAAGAAGACCACATTGGCGATCCAGAACCAACATTGGCAATTGGTGGCCTTGATGTTGCGCCTGCGTATCCTCTACCGCCTCTTTCTCCTCTTCCAGAACGCCTGCCCCTGCCCCTGCTCTCGGCAAACTGCTCATAAGCTATGTACTGGCCTGGACGGACTTCAAAGAGCAAGTCAACTTTGTTAATTGGAACGATCTTTGCTGGATTATGCATCTCCACACGTGCCATAGGCCCGTTGGCATCCTTGACAAGCCCCTTCTTACCTTTGTAGGGACCCTTACGCACACTGACATATTGATGGATTGTAGGGTCACGACCTCCAAACTTAGAGCTGGAAATACTTGCCTGAGGATGTGCCATTCTATTTGGATTCATTCGGCTCAAGTCAGGCATCTTAAACGCACCTGAAATTGCCACTGCTGGGGAATTAGTCGACGTATCTGTGTGCGCCGAAAGTATTTGAACAGTGTCTGCGTCAACCACGAATATTCCGGAGTTTGCTACTAAACTTTTAGAACGCACAAATAAGGTTGTCTTTAAAACGTGTAAGACATTACCCTGTCTCTTTTCACCATGAACCTCTTTAACAACATCCCCAACCTTAACCTCATTGCCAGAACGGTCCGTTGTCTTTTCGGTCATCCTATCTAGCTCAACGGCACTTTGAATCTGCTCTGGTTCAACACGAATAACACGTCCATCTGTACGAAGAACACTCAACGCATTTTTTTCCACCCGGATCACAAGACCAACTTCCGTAGGGTTCAAACGAACTACCTGATGCAACTCAAATGTCGTATTTGCTGATTCTCCATCCCCATCGCCAGAGCCACCCTGCTCGGCAGATTCGGTGGCTATATTGACAGTGCCTCTATCAACTGACCTCTGTAAATAATTTGCAAACACCGTTACATCTTTTCCAGTTTGATCGGAGATCAACGTCACTTGTTTCTGCTGCACCTGAACAATCATTCCACTCTCACCAGAGTGCACACCACGAACGACTGTCACATGATCACCTGGTAAGAAAACTTTCCTAAGAGCAGATGCAGGAACTTCAACTTCCTCTTTAGTTGAGCTATCTTTAAGTATCACTTCCACAATCTTACCATTTCCGGCAACACTAGTGACGTGACCATGCATTCCAGTCTGCTCACCAGAAGAAACAACAATACGATCACCTGGTTGGAAAAGTATTGAAGAGCTTTGGGCTTTCTTTAGACTCCTTGCCATTTTATTAATATCCACAGGCATGGATCCTTCTGGCTCACCTTCAATATCCTGTCCCTTGCTATCATTGCCCATTCCAAAAAGCTCAAGCTCACGCAAAGTTGGACGAATATCCTTTGTAACTAAATGGGTAGTACTAATATCCTTGAAGAGATAACCATCTATATACTCTTCATTTCTGTAAACAAAGAAATTTCGCTCTGTCCGTGCAGTTGTAAGATGTTCTGGATCATACTGTGAGGCCGAATACTGCGAGAATAGCTTCTGGGGTGGACGTGCCATACCTTTATGATAACCGCGACGACCACGTCCGGTCAAGGAGCCGACACCACGACCATAATCCAATCTTGGAATCAACTTCACACGAACCTCAAGCCCGTTGTCAGCCAAGTTATCAACGACACCAAGATCTCCCTTATATTTTCCAGATCTAATCCGGACATAGCTTCCTGGTTTAACCTCATGATCTTCTGGCTTACCGGGACGAAGTAGGTCAGGATACTCATCGATTGGAACCAAAACTTTGCCACCGGTAATATAGATTCCTGGAATTCCCGAAAGAATTCGATCAACAACGTCAATCCGTCTGGCCTCAACATATATATAACCTTCGAAGTCATCCCTCTGAAAAGCACTGTAAACACCTTCAACATTTTTCATGTTAAACATTCTTGCGTATAACTGTCTCACAATACTCTTCTCCCGTCCATGCTTGACGTGAATACCCCAAATCGATGGATCATCAACAGAAGGCAATAACAATCTCTGTGACACTTTGGCACCACTACCCATATAACGAGACGAGGCAGATCTACCGTATCTTTCACGGAACTGGGCAGCCAAAGCCTGTGCATCTTCCTCATCAAGCTTTTCACGTGACCTATCTAGTTTTATATGGCTTTCTGCAACAGCAGATGCAGCCTCTGGTGCTTCATCGTCAGCCAAAAAGTCCTTCTTTAATAATTCTGCTTCCTCATCGTCTTCATCTTCATCTTCATCTTCATCGACCTCAGCTTCAACATCTAAGAATTGATTTCCTCTCCTTCTTTTCCTTCTATGAACATCATCACCATCACCGTCCTCTTCTTCATCATCGTCATCGTCGTCGTCACCACCTTCCTCTTCTTCATCTTCCTGTTCTAAATCACTAGGATTGGAACCTCCAATATCAGGCTCTTCCTCCTTCACTTTCTCTGCCTCAGTTTGACTTTCATTACCACTGTCTCCTTCAAGACTTGGTTTCTCGTCGGATTTGCTAGAATCCAACTCACTTTCCTTCAACAATCCTTCGCTGTCAACTTCTCCTTTGACTAAGCTTTTCGATGCCTCCTCTTTTTTGATATCGGAGTCTTCTGTATTCTCACTCATGTTATTAGTATGCACCTATAACTAAAATACAGATGGAATATTTAAGGTTATTCCAGTTGATACTGAGTGCGTAGTGCAAATATTTTCACCGAGAACGTTGAATCAGTTTCCCAAACCAAGTAAGATCCGTTTGAAAAGCCAATTATGTGTTTGACTATAGTATGAATTCAATTACTGTCTAGATATCATATATATACGATTACAGGGGAGAGCCGCCTTATCTTTTCGAGCTAAGCAAAGAACTTAGAAAATTCACTGGGTTGACTGAAAAATGATGGGGCATTGGTGTTCCTTGCCTCTCGTCGACGATTGCAGCGAAGCCATCCATAGGAAAGAACGGGAATTAAAAAAAAAATAAAAAAAGCGCCAAAAACGAGTAGGAAAAAAAGAAAACATGCCGATTATTGAGAATACCAATAAAATGAATGGTCAAATCCGGGTAAGACCTGAAAAAACATATTTAGTGTCATACACAGATAAAACTTCTCTACCGATTTTGATCATAATATTATCGTTACTCTATATACACGAACACAAAACACACCAATATCTATGTAAATGTCTGAATTATTTCTTTTTCTTCCAATCAAATGCTCCTCTTGAAAAATCTAATGGCTTCACAGGAATAGCACCTCTCCTCTTTCTTGATTCCACAAACATAACATGCCTTTGGGCTATAGGGTCGTATCTAACTTGTGTGATTTCCTTAGCTGTTCTCGGGACAACCAATGTTCGCCTGTATCCGGTTTTAGCTGTGGATATGAGCTGAACAATCGTAGTTCTAGCCTTGGATTCTGTTTATACGTTATAATTCAGGTTAGTAAGGTAATCTCAGAGTACGGTAGAAATTTATTTAAGACGCTCGGCGTTCGGGAATATGTAAACATACTTGCCATGGTAAATTATAAAGGCCCACACTTTCGGGTTTAATCTGCGTTTCGTTTTTTGTTTCTCTGCAGCTTGAAGAAGAACTGTATCAATCTCATAAAGCACCATTTTCATTGACATATAACTTTCATTACACTATTCACCGGGTTAACTTTTTCTCCTATACAAATATACGGTGCACGGATGTAAACACTCTTACTTCCTAAACTCGAAAATATCACTTTGATGATGTGGTTGTATCACATGATTAAGAAATGACACTTGTAGCAAAAATAGGATAAAGAGAACTGAGGGGTTGCCAAAGCAAGCTTAGAAAGAGGAATAAAAAAGTTGGAAGACTTCTACGGAGGACCCTGCAAATAGGAATGCTCAAAAAATTGATTGCTCGGGAATAAAGTACGGAAAATCAGGACTCAAAAAATGATGTAATTAGAACAATATAAATAATTTCAGTACAATTAAATCTGGTGACAGCATCCTTCGACAGAGGACATGATTAAGTTGCTCTTCTATTTAATAGCTCCGCCCTAATTTTTTCCCCAAAGAAAAAGTGGAATTTCAAAACAAAATTGTTAATGAAAGTCTTCTTTGTAAGGAGCTCAAGCAAGTATAAAGATAATACATTGATTAAGTAGACATTTAGCAGATCAAATATAACTTCAGGGATTGTCGAGATCCCCAGAAAAAAGATGATCCTTTAAATTGCTGGGGAAAATAGGGAAGACAGAAAATTTTTTTGAACGGATTTATTGCCATCCTTTTCTATTGTTACAAATTGTATTAAGAAATTCTTGGAAGCCACCACTACTTGATTAAATGAAAAGATAGGTTGCCGTTATTAAATACCACAAATGCGTGACATTTGCCATTTCCTATATGTGGTATATTTAAATACTTGTATATTCCTCTCGTACTTTAGTATCCATATCTATTTTATTTCTAAATTTGGATTAATATGTAAAAATACAATTTCATAATCACATATAGATTAACAGAGATGCAATTATTTGTACTACATCCAAATCTAGAGATATCTAGTTGCGATGGAGGTCCCAACGAGCAAACAATCGAAAACAAAAAACTAGCTTACTTGAGTAGCTTAGAGCGATATAGTGACATGATACACAAACTTTCTAAAAACCCTTCTGTTAGCGAGATCCCAAATTGGTGTTTCACACGAGAGACAGAGAGCAACATCTCTGAATTGTTAAAACGGAACATGACACCAGCGTTGGAATCACTCATAATAGGAAATGACGATACCAATCCTTCCGGATATAAAAAGAACTGTAATGAACTAGAGGCAGAAAAGAACGGTCGAGAACATAAAGGTGGTATGTGCCAAAAAAAATTGGAAGAGATCGATAGAGTGGAGGATTTACCAATTGAGGTGATAAAACTTACCGACAATGACAAACTTCCATTTAAGAAGAGCAAAGGTGACAAGCATCCTGATGGTTCATTGGTCACATATATGCTTCAGAGGATAAAGTTACCGACAGAGAAACACAATAGTTCAAATTGCAGGGCATTTTTAATGGTTAAATACTTGGGAATTTCAACAGATATATTGTTGGTAGAGTATAAATATGTTCAAATTTATTCCCGGATGAACAGTATAATAAAAAAATATTTTTCAAAACCAGAATTGACGGCCGAAATGGAAGAAGAAGGGTTTGAAAAGGTCAACAAGCAAATGGACTTTTTCAAGAAATTGGAGAATGTCTTGGTAAGACTTAGAAGACTCAAGGCTGAATTTGAAGATGCTTATGGTGCAACCATCTTGGATAATTCTAAATCTAAGGGAGCCGGAGTTACAAAAAAAAACGGAATTGCTTCCAAAACAAGCACAAAGGTAGGGGAATAACTGTAGGAGTACTTTTTTTATGTAGCGTTTAAACATATTTATATTTCAATGCCATGACTTCGAAAACAACCAGCAGGTAGTTTTTTTTTGTTCTTAGGGATTGTATTTCAGGGAAAATAAACGATCTTGGTTCCAGATTTTATTTAACGCTGCAATTTTTTTTCTATTGTTCATCATCGTGTAATATTTTTTTTTTTTGTCACTGCTGGTGATTTACACTTCCAACTGAGCGTGCCCGTGCCTATGGTTTTATACATAAAAAGGAACACGGCGTTTAAAGTTTTGTGGTTTGGGTTTATATTCTCAGGCTTTTTTTTTTTTAAGTATAACGGAATATACGTGCTTTTAAGAATCTATATAATACTTTAAATTGTAAAAAAGGGTGACAACTGAATTCTATAGGAGGAAGTTTGATCAACGGTATTAAAAAAATACGAAAAAAAAAATACTGAAAAGCGCGTTTGTTTTACTTTTTCCCAAGCAATAAAAATTCAAGGCGAGTGTGGTGCCAATTGTTTAGCTTTTTTTTTCTGATGAAGTTCAGTAACGTCAATAAATTAAAATTTTTTGGATTTGGCAGCAGTCTGTAACTCCTATATTCACATATAACAACAGCACGTAATTCATTATCATCATCCATCCATTTGGTTTGTTTGTTTGTTAGTCTATTCATTCATTTACTTACATACCATCTCACTCATTCATTCTCTCACTTACTTACTCACTCACCCACTCTTTCATTCATTCATTCACACTATCTTACTAGAAAATCTTTCGCTTTCAATCAATCCCGATGATTAATGTTAAGGCGAAGGAGAATATACCCTCAATTGGAGACAGTAACAAATCAAATGGTTCAAACAGTATAGGGCTGGTCAGATCTCCAAGACGACAGCTTCCACTCACGGATATTTCGTTTAATAATAAAAGCAAGATACATGCTATGGAGGGGCTTAAAAGCAGGAGAAAGGACTACTTTACAGATACCCTCACTAGCCATATGTCAAAAACAGACAAACGTCTATCCCAAGGATCTGCAGCCAGCAAGAGTAAAAGGAAAGCAGAGAATAGAATCGGGCCATGGCGGTTGGGCAGAACTCTTGGACGGGGCTCTACTGGAAGAGTCAGACTGGCGAAGCATTGCCAAACCGGTCAATTAGCTGCTATAAAGATTATTCCAAAGGTGGTTGCACAAGGGTCTCATGGAATGACCAGAGTTGACGAGAATGGCCTTCCATATGGTATTGAGCGCGAGATAATTATTATGAAATTAATTTCTCATCCAAACATTATGGCACTGTATGATGTGTGGGAGAACAACAACGACCTTTATCTTGTGTTGGAGTACATTGAAGGAGGTGAGCTCTTTGACTTTTTAGTTCACAAGGGAAGGCTCACTGAACACGAGGCTGCTCATTATTTTGGTCAGATCATAGATGCTGTCGCTTATTGCCATAAGTTTCAGATCTGTCACAGGGATTTGAAGCCAGAAAATATACTGTTAGATTCCAACCACAACATAAAGCTTGCAGACTTTGGTATGGCTGCTTTAGAAACAAGACAGAAACTTTTAGAGACATCATGCGGTTCGCCACATTATGCTGCTCCCGAGATAGTTTCTGGAAAGTCGTACCATGGATCACCAAGTGATGTTTGGTCATGTGGTGTTATACTTTTCGCCATGTTGACTGGACATCTTCCATTTGATGATACAAATATCAGAAACCTTTTGTTGAAGGTCCAAACAGGAAAATATCGTCTACCTTCCTATCTCAGTATTGATGCAAAAAACTTAATTCGGCGAATGCTCAGGGTGAATCCTGAGGATCGTATTCCTATCGAGAAGATATCGCATCATCCATTCATTCTTAAATATGGAGAATACTATACTCATAATGCAAAATCATTGTTGGCACGCCAATTAGACAATCTCGATGTTTCTGAGCCGATACTAGAGCCTCAGCATGATATTCTGCATAACTTACAAACTCTATGGCATGGAGTTGCAAAGGATAAAATAATGGAGAAGCTTAGAAGTCCACTGCATAATTCCGAAAAAATGTTTTATTATCTTTTGTTAAAGTATAAGGAAACACATTCAACTAACAATAATGGTAGGGCCAACTTTGATCATACCGGGTCAGGATCTAGTGATACATCTAGTGGATCAGATGACAATTCCAGACTTGAACTATCGGAAGGACCCAGACCAAAAAAACAGTCAGAGAAGCAGTATCAACACACAGCGACTCCTAAGAAGCAGACATATAGGCGACAGAACAGGAAGCATGATGTTACTTTTCCTGTGGGCTTTTCTTCTAAGCATCGTTTATCATCTAAGCATAATTTCCTTACGCACTCTGCCAGCATAGTTACTACTACCATTCAGGATAAAAATGGCAAAGTTATTCAACAGCGGACAAAGAAAGTTTTGGTTTCTTCCCAAACTCCAAACTTGAAAAGAAAGCAGATAGACCAAATTGAAAATAACAAGACTAATTTTGTTAATCCATCTCAAATCCAAGCAATCACCACACCAAAGCTGACAAATATTTCACGTTATTCTTCATTAGTACCAACAGACAGTCTATCCGAATTCAAGTACCTGTTTGGTCCAATTTACAATGATCCTAATTTAGCTGATCAATCGGCGGGGACATCACTGAAAGGGAAGACATTCAATATTTTCCAGGATAACAAGAAATCTTCGAGAACACGCAAATCCTTTAAAACTGGGTCTCCTGTTACAAAAAAGCATGAAGAGGAAACTACCCCTGTTGTCGAATCGGGCCTAGAGTCTTCCCCTATTAAAAAGGCTACTGCTAGTTCTAGGATCTCACAACAAGCTTCAGAACTTTCTTCTCTGGCAGATCTTACGGAAGAGTTTGTAGATCCAACCCACGACAGCAAGGATAACTACGTATCAGTGTTAGATCCGGGAAATCATAAGGTGAGCGGTAAAAAACCTATTCAATGCGTGAAACCTCTGGGCAGGAATAATTATGCGGCAGCAAAGTTTGCTTTAAAAGAGCTTGGAATAAAAGGGGAACGCTTCCACCTTAAATTTAATCAGGGTAAAGAGGATTATGGCAAATCTCTTCAACGAAAATCCTCTCTTGCAAGGTCAATAAGATCTAATTCAATACGTAATCTCTCGATGCTTTTGGATGATGATACTTCTATTTCAACAATGACAGATGATCACAGCAAAGCACACGCGGAGTCACCATACAGACTTACTCTACCTAAAATCAGCGAATCCAGAAAGAAGAGCGCACTTGCAAACAAAAGGAATAGTGTCCGGTCATCACGAACTAATAACACAAATGCTCGTAGTTCTTTTGAGTATTCCTTTTTGGACGATGTCACCAGCACAGTTCATAATGCTATTGAAATTCCAATAGTGAATTCTTCTGAGGATCATCTTGTAAAGGTGAAGGATTTTGGTTTGGGAATCATCAGTTCTGGGAATAAGAAACGGAATGATAAATTTGAAGATGCACAAGAGGATGCAGGTGAACGCAACTTTTTGAATGATGAGAATAGCATTGGCTGTCCGTTAAAAGTACATCAAAGAGTTGATTCAAATACATCTGAAAAGTGTGCTAATGAATATCCAAATATTCGTTGCTCACTTATGAATGGCTCGAATTATGAGTTTGTCCCAGATGGTGACAAGAGGTTGAGTTTAACTCCAGAAAAGGCCAAAATGCCAAAAGTGGGACAGGATTTTAGGCCCAAGGGGAATAAAAGAGAATCAATATTTGCCGACCCGGAGGAAAGTAATACTGCAATATGTCCGGCTATCAATTCCAAGAATTCTACAATTTTCGACGAGGAGGACGAGATGAGTCAGAAACGTTTGGATGAAACCGAGAATCATACCCAAGTGAAAGACCCAGTCAATACGGAAACTGAAAATGAGCCTCAAAGTTCAATATCTTCTCGTAATGGGAAGAAGAGATATAGTGTAGGTTTCAATGGTGCACGAATGCCCTGGCTATCTAGTGCGACTGAAAAAGCTTCTACACTACTTCATAAGCAAGCTGAAATCTCTATTGTTGATATCAGCCTTACCGATAGGCATAAAGAGACAA
Source organism: Brettanomyces anomalus (assembly GCA_001754015.1). Taxonomy (NCBI): domain Eukaryota; kingdom Fungi; phylum Ascomycota; class Pichiomycetes; order Pichiales; family Pichiaceae; genus Brettanomyces; species Brettanomyces anomalus. The sequence continues at coordinate 483,747 of MDSB01000005.1, forward strand.
CGAAATTAGCAAGCGAGAAGCAAATGAAATTGAAAGAGACGATGAAGCCACATACCATTCAAGGAACAATTGAGACAGAAACCAAAAGACGGAAACCGAACTGGTTTCACCGAATCTTCGGTTCAATGAGGGGAAAAGAAAGAAGGAACAGCGAGGAAAAGGGTGCTGAAAATTTGCATAATATCACTACATTGCACAGAAAAAACACAGTCAAACTAAATAACTTTTTTGGAGGTGTTACTAAGCAGTTTTATGTTGAGGCAGACTATTTGATTCCAGAGGAAGCAGAATCTGCTTTGATAGAAAGTTGCAGCACTAAGCCAGAAATTAACGTGAAAAAATTATCTGAGGATAAGGACGCACTTCTGCTTTTAATTGTTGAGCAAGAGAACAACCGAAAGTTGTCCATCAAAATTAAAATTGAAAAACAGATAGGGGGTGAATATGGATTCGGAGGTTGTTTTATTCACATGTCAAGGGTCAATGGCAGCGCCCTGAAGTTTAGAAGGTACTGTAAATTGGCAAGCGAGGAAATAAAGAGGCTTGACGCGAAGAAAATGAAGAGTACATCGGCTTCCCATTGATATTATGAACACTAATTTGAGTAATAGCTATATTTTAATTTATAATGCTTACCATAAAATAGACGCTTTAATTTTGCACAACATCACCATACTTTCTTTAATAACGCCTTTTTGACCAGTGGCATTATTTTTGCACAGCCATGCGATGGGCATTGTCCCAAAAATCCGAATTTTTTTCACCATTCATTCCACAGAAAAATTTTTTTGAAGCTGAATTGGAAGTTAAAATAAAAGACCCCTTACGTTTTATAGGAGTCAAAATGTATCTACACGGAAGATCGTGTGCTTTATTGGCCGATGCATTGCGGTGAGAAAAAAGTGGATGGAAAAAATACAGGCCAAGTTCTTCCATATGACAAGCTCATATAGTTAGGGAAAATTTGGAAAAATATTACCAAAAAAAAAGAGACTAGCAGATGGATCACAGCTTCTCAGTTTAATATTAAACAAGACTCCTATTAGTTACTCAATGAATCAAAAATGGAATTGCTCGGTAGAATTATAGATGCTTTTCAAGAGTATTTCATCATAAACGTTCTTATGCCTATTTTATGAGATATTTTCTTTGTTGAGGAATGTAAAATTTGCCTCGTATTGTTCTTGATGGAAAACCGTTTTTTTTTTCTTTCCCCTTTAGTACATTTAAATTGTCAAGCTTTAAAAAGACTACAGGAAATCAAAAATACACACATATATATGCCGTTGTGCCCCATTTTCTATTACTATTATTAATGACTTCCTTATCCAACTATAGCTTCATTCAGTACTACTAATAAATCAGACCAAGCTTATTTCTGTTTCCATCAAGGTCCCACAAAGGTTGATGATTCTAAGCACCTAGCAGTGAAAACAAACACTAAATTTTTGACATACAATGGAAGTAAGCAGATAGTATTGATGGTCTACTTATAGCTTGCTGCATTTTCTTTAAGGCTAAGGCTGATGAAATGTTAAATACTAACATATTAGAAAAACATCAACAAGAAACAAAAAGCTATAAAAATAAGAGTTGTTGGAGACTCAGGATCAGGGAAATCAACCCTCCTTCAAAAACTTATACAATCACACAGTGAAAATAAAAAACAAAGTTATAATAGTTCCATATTCAAGGGAATGATCAAACTTAGAGATGGTCGTAGTTGCAATTTAAACATATTTGACATACTGGACAACGATAACTGGGAGGCCAATTGTGACGATGACAGCACAGATGTCCTATTACTGACTTACTGTGTCGACCAAGACGTTAGCTACAATAACCTATTTTTGAGATGCAATGCTCTAAAGAAAAAAAAGATTAGTGGTAAGTTCCACTCCAAAGTGTTAATTGTCGGAACAAAAGCAGATCGTGGCAAGTTCAGAGAAGTCCCTCAAGGCTCCGGTGAAAAACTAGTTAAGAAATTCGATTTGGATGGAAGTATTGAGTGTAGTGCTTTATCAGGGTATAATTTCAACAAGCTATTTGAAGAAACAATCAAGCTTGCTTTACAAAAGCATAATGAAGATTGTGAACAGGGTGGCACCGATGGTGGAAGTGGTACATCGGAAAATAATGAATCCCAAAGGACGCATGATACACAGAATGATATAAACCAAACTGTGGTATATGTGGATAATGGTCAGTTGTGCCCTTGCTGCACAATTGTGTGACGATATACTGCTAAGGAAATTACATGATATATACACTAGATATTCTTCATTTTTCTACTAGCCTTTAGAGAAAGAATAATAAAAGAAAACAAGAGGCTTGTTTACTAATCATCCTGGAGTGAGATATATATTGACTGCAGGTTCAATTGACAGGCCGGAAAAGCTCTTTGTGACACATTGATGACCTTACATGTGTAGATATTCGATATTACGCGTTTAGCTGTGATGCTATTTCCTTCTTTCTATGGTGTTACATTCCTTCAATCGAATATAACACCTGCAATCTGTCATCCAACTTTCTTTTTGAAAAAAGAAATGTAAGGTAATTTCATTTCAAATTTTAGTTTAAAACTGCATTTCTTAGGTGAATTAGATTATATCATAACTTGTATATATGGGCAATATAACTAAGTTACTCCCTGATAATAAATATACCAGAAGGGAAAATTTGGTTATAACAAAAAACAGAAAACATCGGCCATTGGGGGAGGAAAAACTTTTTCCGAAACCGTGTCCAAGGCATTCGGGATTGAAATATACACGCATTTCTTCAACTGCTCCGATTTAGCAGCGTGTATCCATCCTTCCAGAAAACTTTGCCGACTTCTTTATTAAAATTGTTACCATTGGTGCAGTTCGTTCTAATGTATAAGTAAGTTCCTAGGCAGGTAGTGTAGTGTCCGAATGCATTTTGAAATATAGTTGCATATAATTGCAAAATTTTTTATTTTGCTGGAAAAGATTTCATTTTCAAGGTGGGCTGGAAGGATGATGGTAGAGAGGGTTATACAGTCATCAAAGAAGAAGCATCAACAGCGGGGTGGAGAGAATTAATTACTCTATGACTAGAGATTGATAAAAGTCTTTCGACTTCAAATTTCATTTTAACAAACCAATGTTTTACAGAAATTACAAAAATGACAATAATGCTCAAGCTATCGAAACATTTCTTGCTTCATGAGAAAAAAAAATTAAAAATCATGCTCCGTTCTTGCAATTCTTCTATGAGCCACTTAATTATGACATCTATTATTCATGAAGCTTACTTTTTATTCTGTGTTCCCTTATTTACGGATATTGTATTGTTCCCCGCATCTATTTTTTGTTTAAATCTTCTTACTCATAAATAGACTGAAACAAGTTTTTTACAATATCATTCGGTTCCTTAACTACTGCGATGGGAGCTGTGATTATTAATATATATATATCAGATGGACTTCAAGAAGAGCAGTATGTTTATTACGAGTTCTGATTACGTATTAAGTCTTGATTTTTTGAAGCCATACATTTATATTTAAACGGATGAATGATAATCCTTTTCTCTGAAACATGTCGGGGATTTTGCATGGAGCACCATTAAAAGATGCAGGGAGCTCCTCAACTGAGAATGTTAATCAATAGGAAGAGATTTCAATTATAGATAGTTTGTTAGGTGACATCGAAAAAGAGTCTAATCACTTATTAACACCATCAGATACAATTAAGAATGAAAAAGGGAAAGCTTAAGCTAGCGAAATAAAAATCAACCATAGGGAATGAACGTAGAAAATAGTTCTTTGCATTGTTCTTCTATTCTGTCTACCTTACTTTTTTTGAATTTGATGACTATTTTTAATGCTAAGCATTATCATATTGAAGTTGATCTAGAACTCTAAGGACTATTCGATATGACACAACGGCTTTCTTTTACCCCATGTTATATTTAAAGCTTTGTCGAATTACATAATCAAAATCATTTAGCTTGGCTGCACTGTAATACTCTTTGATGTAGTCACCGATTGCGTAACATATTTTCACAGCTTAGGAAATCGTTGAACATGTCCAATTTTATTAGAAATTTAGCAGGGAGGTAGCTTTCGATTTTCTATATAATGGCAAACTTCTACACCACAGATGAACCGTAAAAGCATTTCTCTGATCTTCTTGACTGTACCTGTTTATCCAGTTGTTGGGCAGGTGCCATTTTTTATATATTCAATAATTTGACAGTAGACATGGACTTGCATCTCGGAAGTGAATCTGTATCATTGAATGTGCTGTAACAGCAGGTTTATTCGTGCTCTTATATTTTTTGTTCCAAATTTCCAGAGGAGGAACCTTTTTTCATTGCAACCAAAAGGAAGTTTTTGAAATAAAACCTAGAGGTTTATACTGCAAAATTGTGCTTTAAAGTTAAAAAAAACTGGCATGATGCCTCTAAAGTTTTTAAGGAGCATTTCTTAAGGAAACGCTAGCATACATTACTTTTGTTGTATACTTATCCTGAAGTCTGTCAGCATATCCACAGGGATACTTCGCTCCTATTATAGTTTAGGAAATGGGCAACACGGCATTATCTTCAGAGTCATTTCATTTCTTCGTAACTAACTTCCCTCGGATTCTTGCATTCGACGCTGACCGTACCAAACTGAGACCACTATATGTCACAGTAAATGCTCTAATGCAATTGCCGGATTGGCCATAGTTTATGCAGGTAAGGACAATGCCAATGACAATGTTAAATATGGTGGCTGCTTTCTGGTTGCTATAGGATTATACTTTTGGATGCCCGCTTTAATTTGCTGAATGAGTTTGAACTTCACTGGCCATATAAGAAAGAGTATTGGAACTGCTTTCGTGATAGGATTTGGTAATATTGGTGTTATTGTTTCTAGGTTAATATTTCCGAATGGCGAGGCTCCTAGGTAGAAGAAAGGATTTGGAATTTGCTTAGGATTCACCGGTCTTTCAATATTTCAAATGCTACTATATCAAAGCGTTTTGTTAGACTATACAAAAAAAAAAAAAAAATTAGATACTTATCGCCAAAATGGATCAACTATCAGAAAGAGAGAAGATTATGGACGCGATCTTAATTTAAGTTTCAGATATGAGTTCTAAATGCTCTACTACATCGTGAATTTTTTTTTGCGTCATATGCTGAAAATTATAGACCCCATATTTGAAAGATCATTTCATGGTGCTGCTTTTCTTGTATTAGTGCATCCATGCATTCACGTGCAAACCTTATATTATGGAAATCATCAGATTCGTTACTTTTTAAAATAGTGTCAGTTGGAATTTTTAAAAATGTGACTAGCTTTATACTAATGATAATGTAATGTGTTTCATACTTAAAATTGTGTAGTAATTTTATTACTTTCACCTTGCTTAAGCCTTGCTTAGAAGAGTCCTGAAGAAAGCTTCGAAAAACCAAAACCATAAACGGAAACTTTTTGTTGACATATTTCCTAAAACTTTAAATTGGACGTTCTAAGAATGTTATACAGCGGCCTCCTCAACCGGGAGAAAAAAGCAGGCTAGCGTAACATTTGCCGGACGAGAAAAGGGGGTAAAAAATATAGCTAATAGGGAAGTACTAAAAAGTGAACTGCCATAGTGAGAAAAAAAGCTGCTTTACTTTTAAGTTCTTGCCTCTACTTTACAAATTTTTAAGGCAGGTTATAAGGATTATCACTTGAAATATAGACCTTAAGTTTCATTGAGGACGATTGCAAATGAGCGTATCCGTCAGCCCATTCAAAGTTAAAGCAGTGTACAGCTGGGGTGGACAGGATAGATCTAAGGATCTTGGTTTTATTGAAGGTGATATTATACAGGTATTACGGGTGGGTCAAAACGGTCAAACATATTATGGGAAGTCATTAAGGACAAAGCTATTTGGAAAATTTCCCTCTAAATATGCCAAAGTGCTGCATATACAGGAAAGTTCATCATCACACAGTTTAAATGGATTAAGAAACTCAACGCGCTTGAATAACGAAGCATGTAAACGGGTAAACGTGTCAACGCCTTCCTTTCATACACTAAAAGCTTCATATCACGATGCACTTATTCCTGAAGCAGCTAGGGCTTCATCTCCAAAACATTCGTCATCATCATCTTCGCCTGACAATTCTGAAATCTTTTCATTAAGGCATCAAAGTTATTCATATTCTGACTACGAGGACCAAAAAGTTAAACCAGATAAAAGAACGGATGAAGAAGTTTTAAGTCAGCTACCGCCGATCCCACCTAAACATAGAATAAAATCTAACCGGAACTCGTTAGGTCCTTCATCAAATTCTTCTTTCGGAAAGGAATCTCGTTCTTCTTATGTTCAGCAATTACTTGACTCGACTAGCTCTACGGACACAAACAGCTCATCAGCATTTGGCTATTCGGATTTGAGCGCAACTTCTGCCGGCTCATATATGAAGCATAAGGATCAGAAAACCAATTTCCAGAAGGACCACATTAAAAACGAGAGCATTGCTGAGATTTTTGATGAAACTGAAAATGAGAATCATCCGGGCTTTTTTAGGAAATTACTTGGACGAGATAAAAATCGGAAACCTTCTTTAGATGAAGAGATATTTAGAAGTTCTCAAGAACAGGTTGGGGATCGGAGTATGGAGTCAACTAATATACCTAGCGCTTCCTACAGAGACTCGGAATTGCGAGGACAGAAACACAAAAATAGAAACACGCAGTACCTTGAATTGGATCGGGTTAAAACATTATCTGGAAAACAACGGGCTCGCAGAAAATCACGCGCTCTTCAAGAGGAACCGGATCTGATTCTGCAGCCACACAAGTTCCTCAGTAATGTGAATAAGAATGAACTTGTTTCTGAAACAGGTCATACATTTAGTCTGGATTCTACACCATTAGCTCATGTTGATCGTTACATAGATCAAATACCTTTAGAAGGTTGTATGGATTTAGATGCTATGGTTCATAGACGTATTGGCGTTCATTTTAAAACAAAGCTTGAAAAAGTAAGAGCTGTTTACACGTTTTTAGCTACAAAATTCCAGCTCATTGAATCATCAGATGAAAAGCTTAGTACAAAAGTGATGCCAGGCGCTGACTCATTGAAAGACATCTTATACTCTAGAAAATGCACTCCACATCAACTTACATGGCTCTTTTTCTTAATGTCATCTGCCCTCAACATTGATACAGAGATTATCCTTGGTCATTTCAAGAGACCATTCGAATATGACGATCCTTGCTCTTCAACCCGGAAAGGGCTGTTAACATTGAATCATTCTTGGGCATCCGTACTTTTAGACGGTGAATTCAGACTTGTTGATGTAGCATTAGGGAACCCAAGCAATGCTATTGTTGCAAATGACCTTTCATTGAATAGTGGTTCAATCCTTGAGGAATACTTTGATTTTTACTTTTTAGCAAAACCATTAGATTTTATTTACACTCACGTGCCTTTGCACGTTGATTGTCAGCATGTTGTACCACCTCTTGATCCACTGGCGCAACTTGCTTTGCCGCCGTTGTATCCATCTTTCCTACAGAATGGGTTACGCCTATACAAATTCAATCAGGCCATGTTTAGACTTCAAGATTTGGAGATGATTGATTTTGATCTTGAAATACCTTCTGATTTTGAGATAAAAGCCATGGTGCAGCCATTAGACGAAGACAATTACAGTGCAGAAAAATCATTTGTTCAAGTTTATTGGAAGTCTGGAAGAAGAATAGCTAAAATTAAGACGATATTGCCTCCAAATTGTTCTATAGGGTTTCTTACATGCTACGGTAGAGCCTCAGCAAACGATGCGGAGATTCAAGATAAGGCTCATTACAGTCTAAAGACTTTCAGAGATAACTATAGTAATTTTTCATTGTTGGTTTCAATTCCATGCTTTCATAAGGGTAAATTTAACGAAATCGATTGGTGCCGAATCAATCCATTACCAACATCGGTATCGTCTCAAGATATATACATCAAGGAACCCCAGATATACAACCTATTATTAGGAAGATCATACACATTCAACATAAAGGTCCACTCTAGAAGAGAGGATCAAAATTCAGAAGAATTCCGATGCATGCTAATTGCGCCATCAGGAGAGTTCTCAGAGTTCCAGAAGATTGCAAATGGTGTGTGGGAGTTTAGAAAGACATTAAGAGAAAGTGGACAGTGGAGATTAGTTGTTCCAAATGAAAATACTGGAAAATGGCATGTCCATTCAAAATGGCGCTGTGAATGATTTCACAAACTTTTAAATTAGCTTTTTGCATTACAAATATCAAGGAAACCTAAGAGACTGAAATTCTCTATATATAGAAATTTGCATTTTTGACATAGAACCCAGAGTTACGATACATTACTTCTAGTTTCCTCCTTCTTCTTAATATATTAGTCCTAAACTTTAAATATACATAATACCAATCATAGATGTAATCCTTCGCGTATCAATTTATTAGAAAATATCTGTCACCTATATGCCTAAAAAAACAAAGAATAAAAAATTTGTTATAGCGCATATCTGCCACCGAACATAAAAGGAAGAGTAGATTTTAATTAAACGTTCAATTCATTTATTGTGCAAATTCTCATCAGATTTGATTTGATTCCCTAACCTTCCCGGATGTGAAGTCTTGCCCTCTATAACATCCGCAAGTTCCGGCATAGACTGTGATACAGATGCTCCCTCTTGACGGACAACCTCATTTGTTATACTAACTGCTTCATCTTGTTCTTGCTCTAAAACGACACCATAATGTGGTGGATGAACTGGGGGCAGATCCACAGTACTTGTATTTATAGAACTGGAGTTCCTGGACACAGCGCCTCTACTAAGCCGTTTCTTAAAGAAACCCAGCCGATCTTCCTGCATTGTCTGTAAGGTTATGTCATCATCATCGTCGATATCTGCTTCTGTAAACTGTGCAGGTGTTGCAATAGTCTCATGAAAGTTTGGCGGGAATTCACCATTTCTCAAATTGAGGTCTATAGGATCCAAGTCACTGCTTTCAAGCAGAACATCCTTATTAAACTTTGTGTACATGGGTGGCGGACTTTCTGTTCCTTCCAAAGGTCCAAAGCCCCATCTTTTCACGTTAGCTTCTATGAAAACGTAGCCCATCTGACCAATATTAACCTGAAATCTACATTTCCCAGTAGCACCTATTGTCGGATAAAGCTTAAAATGTTTGGGCATTTTAACATGACCCCCAATTTTTGTCTCTGATAATTTTTTACCGTTTCTAGTCCAAAATACAGTTCTACTGTGAGAACGGATACCACAACCAATAACATCACCACGTTGAAGTTTAGGAAATGCAACCAATCCATTTGTCGTAGACAAAGGACATGGATCACAATAACGACGTGACCCTGTGGAGTCATAACTAATGGACCATATTTGTCTCCCTGGAAGTCTAAAATATGGGTAAGGGTAAGTGGATATACCTATGGAAACAGAACACGATTCCTCAACGTTCGAATAATCATAAAGTTTTGTTTCAAAATAATACACATCATTCTCAGATGGTATTGGGAAGTTAGTCTGAACAGATAGTTCCTGGTTTTCCTGTAGAAATTCTATTTCTGTCTTATTTACAATCTTAATTTGGTCTATGCATGCGACATTCGGCTTAAATTCCCAGGCTTGAACGCCTTTTTCCTGTATGGTCAATGACTGAGAGAGCGTTAGATCACAGCTGATTGGAGGATTTAACTTGATAAAGTCTTTCGACTGAAAGTACAGCTCTTGTTCACCAGGGGATAACTCTTGAAGAACCCGATTGTCTTGCTCTTCATCAAGAGCTGCATCATCCAAAGAGCCAGGGGTGTTATTTGTTAAGAGAAGCCTCCCTCGAGAGAAAAGAAATCTGAGCACCACTGTACACGAGGCGAGGAATATGAGCATCGAAAACCCAGCTCCAATACCAAACATAACGAAAAAAAATACAGTTTCATTATTGGAAGAACTATTGTTGTGTGTAAATTCTGGTGAACCGCTGTACTCTATATGAAAGTCATCAGATATAGTACTTTGCTTTCGAAACTGGAAGTTTTGTCCATCTTGGTCAAGCTGTGAGCCAGAGGATATTATGTCACTAAGAAACGCCCCATTCACTTGTACTGATAAAAGAATCACGGGCAATAACGCACATTTCATGGAAGACGGTGCCATTCTTGTGCGATAAAGCTATGTTCTAAATAACCGTCCGTACGTGCTATGATGCAGCAGTTAACTCTATCAAAATGATTAATATGTTATATAGACTGGAATTAGCACCAAAATAGGATTCATGGAAGAAAGCAAAAAGTAATAATGTTATCTTTAACCATGAAACAAAGAAAAACTTTGATAAGCGCATATATTATAACATACCTTAGCGTGAGCCTTTCATTCATTCGGTCATCCAGAAAAAAAAGTACCGTTTTGTTTTCACAATTTTTTTTGTGTTAGAATATATTTTGGTGTACTGCAGTACATAATAAACAATATATACGCGGAGTTCGAGGTTAGAAGTCGAAGTTCTTTGAAACTATATATAGTAATCAAAAGTACATTACATTCGGGAATTTCTAGCCATAGATAGCGTAATATACATTGAGACACATTGAGTAATGTCTGATAGGTATACAAAGGAAAGAAAAGTTGGTGAAGGAACCTATGCCGTTGTCTATTTAGGAAAGCAACTTTCTACAAACAAGAACGTGGCTATCAAGGAAATCAAAACCGGTGGATTCAAGGATGGTCTTGATATGTCTGCAATCAGAGAGGTGAAATATCTGCAGGAGATGAGCCATGAAAATGTGATAGATCTTGTGGATGTTTATGCCGATTCTGGAAAGAATTTAAATTTGGTGTTAGAATTTCTTCCTTCCGATTTGGAGGTTATTATTAACGATAAATCATTGATGATTGTTCCAGCTGATATTAAAAGTTGGCTATTGATGACTTTACGAGGAATATATCACTGTCATAGAAATGGAATTATGCATAGAGATTTAAAGCCAAGTAATTTGCTAATCTCTCCTACAGGACAGCTCAAACTAGCCGATTTTGGTCTCGCGCGTGCTTTTGGTGGGCCGAATGAAAGATTTACCTCCAATGTTGTCACCAGGTGGTACAGGGCACCAGAACTTTTATTCGGGGCTCGTCATTATTCCGGCGGGGTGGATATATGGGCAGCAGGGGTCATATTTGCTGAACTCATGTTGCGTACACCATATCTTCCTGGAAAAGACGATAATGACCAAGTTATAGTGACATTCAGGGCATTGGGTACCCCAACCGAGAAGAATTGGCCTGGCGTTTCGAACTTGCCAAATTATAACAATTTAGTCATGTATCCACCACCTTCTCGGCAAGAGCTCCGAAATCGTTTTCCAGCAGCTACAGAAAGTGCTCTAGACTTGCTTTGTGGAATGCTAACATTAGATCCGAACGTGAGGTTGGACGCAGCACAATGCTTAACGCATAAATACTTTGTGGAGTTTCCGAGACCTACTTTGCCATCCAAACTACCGAAAAGATCTGAAAAACCAAAGTCCCAGGCTTAGATTTGATGAAGAAAATTTCAGTCACATGATTGATCTCAAAAGAAACTTTTCCCCGCTTCAGAAAATTTTTTATTCGTTTTTTTTTTATCTCAGTCCAAGTAGAGATCACTTGACTTGCCATCAATTTATAAACTTTTAGACTTAGAGGCAAAGAGGCAAGGGCTTTGTTTTAACAAAAGTTTTCATAAAAACAAGTGAATTAGAATATTAAGTATGAGCTCTTACAAGTTCACGTGCAACAGCTGTTCCCTCGCATTCCCAACAGGGGATGATCAAAGGCAACATATGAAGACTGAGTGGCATAGATACAATTTAAAAAGAAGAGTGGCTCAACTTCCACCTATCACCGAAGATTTATTCAACAGCAAGGTGGCAAGCGTGGAAGAAAATAACCCCCAGGCTGAAGAGGTTGACAAGCCTCTAACTAAGAAGGAAAAAAGAAGAAAGGCAAAGGAAGCATTACTCGAGAAAAAGAACAAACTTCTTTCCTTAGCTAGGGATAGGATAGCTGGAAGAGGCGGAATTGCGAGGATTGGTAGTGATGGGAAACTTGTGATAGAAAGGAAGCCAACTGTAAACGAGGAAATAAAGCTTAAACAAGGAATTGAGAAGGAGGAGGAAGAAATATACGGAAAGGATATTCATTTGACCGAAGATCAGTTGGAGGATAAACTGTTCAAAGAAAAGGTTAAAGGCAAAGTTGATATACCTTTAGACACTTGCATTTTTTGTGGTTTCAAATCGAAGAGTTTGGAGCTAAATACAATTCATATGTTCAAAAAGCATGGACTTTATATCCCAGAAGAGAAATACCTTATCGATAAATCAGGGTTAATACAGTATCTTGGTGAGAAAGTTGGATTTGGTAACGTTTGTCTTTATTGTGCCTACCAAGGAAAAAACCTTGAGAGTGCAAGGCAACATATGATTGCCAAGGGACATTGCAAGATACCGTATGATACTGAAGATGAAAAGCTTGAAATCTCCAAGTTCTATGACTTTTCCACTAGTTATGGAGATGACGCAAGATCTGATAAAGAAATGGAGGCTGAGACAGAAGGGCAAGAATTTGAGGATGAGAATGATGTTGCTTATGCTAGTGAGATTGGATTACATCTACCTAATGGTCTTGTGGCAGGAAATAGGGCTATGTCGAGAATTTGGAGGCAAAATATACCACCGGAGAGACCCCTTGATGAGGGTCAGGGTACTGTGATGGCTGCTGAGACAAGGAATCTTACAACGAAATATAGTAGGGCAGATTATAAACAGACCAAGAGGAGCTGGACACGTGAGAGGAAGGCTCAAGACATGAATGAGAGAAGAAAGGCCAAGTTTATCAACGTGAAGCCACATTTCCGTGATGAACTATTGCAATGATTATTGTCAATTTGGTCATTCTTCCAAATTTGCCGGTTATTATATAGATACAAAATGCACGTAAGGGATTAAAATTTGGAATTTCTGGCTGCTATTTCCGTACTGTTAGCATAGTTCGTTTAACAGTTTAACATACTGTATTATAATTGTTTCCATATCATTTTGCTTGATACAATCTATAATAAAATTTGAACTATATATATGTATGTAAATGATCGGACTGATTTTATTTTGCTATTCGTAATGTATAACTGTATAGAAATTCAAAATTTTGTATACGTGAAACGCGTACGTGCGATATTTACTTTTCCATTTTCTTCATATTCTTGATAATAACCATTTTCTGTACTGCCTTTTTCTTAATCTTGCTCTGGACATCATTTGGTATTTGATACATTATCAGGTAATTAATGTGATGTCGTATTATGACATAGATGATATATTAGCAGATTCGCAGGTAAGTTTAGGTTGGGCTGTTTCACAATTGGATAACATGACTTTATACTAACGCGATCTGAAATTACTTAGAAGCTTCCTTGCAAGTTTAATTTTAGTATACCAGGCTTGGGATACTTAAATGGAAGACCGGGAGAACCAATAAAAGAAGATAATAAGGTTGAATTGCCACTATGGCTTGCCGAAATCTTGGCAGTTTGTGCTGCCCAAGGTGATGATGGTGATAGTACCGAGAGGGAGGACAAGCAACCACAGGCTTTTATTCGATTGATCGAGCCAGAGTTCTTTTCTAAGCAATTTTTAAATTTCATTAAATCAGACCCTTTACGGATAAGCCTTGCCCCTTACAACTTCTACTACAAAATTGTGAGCAAGTGGTCGTACATGTTCAATGATACAGAGTTGGTTGATTTGATAAGTAGAATGTTTGTCTCCAGGGCCAGCGAGATAAACGCGTTAAGCTACAAATCGAACGACCAATTTAATGGTGATAACCAGGAATTCTTGAACAGTTTGGAAAACTCAGAGCGGGACCTCTTCAAAATAAGCCATACTTCATATAAAGATATAAAGAACTGGTTTATTGAAAAACAATGAAGAAATGTCATAAAGTTCTTCATTACATTTGCAATCAATAACATCATAGCATTATATAGAATCTTATGAAGAAAGAAAAGAAGCTACATTTAACATACTGCTCCAAGTATCGGCTAGTGATCTGCCCTCCTTAGAAAAAGTGAAAAAAAAAAGTTTTACTACCTGGGTGAGAGAGAGAAGTCAAGTAAAAAATTACATGAAAATTTAATATGCAAGTTTCCCCTATATTTCCATCTAAGTCAAAAAAAAATTGTACTGTTTTCATCTATAATCCATAGTGATTCATTCAAAGGAAACGTCGTACGTAGGAAAATAACAGTGTAACCTCAGATTCAACTCTTAGTGTCACAAAATCATCAACCATGCCTGAAAATAAGAGGTCTATTATTGTTCTCATTTCCGGTAACGGAACTAACCTTCAAGCGTTAATTGATAACTGCAAGTCAGGGAAGATTCCTGGCAAGATAACACACGTGATCTCATCATCGGCAAAGGCATACGGTCTTGAGAGGGCATCTAAGGCTGATATCCCTACAACTGTGCATAGATTATATACATATTATAAAGGAATTCCAAGGGAAGATAAGAAGAATAGAGCTAAAGCAAGAGCAAAGTTCGATAAAGATCTTTCTACATTAATATTGAATAAGCTTGAGAAGCCAGATCTAATTGTCTGTGCAGGATGGATGCTCATTTTATCAAGTGAATTCTTGAAGCCTATGGAAGCTGCCGATGTTCCAATCATTAATCTTCATCCAGCTCTTCCAGGAGCATTTGAGGGAACTCATGCAATCGAGAGATCTTGGGATGCAGGCCAGAAGGGTATTGTTAATAAGGGAGGTTGTATGATACATTACGTTATTGAACAGGTGGATAGAGGCAAACCTTTGATAGTAAAAGAAATACCTGTAATTAAAGGTGAAACGGTTGATGATTTCGAGGCCAGAATACATGCACAGGAGCATGTTGCCATCGTTGAAGGAACTGTAAAGGTGCTAGAGGGATTGAACGCTCAGGAGAAATAAGGATGATATATAATAGTTATAATATGGTATGCACTGTATATCGAATGTCTTTTATTTTACTTAGTTTACTACGAGCGACCCAAGAATAAAAGAAGTTAAGAATCAAATCTTTAGAATACACGCAAATCCGGATGGCTACACAGCACTATGAACATACGAAAGATTCCTTACATAGTAGAAATTTCTTAATCTAATCTGTTTCCATGGCATCAGAAGATCCGACTGGCACCTCATCCTCCTTCACAATATCGACTAGGTCAAAAATATCTTTCTTCAAAACAGCAGTCGTTCCTCTAGCAAATTTGTAATTCTTCTGTTTTTGCTCTCTCACATTTGGTGTCAAATAGTTACGATATAATTGTGCATCTTTACCCGCTTCCATCACGCACATATCAACATTTGAACCAGAGCCCAAATCGTTGAAAATACCAGCTTGAATTGCAGTTGCACAGAGATCCATCGCTTCCTTTTTAGTCATTTCTTCTCTCCAGTCTCTTTCTAACACTGCTATTGCTGCCAAGGAACCAGATCCTAAAGACATATAGTAACCAACATCCGTTGAGCCATGTGCTTGAACGGAGAAAAGATGTGGTCCAGTAGGATCGACACCGGCAACAATAAGATATGCTCCAACGTAACCTTGATATCTGAATAAATGTTGTTTAAGCATCTGCATTGCCGACACAACTCTCGGTTCTCTGTTCATGTACAGTGAATGTAGTTCTAAATTTGATGATATTAATTGTGTAACCATTTCTGTATCTGCTGCAGTACCTGCTCCTGCACACCATATCTTGGGTGCTATCTGATGCAACTTCTCACAGTTCTTATCTGCAACTATTGGACCTGTTGTAGCTCTCGTATCAGCAGCAATGAGCACCCCATTCTTGAATCTACAGCCAACGATAGTTGTACCTGTAGATGTTGCCTTCGGAGGTTTAAATCCAGTTTGATTCACCAAGTACTGATTTCTTTTGTAATTGTCAAATGCCAATCCCGCCATTGTTTTATATTTGTTTATTTGTCACTCGATACTCTATATAAAATCGAGTTTTAAGCAGATACAAGGGATGAAATTACAAAAACTGTGTTTAATGACAACCATTAGATATTTGAAATACCTAGTCCGCGAACCTTCGCCACTTCGAAAGTGAATTTCGATCGTGAGCACCAAAAAAAAAAAAGGTAGATAAAAAAAAAGGTAAAATGCCTGAGTGACCTTATTGAAAGCCATGTTTTTGTCAGTTCACTATTATTTCTCCTTGAAAGGTATTGACACTTTTTTGAGAACTCGTTTAGAGTCCCGTTATTATTTTAAGTGCTAATTGAGCATTCATTAAGTGAAATTCAAGTCAAAATGGGAATATGCTTATCTTGTCTTCGGTCAGATGATGATAACGTCGATCCAAATCTTGATGAAAACACACCGCTAATAGCAGACAATGAACAGAACCAGAAACAAACCGAAGAAGAGCTCCGTTCTGAGCTTCGCAATAAAGAACTTAACAACATTTTAAATTCTGCAAATGATCATCTTATAGATTTGGGCTCCTTTATACAACAAGAACCCCAAGGCTTCCAACAACAAGTACCACCACAATATACTCAATCTACACAAAATGGCGAGGGAGAACATGGTGTGGCGTCATCTGTTGGAATGGAACAACAAAAATCTATGCAGCAGCCACAAGCTGTTCAGGACATGACCTTGTCTAATGTCAGCCATGTGACAACAAACACAGTGAATGCTTCAAACGATATAATCAAAGTGGAGGTAGAGAACCAACAACTTGCAGAGACTGAAGTTGAGGGGAACTTGAATGCTCTAAGGAGGAGACTAGGACCCGAAAGACTTGAAAAACTTACCACCATAGACACGTCAAAGATTGGTCCTTTAGTTGCTACACTAGAATAAACAAATACAAGCTGACACATGGATGGTATGTGACACCTGGCGTGTTTCATAGGTATGGGCAAGAACAAACACATATGTTAGTATCAACAAGAAATCAATTGTGTTACGCATGCTTTTTTATCTTAGTTTTAAAAAAAAAATTTTTAACGATCATAATAACGATCAGTACGTTTATTTAACATCTACGAATACCACAGATCAAGGTTTGATACACATATACAATAAAATCTATTAGTACACCGGGCTGGAGATCAAGCCACTTTTACCCACACCTTCACCGATTCTTTGAAAAATTGGTTACCTTCTTTTGTAACGCTGTTATCTGCATTATCTGACGTAGTAGACACAACATCTGGCGAATCGCTAACCTTGCGAGATGCTGATCTTGTAACGACACCTTCTTCAGAGGTTTCAGCATCGGCTGCCACTTTGGCAACTAGATCCTTGGCTTTTTCCTCTTCGGTTTTCTTTTTCTTCAAGGGAAATGGTACTTTCAGCTGAAATTCAAAAAAATTAAGTCCAAGACCCAATTTGAACTCAAACTTACAGGCCACAAATTCTCCATCATCATCATCATCATCGTATGATATTGAAAGTGGCTGTGGTTTCAAAACTTCTTTATTGACCTTCAGCTCCGTTGTATATTTCTCATCTATTATTCTATTTTGTAGCGAAACAAGCACGATTAACGGCTGCCCTATTATTTCCTCAGCTGGAAGGGTTATTGAATATGTCGATCCGCCAATTGTAGAATTTCCGGCTGGTTCAATCATGCAGTGTTCAAAGTATTCTGTGACATCCGAGCTGTAAGAACTGTATTGCCGAACGGCCGAGGAAAATGTAAAGCGTTTAATGAACGCCGTAATGTCATCAACAGCCTCAACATTTTCTGCTTTTTCAATGTCATGTTTCCTGATAAATGGAATAACATCTTGAGTAACAACCGGTGGAGGTGCCACTTCGGTTTCCGGAGTATTAACAATTTGCTCAGGTTTATCAGTGGCAGTGAAATCTTCCTCTATCTGTGAGACAATTTCATCTGTTGGAAAGTCTTCTTCAGAAGCCCCCTCAGCATGACGTCTCAAATATTCAGCCTTAATTTGGGCTTCAATCTGTTTTTGCTTATTGCTTTTCCTACCGCGTCTTTTTGGAAATGGAAATATACTATCAGGAATGACTATCTTCCTCTTTAATTTTGGCTTCTTTTCCACTTCTAACTCTTTTGGTTTAGATATTTCAGCCTCTTGTTCTGCACTATCATCAGTCACCATACCTTGTAAGCCAAATTTATTCATCTTTTTCTCGAAGTATGCTTTCAAGGTCATTGCATCTCTATAAATTGCACTTCCTGCCGCATTATACGTAGTCGCATTCAAAAAAATGAGCTCAATATCTTTGGTGAATTTCTGAATGCCAGCAGTACCATTTTTATATTTGCCTGCTTTTAAATTTCCCTCGACATCATTAAGGCACATACCTTTCGCGATGATCTTATAATAATCCGGATACTCACTTCCATCAACTGGATCCATGAATGGTATAGATAGTTTGAGACTGTTCTTGTGATGTGAGGATCTGAACGCAATCACCGAGCGTAGGATTTTGTTCAAATTAGAAGTATGATCTTGCTTCTTAAACAAATCTGTGGACAACACTACTTCTGAAGTCTTGGTCTGTTCAGATGCTGATTCCGTTTCCACACTTGTCATGGCAGTATTATCATTATTTTGCAAGGATTCAACTTTAACTGCAGTTTCACCATCATTAGAAGATGGCTTCTCCTTCCTATTATCTTCTGCAAACTTCTCACAATGTGTCTTTGCAAACTCATAAAGGTGATGGGCATCTTTTGCTATCAGACTATCCACTCCATTATAGGCGGCTGCATTATCACTCATCAACTTGAAATACTGCACAAATTCATACAATGTGGGTAAATCTGTAGACTTAGTTTTTCTAGGATTTGTTTTGATTTGAATCTCATGAATGGACACTGGATGGCTGATTATATCATAATAATCTGGAAATTGTCGTTTTGGTGGAAGCTTCATGAATGGGCCGGCAATGTACTCATCGGTCTTTTCATCCTTAAGATTCACTGCCCCATCAATTGTAGAAGAGTAAATCTCCTTCATCTTCTTCTTGGTGAAAGAATCATCTTTTTGGATACTCGTTTCTATTGACACGTTCTGTAGCGCGTCTTTAGTACCACGGTGAATCGTCAATGTAACTCCTGGTCGTCTTCCTCTTGGCATCTTTCCAGGAACAATAAATTTATTTATATATAAACAATCTAAATAAGGTTAATATGCCTTTACTAGATCAGTAAACTATATTCAATTAGATTATGAAAACAAATTTGATCGCACAAAATGAAAAGTAATTTTTCTTCAAAAGGCTTGTTTTATGCGTAACAGAAAGGAGGGAAACGGGGGGGTGAGAAAGGAAAAAAAATTACTACTTAAATTACAAGAAAAAATTAGATGATTATGTAATCAGATGCAAAGACGCCGATTAGCTAGCTCTCTCACATTTTATTATGTATATTTTTTTATCTTGGCTCTCGATACTTTTTTGAGGGGGGAACAAATTTAGAAAGTCTGCATAGAATTCGCAGCTATTGGAAGGAAAAAATAACCTAAGCAGACTAAACTTTGCCTCAAGTTTGTGAGCATAAACGAACAAGATTGTGATTGAGCACCTCCAACAGTATATAAACGAAGAAGGGATTTTGTCGATTAATACAGTTCCTCGGTATGACGAAATACGAAGTAAGTGGCCTTTCATTTATTAGCACCGATTGAGTTAAGATACTAACACGGTTTTCTTCGTTTTCAACAGGTGATTGACGAAGATCCTAAATTTGGAAAAGTGGTCAGATACTTTAGACCAACTGACTACGCAGTGTGGGGAGGATCTGCTGCTGCCGCTCCATTGTTTCTTTATTTGATGGAAAAATATGAGCCAGCTACAGGAAGAACATTTAAAGCCCCACCAGCAACATTTGTGAGAGCCGCGGGGTTGATAGGATTAATAGGAGGTTTCATCCTCGCATACAACGAGTCTACAAAGAGGTTTTGGGGTCTTTCTGAAAATAACAGGGAGGTTCAAAAAGATAGATATGAGGTGAAGAAGCTTTTATCACAAGGTAAAAATCCTTATGGAGTTGAGAAGTCATCGCTAACACCTTATTTGCAAGATGTTGCCTCAAGAAACTCAAACCATTCACAATTGCTATTATCCCTGATACCTTGGTTTAACTTTGTCAATCATCCAAACCATGGAATTGACCTTAAAAAGTATTACGAGGTTAGAGATGGAGAGGAGAAGTGGGAATTCAAGAATTTAGTGCCTTTGGATAAGATTCCAGGTGTTAACGTTAGCCATAATTAAGACTTGGAATCTATACCCATTACATCTATATTTATCCGCAAATTATTTATTTATTCATGAACTACTTTTTTTTGTTACCAAGAAGGATGGATACACTAGTCTTTTTCTTTTACATAAAATTTATCAAGTAAAATACATTTGAAAGCGTTATACAGTCAAGCCACATGAAGTGAATAATGCTTTGGAATAAACACCCTGTTCAAGAATGTTTATAAGATGATGCATACCAAGCATAAGTTTGTACTCTTTCTAAAAAAACTCATCGTCAAACAAATAGATTTTGTAGATGTCCACTAGTATACAATACCTTCGAAGGCGTTTCCGATAGCTATTACTACCCTTAAAAAGCCAAAACAAAATTCCACCAGACTAACGAGCTTCAAATTGAACCATACGCTTAGTTCTAGCCTTATATAGCACCCTGTGACCACACTCTTTGCATCTGACTGGTTCTTTTGGAGAAAGAGTGAATGTTGCAGCACATTGGGCACATATGTATTTGCAGCCGTAATTTTTCACACTTTGAATACCGGATGCGGCATTACCAAGATTTGTGGCCGATGGTGGAACAAATCCTTCTCTGCTAGACATTTCTATAATCTGTATATGTGTATGTACTGATACAATACGCAAGAACTAGTTAGTGTTATGATATCTCTCAGCAGCATGAGTATGTATGTAGGAGTGAAGTTGAACCTTTTTTTTTCAGCTAAAATTTTTTTATATTTTTTTCTTGATTCCCCCTCGCTTCAGATATTTTATCGTCCAAGAGATCTAGGTTCAAGTTCTATCAAATTGAAGAAAAAGGAACAGAAGAGTAGTGCTATATGCCACTATATTTCTGGAGCAAGGGTGAAGGGATTTTGAAGAACACGGAAGGTTATTCTAGTTATACAAAACTACAGTTGAAGCTTCCAGAGAAAGTTTTGCTTGAAATCAACTGGGTTGGCACAATTACAGACATGTTCCCCACAGACGTGCGATGTGTACAATTATAGAGAAACTCGTGTTTTCAATACGACCCAAAAAACCCATACGATCTTGCTTATTTATTTTTGGAGCGCCCTATCGACGGCCATCATGCGCTACCATCTTCATATTCCCGAAGATATTACATTGCCATTTTTCCGGAACCTCACAAAATTTACTTGACACTCCGCATTTTCAATCCAAAGCTCGTACTAATACACAGTTAACCTCAAGTCCAAATGCTTTGAGAAGTTTAGATTCTATGCAGGGATGGAAGAACACAGTTTCAGAAAAAGAGTGTAGCATAATCAATGACCTCAGTGCAGAAATCGTTGCGCTAACGATTTGTGATGGTAAGACCAGCCACCTTTCTTATACTTCATCAAGCTTTCATCGTATATTCAAAGTCTATTGGTTGAAGAAAGTGCCGAGAAATTCATATATTATGAAGAAACTTGATAGCAAGTATTTTTATGGTCAGAATGCACAATCAAGGAATGAAGAATTACAGATCTTTGTTCATCATTTAGTCGGATTCAAATATATCAACATAACACAGAAGATAAGCTCATTTTTGCTTAGAACGATCGTAAACAACACTTCCTTTTGTTCGAAGAATATCGAGATCTACAATGATTTAATAGACTTTTTCAGTTTATCTGGCAGAGACAAAATAGTGAATTCTGTTCTAAAGAAGATGACGACGCTAAACGTAAAACCGAACGTTATGACGTACAACATTTTGGCAAAAAACTGTTTAGCAGTGACAGATTTAAATATTGAAAGGCTGCAAATATGGAAACGTATTCTTTTAGAGATGAAAGCCAAATCAATACGGCCAGACTTGGTTAGTTGGTATATGACTTTAGCATTGTTGAAGCCGGGGCTAAAAATCAAATCCTCTTTTGAAGATGTGATGGTGAAGTCTGGGCTGACTCATAATTCAAAATTCAATGATATTAAACTTGTTGATATGGTCGATACAGATATGCCATCAGAGAAGATTCTTCAGTATTATAACCGGCAACAAAGAGCATGTCTCGATGTAAACTGCATGAATACTGTGATTTTTCAGCTACTGAATGAACATGGGCTATATAGAGCTTGGAATTTTATGCGTTCCGAAGCATCGCACAAAAGTGTTTCTATTCAACCGGCATGTTCAACAGTTTCGGTGTTCGTCAAGTACTGCAGCAATAGAGGCGATCTGGAACAGATAATAAGGCTACTCAACACACTTCGGTATAAATATGGACTTGTGAACTATAATTCTCACCAGATAGTCTTAGCATACCTTTTAAAGTTTCCAGATGGCTGCCTTCCATTCTGGTATCCCCTTCTTGTCAAATATTTTCTTCGATATGATGCTACCTATGGATTCAATCGATATAGACATTTAAATTCATTAATCTCGAACTTCAAATCAAAGCTAGAACGCAATTTTCCTTATATTGGGACAAAAAATAGCTCGAAATTACTCTGCAGCATCAAACTTGAGATTTCTACGAAGTTCGAAGATATCTTTTTTGCTAATATGAGGCGGCTTTTTGTAGAAGAAGCAAATCATAAGCAAATTGCGAACATTCACAAGTTATCAATTAGCAACCCAAAAAACCTAGTCGATAGAGAGGGATCAATTTTTGAGCAGGGTGAGCTAGATTTTTCACCAAATTATAATAACGGAAAAGAAGACGAATGGATAAAAGGCATCTTACAGAAGTCGAAGGGACAGCTTATAGACAAATGATGAAGATGTGGATGATGAAGATGATAATGATAATAATAATAATAGATTTAGTCATCAAGATAGCATTCTCTATTAGATGGTATAGTCTAGAGAGGTGAGTGCTTCTCTTGATATCTGAGAGAGGTTGAACCTTTCCTCACATATAAATACGATTAAATACCTTTCTACATTGTATATAACATCCAACTAAAATCGGCTATAGAAAGGCAATAAAACTGGCCTGAATTTCCTCATTCTAAGGATATCCGAAAAATACCATCTTAGTACTATATAATTCAAAGAAGTTCTGTTCCCGAGATGCTTCGACAGGGGTCTGTTGAGTTAAGACTTGCTGCCACTTCTTGAAACAATATTCGAAGAAAGTTTGCGCTTTTATAGGTGAATAACTAATGACATATTATCACTAGTAACCACTTGCCTGTGGTCCAATAAAGATAACAGAGTTCAGTTTTTTTTCAATGTTCCCAAATCTTGCCCTGCCAAAACCACACATTATCGAGCTGACTCGATCACACAGTTTGCTGAATTGGGGAAAAAAGTATTACGCGTAGATGTAGGTTCGTTATAAATTTTTTTTTCTATCAGCATGGAAAAACACAAAAATAGAAGTTTATTGTTGATAATTCGAATGGGGAAGAAAAACTAAACAATAGATATTATCAACCCAGAGAATCGAACGCGTTAGTGGTCAGCTTCAAATATTAGTTTAATTGGGAGGGGGACTCGGAGTGAAAAAAAAGACAAGGGTTTAGCAAAAAAAAAAACTAAAATAAACGTATACATTGGGCAAAAAAAACTAGATGTATATAATATAAAAAGTGATAGTTTCAATGGACTAAGAAGTATAAACAATAAAGGAGAATTAAGGAGATGCCATGGGAAAAGAGAAGGAAATCGAAAGCGCTTGACTTTGACGTCAAGCTTGCTTTCTTGTACTCCATAATTTTGAATTGCAATGACCAGCTAATGGCAGAGGAAAAAAAAAGTGGGAAAATCAATACTACATTCCTTGGCCATTATAATAAAAAATATGTATAAGAACACCACAAAGTTGACTCAGCAACCTTAGGAGCCGATGAACACAAAAGTTTGCATAGAAGCGGAGTGTAGCAGTCGGGTTTTCGCAATTTAACTGGAGTTATGGCACGTAATAAAGTCATACTGGCTTTCTTAATCCTATATTGAAGGAATATTATTGGCTTTCATATTATTCTTCAAATTAACTCAATTAATGAATGTTACCACCTCGACAATAAAAAGCGTAAAAAAGAAGAAAAGGAAAAGAGTAGCTGAGCAATGCGTGTGGCGATAATCCAATGCTGAGAAAATTCAACTAATGTTAGTGTCCACTTAATATTACGCGGTAGAACAAATCAATAGAATTTGATAAAGTCACATCCACATCCACAACTCAAGTGATGGTCAATCTAATCTTCCCTCAGGGCGGTGGCCGAATGATGAATACATAAAGGAATACATAAAGGTACATCTTAATATTCCTGTGTCAATTTTCATTGAATTATTGTTATCTGAATAAATCATGATTGATCTAAATGTTAAAAATGTAAATTTGACCAAGAGTTCTTTCCTATAACCTTCCTATTTTAGTTCTTGGCAAGAGAATTGTGCGGAAGAAAACAGAAAAGCACGCGAAAAAAAAAGTGTTAGAAATATGGTCTTTCGGTGGAAAACAAAGTCGTTGAAAAATCAAAGGATGGAAACCTATTGCATTACAGGTAGCTTGGCTTTTCCTATTATTATTCCCATTTTTTTTTCTTCCTTTCCCCTGGCGACCGTTCCACTCCCACCAGCAGTGCCATTTGATTATGCTGCTACTTCTCTTTTTCACGTAGTTTTTAAACACAGAGAGTCAGCCGGCTGAAGTTGGTAAATTTTTTTTTTACTCTGCCTCCTCTTGAAGTAAAATTTTCCCGTTTAAACCCATCATTTGCATTCACAAATTCGATATCGACTCCTTCGTCTCAGGCACCTTATAAACGTGCTAATATACTGTGCAAAGTTGAGGTTAACCGTCACACTGAGCGCATATATAAGTGGAAGGGACTGATCAACTCTCAAAAGCTTTTTCGATAGTTACCACTTGGACTCCAGCAGAGCTTTTTGCTCTTTTCTTTAACATAAAATTTAACGAAGTTCTTTTGCTTTTAAGAAAAGAATAGTTTTAGAACTGGACAAGTTTGACTATTTAAATACAGAGGTGAGAGAGGGTTATATTTCTCGCTTTTATGCTTTTTATCTGTTGAACGTTCTGTTTTTTCTCTTAACCATATTGTTTCTCTAGAAAGAACTCTTCGGGATTTAGAGCTTCGATTGAATTTCTGAGGATAACAGTTATCCACAATATGATGACATCAACTCCACCAGGAAATAACACAAATTATAAGAATTTCACGTCTTCTTCGTTATTATATAGTGACGGACTCTCGAGCAATTCCAATGCCTCAGATTCCCTGAATTTTGATCACGAACAATTTTTTGCACAAACACAGGATCAATCTCAACAGAATGAGCAGCTTGCAGATTCTAATGACCTAATGGATTTTGTTCCTATTACGAATAATTTAGATAATGCAGGCACATTACAATTTGCAGGTCAGATTATGGATTCTAATAATGATCAAACAAATGGAGGTTCTACAATTAGATTTCCCGAATCATTCTCCAATTCAACCATTTCGTCATTAAATTCAATGGCGAACCAGGTGAACCAATCAGCTTCGTCTTCCTCAGTGAGCAACAATAACAACTATGCCATTAATGCTAACCATACACCTCTGCGCGCTTCCACAAGCCCTACAGGGCTTCGGAGCAAGTCTATGATTACCATAACAACGACACCAATACAGACGCCGGCTAGGGCTGATGGCTTACTGACAACTCCAAGAAGGCGGAGGGCCATTTCGAACGCTAGTAGCATACGCAGAATTTCAAAATTAGCTGAGAAATCACCCATGAATGGAAATAATCCATTTTATACCCCTCCATCATTCTTATCACCCAAAATTCACAAGCATCGGAAGCAAACTTCCATTTCTGCATCAATTTCTTTGAGTCATCTTGACACGGACTTCCAACTTCAGCAGCAATTTCAACAAAGGCATGCAGTTGGTTCCCCTATAACAACGCCATTGCGCACCCCAGGTGCATCGCTTGATGGCTCACATGATGGCTTAGCTGATCCAGAAGACCATGAATACATTCGGTATGGTGATTCATCGGGGCCTTTTATTGCACCATCACTGCTCATAAAGAGCAAAAGTAATGCTGGTTTAAGCTCCACAGATTCCAAATTTGGGGGTAAGCTTTCGGACTTGGAAGCATACTCACAGAGGAGAAAGCAGCTTCAGTTGCAATTGCAAATGCAGCAGCAGAAGGAAAGTCGGATTGTCCAGCAATCTAAGCAGCATAGCAAGTTAAACCAGTCACCTTCGGATGAAGAGTTGTTGCAAGCCTCTAATAATTTCATAAACCAAAACTTTTTGGAGAACCCTCAAGACATCATGCTCTTGATTGATTCTAATAATGTTGAGGATGAACCACAGAGGAAAAATGGTGTAAAGCAAAAAAATAGCCATGCTAGCTTGAATTCTGGGTATGAACTACAGAGAACTCAAATGATGAACAATCGGCTACCACGTACAAAATCCATGCCACCTAGAAATGTTTTGAGTAGCGGCAGGTTACCACAGCGGGGGAGTCGCTTTAGAATTACTCGCTCCAGATCATCAATGAATTTGAGTGAAATCGCTGCATCTAAGGAAGCTAAGAATGCGGCTTTAAGAAAAGCGTCTGCAAGCCAGCACCAAAACTTTCCAATCTCAGAGTATCCTGAAGTTGATATTTTGCCGACTGAAATGCAACTTGAACAGCCTCCACCAACTGATTTGAGTGAGGCCGCTTCATCATTATCAACCAATGTATACTCTGACGGAATCAACCCACTGGATCAATACTTGACTCCACCTACAACGTCATCATCCAAGGAGGGTACGAAAGCTGTTACTTTCAAGACGGAAAATGCACAAGAGGATGATGACATCGGGGCTGGGAACACGGAAAAGAAGCACTCTAAGAAAGGTAAAAAGCTGACGAAAGCAAAGTCCAAAAAGACAACGACACTTATTCTTACCGATTTTGAAAGGTCAAAATTGGATTTACCTCAACAATCTGCTCGTTCCAAATCTCGGTCGAGAAAAAGTGGAAATGATAGCAAGAAGAT
This sequence comes from Brettanomyces anomalus, assembly GCA_001754015.1. Lineage (NCBI taxonomy): Eukaryota > Fungi > Ascomycota > Pichiomycetes > Pichiales > Pichiaceae > Brettanomyces > Brettanomyces anomalus. The sequence goes on from MDSB01000005.1 coordinate 511,010, forward strand.
TCATGAGTGCCCGTTATGCCACTCCAGGTTCCAAAGGCCCGAACATGTCAAAAGGCACATGCGCTCACATTCATCTGAGAAGCCATTTGCTTGTCCTCAGCCTGATTGTCACAAAAGATTTAATAGGAAGGATAACCTCAAGCAACATTTGCGCAAAATTCATGGTCTGAAAGGGTAACCAGCTGGTGTATTATCACCTCCCATAACCTCTTAGGTTCTTTTAAACATTCATATCATCCTTTTTTTTTTATATGGTTTTCGGCACAACCCCTTGCATTTGCATATTCTTCTTTGCTCTTCAGGCTTAACTATGTCTTCATCGTTATATACTCCTGTCCTATTATTATTGCACTAAACTTTTCTTTTAGCGTTTACCATTATCTTTCAGTCCTAAAAATACAAATAGATCTTAGTAAACGGTTTAGCTATGCCGTCTTTTATTCGTATATTAAATTGTAAAAACAAATAAAAAATAAAAAAATACACATATATATATATATTTTATCACTTTTTACACTTCTTCTTTACAGAAGAAATAAAAATAAAAATACACCGTTACAAAATAGAATCCCTGTCCAATCAATACAAACAATTAAAGAACACAAGATAGATGGGAATGGAAGGTGTTGTCCATATTCAGTCAGAACTCTGTTAACCTTCCGATTTGGATAAAACAACATCCATTAATCATAAAGCGTCCCTGATTTGGGCATCCACCGGCATATCTGTAACATCAACTGAGGCAACCACGTTGGACTTATGGAAGTCTTGCCTCAAAATTGTAGCCAACCCATAGAATACAGCATCGATTGTGAATAAGATTGCAACTGCAAGCAACGATGTCGATTTGCAAAGTAGACTCAAGTACTGAATAACAGCATAGACTACGTAAAACAATGTTCTTGCTAGGTTTTTGTCCAATGATTGCACCAAGCTTATGAATTTATCTGGAACTCTGAATATCTTCATCAAGAATGGTATTTCAACAAATGCAAGTATTACACCTTGCACAATAGCAAGAATTGCAAACACTATCACAACATTTGCATGAAATAAATTCGCTATACCCAAGGCAATTGAGATGAATATCATAAATATTCCTAACCATTGACCATATATACTATTAAAATAAATCTTTATGTTAGTTATTGAAAGCCTTTTAGTTTATCACCATTTCTCTGCGCTTACCTAAAGTTACGGGATTGAAGGTCCGCTTTGAAGCCCGAGAACTTGATATAGTCTGTAATTGCCATTTTTATCTTTTGAAAGAACCCTATCTTTCAATGAATCTTAGAACTTTAGTTGTCAAAGTGAAGTCCTGTTACCTGTGCTGTAACTATGTATAACATAAATTACATTACTTCAGAAAAAGAACAGCGAAGACTAAATGAGCTCAGTCTGGGATAGAGGCGGCCGCATGTATATGCCCAACTTTTTTTAAGTAGATTGTTGAAATTGGTTAGAAGTACATAGAAAAAGTAAACTGCATGTAATTGCAGTCGGGTCGATTGCGTCGCCAGCGTGGCTTTTTTTTCTTACTCATCGCTTAGCTATATGGCAATCATGGGGCATAGGTCTACAAAGTTTAATGTACGAGCAAGAATGACCGTAATGCCATATATGCAACTGATTAAAAGAGATACGAGCAAATTATTTATTTACTAATTAAATATCCAGTTTTACGACACATTTGTTCTTTAAATTTGTTTTTTCTTGACGATTGATTCTGAAATATATTTATTCTATTGCAAATGCTAAACGATATCAAAATTTTGAACTGAATTCAAGTCTATCGATGAAAGAAGGCACACAGGACGAAAATAGAATTTATGCTAGTAATAATACCATAGGGCTTGATGATGAGGATGAATATGAGGATGACGAATTTACTGCAACCCTTGAGCAAGTTGGGGTGCTTCCTCGGTTCTCTATTTGGCCACACATACCATCTATAGATTATGACCCAAAGAATATCGCGAAAAGGTTTGTGACAGCCGCGGCTTACTACTTGCCCGATAAATCCAATGTCGAAGGGATTCTTCAAGATAAAAAGGATAATATAAAAAGTCTATGCATGAATTTGAGTGAGTCTTTTACAGAGATGGTGGACTCTGCTGTCCATTATCCCGTTGAAGATCTTAACATAAACGATGAACAGACAATGGACTCAACCTCGGTTGAACTTAACAAGGTGCCTAATCCGAGTACTCCAGTACCATCTGGAGTTGCCATGATCAAGCAAGGCTCTACTAGTAAAATATCTTTGGCTGACAACCGGCTGGTAAATTATGATCATCTTACGTACCTCACATTTGAGCAATTTAAGGATGAGAAATTCTTGAGGACTAGGATTAGAAAGATTTTGGGGCTTGACTTATCTCCGTTAGATCAACGTTTTTTGATTCAGAAGTTGATGTCAAGGACTTACCGGGAGAAGAAGAAATATTCCGAAAGTCTCAATGATGGTGAGTCTGAAGAAAATGGATTTACAATAGGCAGACATGTGAATGATGAGCAAGTTTGTAACCCAGACAAGGTGTTCTTAAGTGATGAGGCATTGAAGCCGAGCTATTTCAATAAAGAGAAAGGTATTCTAGGCTGCAAGCATTATCAGACAAACTGTAAGATTGAATGTTCAATTTGCAAAAGATGGTATCCATGTCCACACTGCCACGATACAGTAATCAAAAGTCATCCACTTCAACGAAAGTCTACACGGCATTTCTTGTGCATGTATTGCAATACACCTCAGGATCCACAGCAATATTGCATTAATTGCCATAGACGATTTGCTAGATACTACTGTGACAAGTGCAAACTTTGTGATAACGACCCCAACAAGCATATATATCATTGCGAGAAATGTGGAATCTGTCGGCTTGGACTTGGACTTAATAAAGATTATTTTCACTGTGACAAATGTAACGTTTGCATATCAATAGAGCTTCGTGATCGGCATGTCTGTATTGAAAATTCGACTCGTTCAAATTGTCCCATTTGTGATGAGTATATGTTTAACTCAAACAAAACTGTCGTCTTCATGGCATGTGGTCATCCAATACATCAAGCCTGCTATGATGTGTATACTAAGCATTCCTATAAATGTCCGCTATGCTCAAAATCTATCGTCAACATGAAGGCTCAGTTCAGGGTTTTGGACAAAGAGATTGAGCAGACTGTTATGCCAGAAGAGCTTCGTAACTGGAAGGCACTTATTAAATGTATTGATTGTGGTGGACGATCAAGGGTTCCCTACCATTATCTTGGGTTAAGATGCCAGCATTGCGGTAGCTACAATACAATGCAAGTGAAGCTTTTAAAAAAAGAAATTGATGAAGAGTCGTGGGATTCCGAAGACAATGTTAGAGAAATTCAACAGCGTACAATTAAGAGCGAGCTTGATGAAAACTTTATATTTGAGAAAAAGCGTGAAGATAAATCTGCTGATTATACTGCCAATGAGTCCGGTGGAGCCTACATAGATCAGGTCAACGAAGACGTGTTTGGAGATTCATATGTGAAGAATTTTGTTCGTGTTGTGAACAGCTTTGAACAGTATCCAAGTATTAGTGATGCATTTAAAGATTGGATGAGTACATCAATGCCTGACATGTGAATAAGGGGCAAAAGCTATTGCTTTGCACAGTTTGTATTGATTCTCTAATTTATATAGATACTCAGCCGATAATTTTAGACGTAAATTTTTATGTTTATAAGCCCTAAGATGATGATGAATGTATATAAATATTATTAAATTTCAAACCCCATGAACCAATGTTAGTGAAGAAAAAAAAAGGATATAAAGGAAATTGAGCGACAAAGATTAATCTATTTTGTTCACTTGATCGATTTATCTGGTAGGACGACGACCCCGAAGACTAGCTATAGGAATATTAAGTATTCGACTTCTCCTATTATGATCAGATATATTAGATAGAGGAGAGTGTAAGCTTTCTTGAGAGTTGTTATTTGTATGATTCCCCAGTTTAGTATCTAGGTTAAGTCCTTCTCTTTTTGTAGTTTTTGTCTCACCTGTTCTTGAAGTCTCAAGCTCGGACATAGAATTAGCCAAGTTTAACGGTTTATACATAGACCATGAACGTTTTGAAGATGCTGAGCTCATCCTTCTCGAATACCGTGGTGAATTTTTGGTGGTTGTCTGGGTTAGATCATTCAACGATGTCCCGGAATGTCGTGTGGGTGAAATGTCATCATTTAACGAATATGATCGAAAGTTTCTTCCGGTCATTGATGAGGATTTAGCAGGTGGCGTTGTCGTGGAAGTGGTGCCTAATGGCGAGGGAATGTCAGATTGTGATGAAACAGGGCTTCTTTTAATTGACGTAAATTCAGACACATTGACGGATGGTGGCGCACGCCTACGTACAGATCCATAATATCCATCGGAGGAATGACCTGTACCCTCAGAACGAAAGCTGATTCCAGACGAATTCCGAAGCGTAGTCAAACCTAAAGCATCGGTACTCCCTTTATTGTTAAGTTTCCATGCGGAGCCCGGACTGGATTCGATATTATCATCTTCAAAGTCGCTTGAAAGTGAGGAGGATAAAGAGTATTTCCTATGCCTAAATGTCGGAATAGAATCAATTGGGGGCCTAATTACTGAGCTATTTGAGTTTGAAGCACGTGCCTGATGATCCGGCAACTTGGGTTCTTTCTCTGCTGTATTTTTTGCAAGTTCCTTCTTCAACGTCAAATATTTCTCTTTCGTTTCAAAATTATACACGACATCTAGGGGAGACCAGCCTTGATTGTTTACCATGGCATCACTGGCATTCGCCGATAAAAGAGACTGTGCACACAAAAGAAATCCATACTGAAGAGCCAAATGTAAAGGTGTATTACCATCATCATCCACAATATCAGGATATGAACCATTCTGCAGCAGTATTTTGAGGCAGTCAGAATGATTTTTCAGACAGCATATATGTGAAGGTGTATAGCCATGATCTCCTCGTTGATCGATACAAACGCTAAAGTATTCCAACAGAAGACGCAATGTATGACTTGAATTTCCCAAGCAGGCTGCATGAAGTACGGTATTCCTCTTAAAATCAAGCTTTATCTCGTCCTCCGATGTTATCTGTGTGTAATTGTTAGGAAAAGGACTGGTGTTACTACCATAACTACTCCCGCGCTTCCTGGAACCCTGTGACTTGGATACTGGACTTTGAGATGATGATACCTCATTTTTTGTGTTTCTAACACGTACCAGTAGCTGACCTAATATGATCTCCGCAATCTCGTACCTATCATAAAATGCAGCATAATGGAGATTGGTCCACCCATTCTCTGGATCAATATTATCAAGTAAGTCAGGATATCTCTTCAGCAACCTTTTGACTATAAAATAGTTCCCATTGATTATAGCTTTGCGAATACGAACCGCTGGATCAGACATATATTGGATGCTTTATTATTTAAATTGATATTGTATTTTCTCAAAAGTTATAAATGAAAGGATCGGATCATGTAGCTCATTTAAAAACCGATAGACCAGCGAGTGTCAAAATGATGATTGTTGTTGATAATTTCAAACAATATTAAATAATCGATGATTTTCCATTCAGAAGTGAACGGCTTTATGTCTAATCGTTGAGGACTGCTGGACTCGAACGGTATCAAATTATAGTAATACCGTGAATGGATAATATGAACCTTAATTTGATTTAGCACTAGAAACCCCCAACGCCAAGATTTAGACTGCACTTTTTGCTGCTTTCGTAAACTTTATTTTTACTCTATTTTTACTTTATTTTATTTTTAATTTTCCTTTTCCTTTTCCTCGTACTTATTCAAAAAAAAAAAATTTCCTTGCCCCTTTTTTTTCCCATATATTTTAAGATAGGTCACGTAATTTCGGGAACAGAAATACATTTACCTCACTATACCATGCCATTTCGTCCTGTCTCATTTAATCTACCATCTTTTCGAAGAATGATCAACGAGAATTAATATTAATTGAAAGTTATTATGAGATATAAGCAAATTTCGTTAGTGGGATGGACTGTATCCCAGTCTTGGCTGATTAGTACATATATTTGAAATCAGGGTTGAGATCCCCGGCAATCAATTTGGCTCTTTCATCCTTTAGAGCCCATTTCTCACGGTAAGCAGGTGTCTTTTTGATCTTGTTGAGACGTGCAGTGTATACAGTGTAAGCACATGTAACAACAAATGACAATGCGACGAAGAAGATAGAAACTACCATACCCGTATGATAGTCTGGGGCATCGGTATTAGGGAACAACCATGGTGAAATAATACCACCGATGTTTCCAAAGCCAACAATGGTGGAGGTTCCAACAGATTTATTTCTGTGGCCAGCAAAATTCAACGAGAAAAGACAAACCACGGCGGGCATAGCGGAATACAAACCTGTAACAGCCAAGAAGCATCCGGCATACTTAACCTTGTAATCCTTGGAGGCCATCACCATTGCAAAGCCAACGATGGCCATAATGCATGAAAATAGGGCAAAGGGCAGTCTAATTCTGGCCTTATCAGAGGCAATTGACAAAACACAGGTGAGTCCCCACGCAAGAATCCATGGATAGATCGAATACTTATTAGCACTCCATGAAGTGTATCCCAAGTATTTTATAATTGTTGGGGCGAAATAAGCATAGCCATAGGAAGGAATGACTAAAGCAAAGTAGCAAAGGGCGGTAAGGTATGCTTGAGGAAGTTTGTAAAATCCTAGAATATCTCTCCAGTTCATGTCCACTTCAAAAGCAGATTTACCCGCATCATACTCGAGCTTCCGTTTCAAGAATTTACGTTCATTGTCATTGAGAAAACGAGCCTGTTCAGGGAAATCAGCGATGGCGAAGAAAAGGAATATAGCCAAAAATGCCGTGATTGCACCTTCAATAAGGAAAATCCACTGCCATGATGCGTATCCTCTAGCACCGTTCAAATCATGAATTCTGAACGCTATAGCACCGGCACATCCACCTGCAAGACATGTACAACTGAAGAAGAAAGAAAATCTCTTTTGTGACTCACGTTTACAGTAATAAGATGAAAGAATGTAGAACAATGCAGGAAAACTGCCACTTTCAAAGACACCCAAGAAGAATCTGCATGCTATCAAACCACCATAACTCTTAACAAATGCCTGGCACATACCGGCGATACCAAAGAGGAATATCATAGTTCCAAGCCATATATGAGGACTAATGATCTTCATAAGATAGTTCGATAGAACCTCGAAAAAGACGTATGGCACAAAGAAAATAGTCAATGCAGTATTGAATTGGTTGCCATGAAGACCTAGGTCATCCTCCATTCCATACACCTTAGCATTTGAAATATTCACTCTATCAAGGAAGGCCAAGAAATAAAGTAAAATAAATGGAGGAACAACATAAAAATCAATTTTCATCATCAACTTCTTATGATTTATTCCCATCTCTGTAGCCATCTTTCCAATTTCTTTATCTTTCTCCTCATCACTTAAAGCAAGAACACCACTAGTGTCATCCTTTGGAAGCTCCGAAGGAGTTGCCTTTGAGTACTCATCTGCTGAACTAGAATTTGTTGTGTTATTTAGCTTTTCATCGCTTGCTATAGAATTTCCTTGGGATCGTTCTTCAAGCGTACGCTCAGGAGTGTCCGATTTGAGAGCAGTCTTGTTTGCGGACATAATGTATAATCTATATTTTAGCTTATAGCTTGACACCAAGTTGAAAAATAATGCAGAAGACTAAGTATTTTTCTGTTTGTGTCCACTCTTTACATCCCTATTAAAAATATTTTTACACAACATACGTCTATATATACAATCGAAATATTGCGCACTCTTAAAGTTGAGGAAATTAATCACGACTTTTGAAATTTTCATTTATGCATTATTCTCTTTTTGGACCCTATTAACGGTCCGACGAAAATTTTTTCCTACGGCTTTAAAAAGGCTCCTGAAGCAGCGAAGAAATTTCATGTGCCTTATCCAATTAGATTGATCACTCCTCCGTTGACGGACTATAATTCTATCTTTGGCCGTTCCATAGCTCTCCTGATACAGGAAAGCATGCATGTTTATCCTTGGTGCTACGCTTTTTTACAGGTTGTGTAACCTTAAAACGATATATTAGTGAAACTTGAGTCATTTGTATATACAGGACGTATCAAAAGTATATATGGTGAATTTTATGTTCAAAGTCATAATATTCTCAGATGTTCAAGCTTCTTGGCGGAGTTCAAATATCAGCCCTTTAATTTTTCATAGTTCACTTGAAATTTAATGCTATGTTTCCCCCTCCCTTCAAAAAATTTAGTCATACTTGCCCTCTAACTTTATGTGTCATCAAGTTAGGCAAACCATTGTAAGTTTCTGTACATATGCACAGCCTTGATACAGAGCTCTTCAGAACTTTTTTGCTTCTATTTTCGTCTGAATCACAATGCGGGGATCCCCGAATTGAAGGAATCAAGCATTTGTTGTGCAAGGATGTAGAAAGAAGTTTATTCATGTACCTGGCATAGTGGTTTAAACTTTACAGTATGGGATTCTCTTAACTCACTCACTATGAAAAGTTGAATTATATTCTATGTATAGTTATAAAGGAAGCGTAAAGCTAGTGGCTGTACTTATTCAAATTGCTGTCAATTTCAGTGCAAACAAAAATTGTTTCATCTCACTGAGATCTTTGCTCACTATAATTGAAATTTATAAGAATTAAAGAGACTGAAGAAGGTTAAAGGAGTAAAAGTAAAGAAGAAGATTCACATGCCTAATATCTGCAATCATATTCACTGAAATCTTTTTGAGTACAGCACAAAACTGAGGCGGTGTAGTATTTCAGATACGACTATCGACAAATCATTCACAGGTTCCATGAACATATGCTTATTAAATATTTTTATAGATACTCAATTTTTTGAGTTTTTTTTGATTATACCACACCGTTATGATTACAGAAAGAAGAAAGAAACTACAAACCTGATTTATTTTTGAATTTTTCTGTAGCTCTTCGTCGTTTGCTTATACCTCTATGCGAAAGTCATCAAATCAGGGGTGAAAAAAAATGCTCAGTTATTAATGTGTCGGTGGCTTTTTTGAAGTGCGAATCTAGGAGGAAAAATAAAATAGGCAAGCGCATGAAGCCGAGTGCGGAGAACTTAGGATCTAACAATCCTTTCCTTCTTCCCGGAGCCGGTTTTAGATCTGTCCTTTAAACCTTCTATTAAGCTTTGGTTCTCTCTTTGCTATAAAATATAAAAGTGAGTACAGATAATAGGTGTATTTTTGGGCTCCAACATGCAAATGGATAGCTGAAAGCTAGGCCTCTTACCCGGAGGACTTTTCTTTCAGCTTATTTCCAAAGTCTTCAATTATTTCTAGTCTATACCAGATACTTTGTCTAGCTTCAATATATCATTTGTATCCAAGCTTATTGTGATTTTATAGGTTTAATGTAATCCAATTTGTTTTCACCATCAGTTTGAATTACAAATTATTTAAACCACTCGATCCATTCTTCCAGATTTGCTTTCCAAATTCTCTCCGCTGGTCCCAGAATGATTAATTTTTCCCCGAGTTTCCTACTTGACATTTTTTTAACATTATAAACTTTTGTGGGGGAAACTGATGCTGTCCCATTTACACGCCGACGGGATTTTTTTTAAGGTATACTATGATCCTGGCATATAAATATGTATGTATATATACATATATGTCAAAATGTCTCTAAATTTTTATTTAAGGATAGTATTTGCACCATGTACTAACCGTTGCCGCACTGTTCTTTTCTGGCTTCGAACTGAACCATACTAAATTTCACTGTTTGACTAGAATTGTTACTACTCACAAGAAGTACATCTTCACTTTTATCTTGCAATTTTATTATCTTTAAATAGGGAGATATGTCATCTACTTCAATAAAGAATAGAGTCGTTGTTGCCACTCCAAGGCCCAAGGGTTCACAAACAGAGAGAAGAATCATCGATCTTCTTGCCGGAGGTACTGCCGGCTTGTTTGAGGCACTATGCTGTCATCCATTGGACACCATTAAGGTGCGAATGCAGTTGTATAAAAAAGGCAGCCATCCAGGCCAAAGAACTCCTGGCTTAGTGAAGACTGGTGTGGATATCTTCAAAAATGAAGGCTTTTTGGCTTTGTACAAAGGATTGGGCGCTGTCGTTCTAGGGATTGTTCCAAAAATGGCTATTAGATTTTCATCTTTTGAGTTTTATAAATCAATTATGGCGGATAAGGAAACAGGTCGGGTTTCTGGAATTGCAACTTTTACCTCTGGTGTTCTAGCAGGTGTTACTGAAGCTTGTGCAGTGGTTAACCCAATGGAGGTGGTTAAAATTAGATTACAGGCACAGAGCAATGCCATAAAGCACGAAGCCACGAAAGAAGTTATCAAACCAAAGTACAGAAATGCCATACAGGCTGGCTTCCTTATTGTGAGGGAGGAAGGTTTCAAAGCTCTTTACAGGGGTGTAGCCCTTACTGCTGGAAGGCAGGCTATTAATCAGGGAGCTAACTTTACTACTTATACTTACTTGAAGGGTAAATTACAGAAACTACAAAGCATTGACACACTTCCAACTTATCAGACTGCTGTGATTGGTTTTATATCGGGTGCAATTGGTCCTTTCTGTAATAATCCATTGGATACTATAAAAACAAGGCTGCAAAAGGAAGCAGGGAGCTTGAATGAATCGAACTTTGCTAGAGGAATCAAAATTGGGCGTGCTTTGTTTAAAGAAAGTGGTGTCCAGGCATTTTACAAAGGTATCATTCCCAGAGTGGCTAGAGTTGCTTCAGGACAGTGCATTGTCTTCCCCGTCTACGAATTTTTTAAGACCAGAATGTATGACATCGCTGGACTAGAAAGACCAAGTCGTCTTAAATAATAATTTCTTTTTCTTCAGTTTTTTGACCAGGTGTTTATTTAATCATAGTTGAACTAAATATCAATTCTGATTTGTGTGTTTGTTGTTCTTTAAGACCATCTATGGTCTCCATTGCATATACGAATTGACCTCAACTATTGAAATAAAAGATACTTTTATATGTAATGTCTTCGCGGATATCATACTACCAACTTAAGAAAGAACTAACATACCTAATTTCTTGAAAATCTTTGTATTTTTTATATAATTGCTATTTAAAAATTGTAAAGCCATGCTTTATCAATTTTAAAATCTTTGATGCAGTAACACTAAGATCTATAGGCAAGCATAATAATATAACCTTAAGAGATATATATTTTTATATGTCTGTGTGCTGTTTTCTATTTCTTATTGATGCTTTAGCAAAGCTGTATGTACAGAAGTTTTTCCTAGCATCTGATTAGGAGACAAATATAATTTTTTGCTCTTCCTTTTTGTAATTCTTTTTTTGGCATGACCTAAACAGGGACTAATTAAATGCATCAAAGCTCTGGAAGAAGTAATTCCAAGGATAATCTAGGAATTTTTTATCCCCTCTTGCTTTTCCCACTCTTCAAATCGCTGCATGTGCTAATAAATTTGTTTCCCAATATACTTTAATAATGTTATACTATAGTCATTTTATGAGCAATCCTATCACACTATTAAAGCAACTATTAACATTAAACAAGTTCTATATTTCGGTTTTAAGAACTATTTATATTCTTCCAGGTTTGTTTAAATGACAAAAAAAGGTCAAATTACAGATAATTGTACAGTGGCGTTAAGCCACGACTCACAAAATGATAAATATCGTTGTCTTTCAAAAATACCTGATAGATTATTAACATCGATAGTTCAACTTTCGACATTACAAGAAAATGATAAGTCTGAAAGTATCTACACGAAGAGTTCAAAAACGCATATTTTGAAACCTTCTCCTATTCAAAAGGATGATCCTAGAATGTCTGATAATTCTTTGGAGTTAATACTAGATAAGTTGATTTTCAAACTTTCGTCTAAAAATACCAATAATGTGGAAGGAGATGACTTCAATCTAAAAGAATTAGCAAAAGTTTTGAAACTTTGTTTGCTTAAAATCAAGCAGCTCAGTATGTCTTTGGATATATCAAAAAGTGACAGTAGGTCTAAAATTGATCGCTTGGAGTTGGAGAGAAATATGTTACTGAAAGACATTGAAATGATAAAGCGCAAGCAGTGTTCTTTTCTACCTCATGAAAAAATGGTAACACCTTTACCTAATCAAAACAAGAATTATTCCAATTACCTTGGCCAAATAACCCCAGTTTCAACCCCGATCAAATCGCCAGAGACGAGAGTTCATATTTCTTCTGATAGTCCATCGAATGAAGATCAAGCCAAGAGCAAACACAGTGAGCATCATTCTGCTTTGTTTTTCCATTATTACACTTCTCCTGCTGATTCAGGAAGTGATTTCAGCTCGATTGATAACCGAAGAAATAAAAGGAGGAAAAAGGAGAAGAACAAATAAGTGTTACCATTTTTTCGAAGACCCCATAAACCACAACTGTTGATTCTTATGACTTAACTCTATTACAATGGATAACTTAATTTACCGCCAATTACACCCAATCCTAATCGCTAGCCACTTACATACTACTATTTGGGTATGAACTTCAACAGTTATTTTTTATAGAAGACATCAGATATGTCCACTAACCGCGCTCGGTTTGCACTGGTAACAAGCGCTCGAGTATATGCCGCCACTTATACTAAAGGCTGCTTTACATCAATACAATCCATTAATTCTACCTAGATGAATTTTGGAGTTTCTTCTACTATCAAAGCATACATAAGCTAAATGCTATTATGGCACTGCTTTTTCGTTTCTTTCATTTCTGTGAACCATGGACACAGTAAACTTTAACACAATTAATATTTCTTTATAGTTATTTTATGGACCTATAGCTAAATTTAGGAAATTGTACCCCTCTATTAGTGTAGTTACCGAGTATTTTGTTAAAAGTTTCCATCAGCACGAATATCAACACCATTAGAGTGCGATGGTGCCTTCATATCCATGCAACGAATAATAACTCTCCCATTATATCTCCAATTTCAAAAAGAAATATAAACCACCCTACTATCCGAGCACAATAATGATACATTAAAACTGTAAAGTCCTTTCTTAAGTGATTTAATCAAACAATCCCATTCCCATATCATCATCGTCCTCTTCCTCTTCCTCGGATTCTTCCTTCTTCTCTTCCTCAGCATCGTCGCCAGATGCAGCAGCTGGTGCAGCAGCAGCTGGAGCAGCAGCAAAGTTAGAGGATGACTTGATCAAATCATCCTTGAAGTCCTGTTCATTAAGAGCCTTTGCGAAGGTCTCAACCCAGATCTTGTCAACGGAAGCACCAGCGGCGTCCAAAACGGCCTGTAGGCTGTCAGCATTGATCTCCTTCTCGGAGTCAGCAAGCACCAAAGCAGCGTATGAAAGCAAAGATTCACTCATTGTATGAATATATAAACGTTTGTCGTTGGTTGTTAATCTGTATATGTGTTTATACGTTATATTCTTAGCGTGTCGCTTGAACATCTGAAGACACTTTTACCTCGCACAGCATATTTTTTTTTTTTCATCCTCGTTTTTTTCAGTGGATTTCTCACGTCCTAGCACTATTTCGGTTGGCCAGCAGAATCACAACCGTGCAGCTTGATAAATTTTGTCACACCTTGCACCTCTCATGTTTTTCGCTTTAAATTTAAGGATTATGGCAAGCTGGCGTGACTGTTAAAAAAGAAGCAGGACTGTTCCAAAAAGAGAAAACAGCGATAAGCATTTACAACATAACCCGGGTTTTACAAGACGACTAAGGTCATCAGAAATTTGGATGGGCTTCATATTATGAATTCAAATACAAATATAAACAGCATGCAATAGTATAAAACAGGTACACAATAACTATATACAGGAAGAATGTGAATAACAGGTGTGTCCGTTAAGTTAAGCCTTTCACCGAAAACTTTCGAAGTCCAGTTGTTTCAGCAAATTAGTTGGAATCCACAAATTTCTTGAAATTCTGAAGCCAATTGATGTAGTCGTCATTCTCTTTAACACCAGAATATGCAACAACTAATTCCCAAAGTTCATCTCCGAAACCTCTGGCTTTCAAATACTCAACAATTGCAGCCTGTAGTTCTGGATCCAAGTTTGAGAACTCTGGACCACCATAAGATAGAGAAGAATTATTGATAATTCCGTTGCATTCCTTAATTGCGTCTTCCGCATTGTCAAAGAAAGTTATTGAGATAATAGACATGTCAAAGTCAAAAAGGGAAAGTTGAAGTTCATAAAGAGAGGCCTTACCATTTTGTTCAATAACGACTTTAACTTCAGTCGTTGACAATTCCCTGACGTTATCATCGTCTAATCCATCCAGAGCTTCTGGCTCATGCTGCATCTGTTCCTGTAAACTTTTATATGAAGAGGAAGTATCGACGATAGCAGCTGTATCGATAAAAGTATGTATTGTCTCTGATCCACTCTTTTTAACCAAGTCTGTAATCACATTTCCAGGTTTATCAATCGCCTTATATCCCTTCTCGTTCATAAAAGTCTGGAATTGCTTGTCCAAATGAAACTTGTCATCTAGCTCTGTACTTATTTCAGTATCCAAAGTTTGAGACATCTTCTTCGAAGAATTCTGTGAAAGTGACACAGATGAGATTTGTCTTTTAGACAATATATTAAAAGCGCACGTCCTCGAATTTATGGACGAAAAGCCAATTACTTTCGCAATCGTTGGCTTTGTTGCCAGTTTGAATGCACGCATAAACATTTTGCACGACATTTATCTCTTATTTTACTTTAGCCTGTCACTTCGGAAGAGAAGCAATTGCTGGTTAATAAAATTGTTCTGTAAAAGGTTATCCTCTCCTTGAAAAATCGGTCTTGAAACTACAGCCATTAAACCTAAAAAATTATTTGAAAGCGAAACTTGAAAACCGAGCAGAAATTTGGTTTGAACAATTTCAAGTGCACAGGTGCTAGCCAATCTATGGGAAGAATGTATAGAAAATGTAAACATGCTAAAATTAACGAGTGTGAAGTTTGAGTAATGGACAAAACCCAGCATGTATAAAAAGTAAATGCATTTATATAAAATCATTAGAACTATTCAAATGTCTAATTATTTGTAAAGCTCCCGTTCTAAATAATCCTGTACGAACAGTGAACTCCGTTTGAATTTTCTAGAAGCGTATTTGTCAAATATGGCACTGTGGTGTGTTTTATAATTCAAGCAGCAATCTATTAGTATTTCTGCTAATGGTTTCAGCTGGGCTTCCGTATAGCCACTATAGTATGTGTGTGCTTCTGTCCATTCCCCACGGTAAAGCATCTTTAATGACAAATAGCTTGCACCAGATGCTAGCCAGCTAGGCGGAGCAGCTACAAACCGTGGATCCATGATGGTAATCTCAAGAAAGTATTTTGCCAACGTTCTAATTTCTGAATCGTAATTATCCGCCTTCGAAGTTCTTCTCAAAAATGACATTGGACCAGGATATCCCATATCGAAGTCTATGTCACTAATCATGAACCTTTCGGCCTTGAGAAGTTCAGCCGTGGTATACTGGTTCGACACCATGTAAGCAATTTGTTTAACTGTCGGACAATTTATTTCCTCATATTTTGCCGCAATAAAGAGTGCAACTGCTCCACAGAGCTGAAATTTTGATAGCGATATTGGTCTTTTGGACAGAAATCTATCTATAAGGTTGACTGTAAGATATAAAGTCTCTGGCAACAAGCCAAATCTCGAATGAACTTGAACAATCCAATTGATCAGCGTGGCCCTATTTTCCCATGTGATTTCAGATTGAATTTGGGGTATATAATATGGATAAGGTGCGTATTTGGTTTCAAGGTCTCTCATGTGATTAAATATCTCTGGCGCATATTCGGCAACCATCGAGACGTCCCAAGTATCTTCATCTTCAGGATCAGGCTCTGATCTATACATTTTGTAAACCACGGCTTCCAAATCCTTCTCAATCGATTCATCCCATTTGGGACTCATTGGGAGTATTGCATCTTCATCACCATCATGAGAAATCAGGTGACTATTATCTTCACTTTCAGTAAGATCTAAAGGATCATCACACTTAAGGGAAGCATCGTAACGAGTATTAGTGCGTCCAGTTTTTAGCTTTTTTCTTTCATGTCTTTCCCCACTCAGATCTTCGAGCTGTAGGTGTCTACCTGGAGAATTTTTGTGAAAGTTTGTCTCATTAGTTTGATCTTTTACCTTCATTTTCTTCTCTGACTGCTTCAAGAATTTATACGAGTGTCTCTCCAAGTTTTCATTCTGATCAGCGATCACTCTTTTCTTGGGTATTGATTCGACATTATTCAATTGAGCATGAACTATTGTATTCTGGCTCTTACCATTTATCATGCTTTCTTTCAGTTTGTCTTCAAGCTTGATGACCTTATTTCTGGCGCCAGTAACATCATGCATCTTTTCTGTTTTAAAATGTGTATTTCCTGACCTGGAGTTCAATTCACTTGCGGAAATTATACCTAATGCCTTACGCATAGATGGGTGCTGAACAGTATTCAGCTTTAGTTTTGGCTGTTTCAACTCATTCTCGTTTGACACTGTATCAAGCCATCTACTATATGTCGTAGATCCCATTATACGTGTATTTTTTTAAGCTTAATACCTTTAGTCAGAAGGCTTAAAATGGAAGCTCAAGAGTTGTTTGTTTGTATACTTTCACAAAGTTATCATATGTTAAATGTGAGAACTAAGTCTTATGTCTCTCCTAAATAATAGCTCAAGAAATGTCTCCAAATGAATTCTATACAGGAGCTCAAAATGTAACGAGAATTGATGCTAAGTACCTTTATCAGATAAAAGGTGACTAGAATGAGTTACAGCCTAATGTGAGATTAATAAAACAGTTTAAGGAGACTACAAACATATATTTGAGAAGAGATGTAAACATCGCCCCGAAAAAAAAATTGAACAATGTGTTAGTTATGCAGATTCTCTTGCGAAGTCCTGAAAAGGAATTTTTCATTGGACTAATAATATTGAAACCAATAGTGTGTAACCCCCATTACCGTCATTGATTTAAAAGCTTTTGAATAATTTATTATTAAGGTGCAGTTCATGATTTATTATTTAATCTATTTTGATTTAACAGCAAGGAAAAAAAAAGCATACACATGCAGACGACCAGGGTGAGGATTGAACTCACGCTCTTGCGATTAACAGTCGCACGCCTTAACCAGCTTGGCCACCCAGTCAACAACGACCTAACAAAAAGAATTACTTTGACCTATGCCTAAATTATTTCTAAAGCAAAATGTAATTGTGTGACTATTCATAAGGAAGATAAGTCAGTGTATTAACACTACCGAGCGCGCAGATGCCCTTAGTTATAGACGAGGCTGATTAGATAGTTCTGATATAGAAATGACTTCTGTTGCATAGAACGATCTCCCTAATTATGAGAGACCCTTGCATGACCGTTCATTTTCCCATCGAGAGTGCGTACATTACTCTTAGTATCAGCTGAAGTTTCACTTCAAGATGGATTTCCATTAATCAAATATATTGCAATTTATAGATAAAAGTCCTCGTCTCTTTAGAAGAGACATATAGTAAATAAAGAAAAAGTAGTACATACATGGATTCTGAAAATATTTTTATCCCAGTAGAAATTTCCCTGTATTTCCAGCACCTGTCTGGACATTAATTTGATTCACATGTTATGATTCAAATATAATTTGGAACTAGATGAGATAATAACGTATAAAGCTTTACACCATCTCTAGGTTTTGACAAAAATTAAGGTTAACCTCGATTATTCTTTTGTTATTCCTCTTCAATATTATTCTATCTTTATCTGGACTTCTTCCATAAAGGCTAAAGACTCATGTTTGTTATCATCTCATAATCCTGCTCGTTGCATTTCGTTGTTCAAATGTTCCTTTCTGTTCGCTCATTTTTTTACGTAATAATTGTCTGACATTTGATTATTCCTTGTTTGATCCCTCGCAACCTAATGATCATTTATCTTTTCTATAGGAAGTTGTAATAGAGCTGTCATATGCACTTTAAATTGCTATGAATACTTCTTTACACGAGAAAAACCTCGCTACTTAGGTTTAATAGTCTTTATCTATCTCTTACTTTACTCTTAATTACTTTATTCTTCTCTTATCTCTTATGTTCTTTTGCTTCTGTTCTTTTACTTTCTTTAGTTTCTTGACAATTAATAAACTCAAATAGTTGATATCAAACCTTAAAGGAAGAATCAGGTTCACTTAGGATTAGAATTGCGTAACTTTATATTATTAAGGATTACCAATTAACATTACAGAATTGTTAATATATATACATATATATATATTTTTAATTTGAATTTAGGTGTATAAACATGGGTATTTTCCCTTTTACTTTCTCCCTTACATCTTTTCCCATTTATATTTGTTACTTTTATACTACTCTTTCTTTAGTCCAAAAATATGAATCAGTTTACTAAAATAGTTGTAAATAACCGGCATCAAAGCCAAATAACCAAGCAGAAACATCACAGTTTGAAATATTTGAAAATAGCAAGGTTGGTTATTCAATGTAACTTGATTAAAACATCCAATTGAATATTTCATGGTATTATCTTGAATATCTTTATAGTTGTGCATCAATCGGAGAGAAAAAAATACTTCTTCTACTTTATCACCATTAAACTGAAGCATACTAGTTAGACTGCAAGATAACATTTCTTCATAAAAATACACCAAAAATAGTAAAATAAAATTAAATAAGAAAGTAAAGTGTGAGAATTAGACATAATAACTGTGATTCAGTTTTCAGATAGAGTATTGGTTTTCTTGATGTTCATAAGAGTAGTGCCTTTTGTTCATGGTTCTTTCCATGGATCGGTCATCAGCTGATAAAAGTATATTCAAATCAAAATAAATACAATAACATATAGTAACAACTGCTTAATACTCTGTGATATCTTTTTGTTTTCGAAATTTTCTGGGAACATCTCTTGGAACAGTTAATATTATGTCATAATGAACTTTTGCTCGTTTTACACAGCATCCCACGAAGATCTAGTATAAAACACAATCATTTTTTATTTAATTAGAGCCACGTAACAACTTCTTTTAAAAAAAGTTAATCGTTTATTTATCACATTAGGAGAAGAGAAATCTTTTACTCACATGAATAAAAAGTTAAATAGGCCATTGGAACTTCCAGGATTCTAGACTTTGACTTAAAATTAAACATTATATTATTAGGGATTACGAATAAGATTACATCAACACATAAAATCATTATTATTAATGAGATCAAATGCGGTAGAAAGAACAGTTGTGTACTTCAACAAAGGGAATTTTGGAAACAAATAATATTTATATTGTAAGATTTATGAGTTCATAGTTTAGTGATACTACATATTTAAGTCTATGTTATTAATTTTGAAATAGCAAATACTTTGGTGCTCCATATAAAATAAACTATAGCTCAAAATTTTTATTCTTGTAGTCCGCTAATTTTCTCATGTGGGCCTGACAGATTAGATTACACGTGAAAAAATGCGAAAGCTATAAAAATCATATTTTGTTGATATAGACAGAACTTAAACTGGTATTGGATAATTACAAATTTACAATATTTGTATCATTTACAGTACAGATAACATATACTTAACATTTTTGTCATGAAACAAAGTATGACTCATGAAGATTTAGCATTTAATCACTTGAAACTAAAAATTTCCGTCGATAACTCTGCAGAGGCTATCAGCTCGGCCCAGATCGCTATATTTCGGTACCTTACTAATATTTTGCATCTGTACGAAGAGAATGACAGTGAAAAGTTTGAAATCAAGGAGTACAATTATGTTTCTGATCAACTGATGCAATTTTTTCTTTATTTGAAGAAAGAAAATGAAGGAAAAGATAAACCAACACTCATGACTGTTAACTTGTATAGATTATTGGGAAGAGACTTAGCAGCATCCTATTACGCACTACTACAGAAGGCAGATTCAAAACTTTCTTCAAAATTGATGGACCTAGTGAACACATTAACTGATATTTTCATTGGGAAGGGGAAAAAGATCAGTATGCATGGCAATTGGTACAGTTCCTTAAAGCACGGTGCTGTTATTATCCTTCAATTCTTATTTGAACGCTTTAATGGATTTTTGAATTCCTATAAAGAGGAGCTGCTAACCGCTTTGTACAAACATTTGACAAAATGCTATGATAATTACAATACAGCTGTTGAAGATTCTATTTTTCGGGCCAATTACTTTTCAGACATGACGAAGCTCATTAATGTTATATTGTCAAACGATTATAATTCAAATGTCCTAACAGAGAAATTGACAACCAGACTTTTCAGGTTATGCAAGAATATACTGTCTCGGGACTCAAAGGAGCATTTAATCTTTCCGATTCCTTCATTAGCGCAGGCAATAGATATAACTTCGGTCCTTTTAAAATCTGATCGTTATACTTCAACTTTCTCCTTGAAAAAAGTATTCTCCCATCCGGATTATTTCTTAATCACTAGCTCAAAATATTTAGAAAGAATGATCTCCTGCTTAAATACAGACCACAAGGAGCTTAGATTGGTAATTACTAAGAATATTACTGATATCTTGACCTTCGATTACATAAAGTTCGGTGTTAATTTGGGAGATTCGAAAGGTGCACTGGAACGTTGCCTATCGTTTGTTATTAGCAGATATATGTGTTTGGATTCATCTGAAACCATGCGTATTGGAATGATTGAAACCCTTATTCAATTTCTTGCCCAATTGAACCTCGCCTATAAAACTGGATATATTTCTGTCCCAGATGGCGAACCTACGAACTTTGTATCATCTCAAAGTTTGCAAATTCTAACATTGATTTATGCTCAGCTGTTTAGTACACCGACGATAACGGCATCGACAAGAAAAACTTCTTTAAAAGAGCAGCAATCTATTTCTGATAAGACTACAGAAGAAACTGCTTTTAGAACATTACGGGACTTGAACGTTTTCTATCGTTGCTTTCTTCAGGAGGTTGGGGATGATGCCAATAAATTGGTAATTTTGGAAAATATATTTTCGAAGGAAGGTGAACCAATACAGAACTCAAAATTATCTGACAGTGCTATCTTTACCCCAATTAGCCAGTTTCACAGCAAGAAGCAAACATATTATTACTGGTTAGCTTTGTTAGAACTTGCACAATTAATCATCAAACAAATCGGTGAATATCTATATAAGCACTTGGAAAATTTTGGTGAAACTCATGATAATGTAGGAACACAAATATCACAGCAGCTTTTCTTATTATCAACTTGCGGGATACCTTCTTTGCAATGGAAGACAACTGAAATATTGATTCAAGTTTTGCAGATCCAGCCAGAGCTATCGCACAGGTTTGTTGACAAAGCAGTTTCCAGGATTTCTTGTATTCTGGATACAAAAGGTAATGGGACTTTAGACAACTTTGAAGAAAATAGGGGATTGGCATTCTTCATTTCTTCAGCCTTGACATATTGTAACAATTCATTTGTCTCACCCGATATAGACCTACGCATATTTAGTTTGTGTCAAGGGTATTTAAAAAAGTATGCCTCACATATTTCATCAGGTCACTTCAAAGATGCTTCCAGTACGGTTATCAACAATGACGACTATCAAAAGCAGGCATCTAGCTGGGTCTTGTTAACGGGATTGTTTAATTTTGAAGCAAAAGAGAAAAACGATGAAAACCTTTTTTGGATTGATCCGCCACAGATGTTGCAGATATGGAAAAGTATTCTTGGATATTCTTTGCCTGATAGGTTTATCAAGGATACATTTGTTGATGGCCAAACGCAGGCTGATCATATATCAGAGATATGGAAGGTGGTTGAAACCAAATCTTACGCTTTAGCATGTCTTTGCAGCTATATCGACTTTGCTTTGAAGCGCAATTCGATTCAAGATAAAAATACGCCTGACGGGGTTTTGCCATTAGAGCTTACAGGGAATATTAATAACTTGCTTCTTCATTGCTTCAACTTCGTTAAGAATCTGTTCACCATTTTTAAAGAGACTAAGATACGCATCCCTGATATCTTGAAGTCTTCACTTTTAACGAATCAGGTAAGGATATATACCGTATTGGTTAAAATTATACCATACTTGAATGTTAAAACAGATTTGAGTTCGACGATATTTTTACAAGTTGTGGACGATTTTGCAGGTACAGAGCCACCACTTTTTTATACCGAAACAAATTCCATCGGATCACATGCGAAGGGACTACAAGATGCCGATAAATATGGTATTTATAAAATATGCGATGGACTTTGCTATGGACTCACTAGTAAGTTTGACAAATTTATGGTTCAATCTGTTGAAGTTAATTCTCGATCCCAACCAGCGAAGGGCATTAAAAATAACACAATAACAAGAGGTGTTGATACGAGCATGTATTTGAAGCCCGTTTCCATATTTGATAAATATACAGAATCTTGGTCTGGCCGAAGGAATTCTCACAATATTGCGAATGACTATATGTTTTTGTTATCCAATTTCAGCCGAACAAAAAGGTATACCAACTGTGAGGCATATCCTGTACGTCATGATATAATGATAGTGGATCTTGCAATTGAAATATTTTCGTTAGTATTTCCTTCCCTAGGTGCAAAAGTTCAGCAGTCAATCATCGAAAATATTAGGAGCTCAACGTTTTTAAACGGTAAGAAGAGTTTGAAGGTAAACGGTTATGATCAAACAACCGCCTCTAACAAAGTTGACACTTTGAGTGTGCTCCGAAAACGTGCAATAATTACAAACTGTTCCATTGCCTTTTATGAAGCATTGACATACTTGGTGCAAAAGAATGACGAAAGCCCTATTTCAGCAGTGGTTTTAGATCTAATATCCCGGACTCTAAAAAATTTTGATAACGAAGACTGTTATCTTTCAGAAATAAATTCACGAAGCATTGGTTTAATTACCACTTTGAGTAGGCACACTGGCAGCGATGAGACTATGCAATCCATTCTTTCTTCCACTATGAAGTCTATTATCAAGGATAACAATCCATTAATCAGAGCATTCAACGTGAAAACACTGACGAGAATTATAGACTCATGTGAAATTCCATGTACCACTCAGGTGCTCCAGATATTGATGATGCTTTGTCTAGATCCTCATCCAGTCGTCCATAGTGCCTCCATAGATGCTCTTAGTATTATAATTAGCTCACAGTCCCCAACAGATCTAGACTTATCATATATTTGGAAAACACTTGAAATCCTCGAGAAGACGTGGATTGATGATGTATTCGGTATATCATCTCCTACGACCGTCTGCTGCAATATGAATTGTAGGGATTACCTTAGTTCCGAGGTTCTTCTTAGCAAAGTGATTCGAAAAATAGTGGGCTTTTCAGGACCATTAATTTCTGGCTGGAGCCAGGAACAGAAGACAACTTTGAAGGATTTAATCTTTGTGTTAATATACCTTAACGAGGATCACGTTTCGGCTATTTCCAGAGAAGTCCTAAAATGTTTAGAGGAATTAGATGTGTTCGATAGATCACTCTTTGTACAATCTACTCATCTTCAATACTTGGAATTTCTCTTACAGAACAATTTTGAGTTAGGCGTTTACAATGCTTCATTGACTTGCATACCACTTGAGAGCACAGGAGAGAAATTGAGGACAAGTACGCTTTATCCGATGACAACTAGTGTGACAATTTGGAGGATGTGTTTGGACTTCCTTCAGCAATATATAAAAATTCACCCTGATATTCTGCAAATGCGATCAGAAATTGAGTCTTTACTTTGGATAGCACTGGAGATAAGATATGGATGTATTCAAGCCTGGGGTATTTTGAGAACTTTAATGAGTCATGACGATGCAGATAAAGCTTTATGGGTGACAAAACTTGTGAAATACTTTGATTCAAACAAGTACGACTTATGGAAAGCTGTCTTAGACTCTTTTAAATTCCGAATGGAAAGTAGTAATACTATACCTAAAGTTGCTGTTCGGCCATTAGCAGAAAATACAGAAAATGTTCCGGGGAAGGATAGCTCTTCTCGTAATAGTGGACAATTACCTTCAAGAAAATATAGTGAGGAATCGGATGATGAGTTTGAGGGAAACCAAGAAGCACTTAATGTCAGTGGCACCAACACAGTGAATGACGAGGATACAGCACCATCTGGTCAGTATGCAGATCGAAACACCAAGGTGTTATCACTTAATCCGTTCAGTTTGAGGCTTTCAGACACCAACTGGGAATTTCGTTTACGTATAATTTTAATGCTAAACGAGACAATGACGTATGCGAAAGAAGATATGGTACTCCGAAACAAACTTGTGAAGCAGATATCAGATTTGGTTAGAATAGCATTCATTGGTACTACATCCGGCATGCCAACATTGAGACTTGCCTCTTTGAAACTTTTGCAGTATTTGATAGATATATATGCAAATGCTAAAGATCCGGCAACAAATAATGACAGTCTACTTTGTCAGCAGCAGGCACAAATAATCGCTGCAATATCCCCAGCATTTGAGGAAGGATCAAACGCAGACATAGCATCAGAAGCGATCTTGATATTATCAAAGTTGATCACCACCGGTGTTACTCCTGTCAACCGGGTTGGAAGAGTTCTTCAAATTTTGACATCGGCATTAGAAAATATGGCGATCAATAATTCACTTTCATCTTCCACCAGAGACGATATCATTAAAATTGGAAAGCTTCAAATTAGCACGCAGAGCTCTAAAGACAAAGTTCGATATCATCTTCTTCAGTCTTGGGCTTATATAAAGACCGAAAATAACAAAGATGATGATGCTGTAACTGCATTGATTAACAAATATAACAATATTCTCGTACCTTTGTGGTTCTACTCACTAAGAAATTATGCCATTAAAAGGTACGGAGAAACAAACCTCAGCTCTGGGAAAGAATTTGACTGCGAGATATTTAGTAGTCATTGCTGGGCAGGCATCTTGAAGGCATCTACGCAGACGGTTGCAGAGACACCCCAAAAATTTTTGGATTTGATGGGGGATGAAGCAGCCAATTTTATACTAGTTGTGTTGGCACAGTGCATCGAGAATTTAATAAGATTGTCATCGGGAAATCGCGCTGATAACAATGATCTTGAGGCCATGATTATTAGATCTTTGGATGAACTACTTAGTTTGAATATTGCTTTGACGATTTTATTCAAAAAATTAATTTTTACGGAGTTTATTGATCTTTTCGATCGTCTTGTTTTTGTCTCCAATTATAACGTCAAACTTGAGATCATCAAGCTTACAAAAACAATTTTTGAAGGTTACTTTAAGCACGATAATGCATCAATTGCGGCAGGAGAAGAAGTATCAAATGATGTGGATGAACTTTTTGAACTTATTAGATTGAACATTCTTCTGATAACTAATATTTTGCCATTCTTGAAGGACGGTGATATCACTTCGAATAATGTTAAGATGGTTGACTCTGATGTAAACCTATTGAAAGAATCGTTTGATGCAGTCATCGAAATGGCACAATTTCTTCCAGAAGTTATGCGGATTGACATATTTTCATGTACCCTTTACATGCTTTCGTTAATTTACAAGTTTGGAAACAAAAAAATTATATCAACATTGTTACCTTCCTTGAAACGTATATTAACAAGCTTTGCAATGATTGATCCCGAGAATATTAATGTTACAAACTTCTTCATCACGATCAATCATCAACTTGAGCTTCACGATAACACATCATTGATCACAGTATTGATTCTTGTTTCGACGATTGAAAATATGAACTTGAGAGGAGATGATTTTGATGACATTTCTAAATTTCTTATAATGGGATTAGAATCGGAAGATGCAGGCATGGTTGCATTAACAACACGTACTATAAACACATTGATCAAAAGAAAAGATAGTAAGTTACGTGATAAATTATTGTCAAAATTGATACCAATAATTATTGATATAGTTGGATCAGAAGTGGACAAAATCCAAGAACCCAGACTTATGATTGAGATTTTGGTTGCGTTTATTAGAGGCATACTCAAAAATGGGGATAGATTGTTGACAGCATACTCGGTTTTTGTTCCAGTTATGTTGTGGTTTGCTACTATAGATAATGATAGATATCGGAGTTATATTCATGTCAAGTTACATGAACTTATAAAAATTTCTCCGGAAATTTTTAAGAAATATGTACTTGGACTTTCGGAAGAGAAGAAAATGCAAATAGAAGATTTGGTGAAGTATGCATCATCGCATGAGATAGCATCCATTGGAAAGTCGGATGTAAAATCAAAACCTGGGCCCCAGAAGTCTGATGATCAATTACACATAAATTTGAAACAGTTTGAATGAGCAGAAGAAGATATAAGATACTATCATATGTACGTTTGTAAAGGATGTGTTGAAGAATGAAGTATATAAACTTCACATGAACTGTGTACAAATATATATAGCTTGTTCATTTTAAACATGCCGTGCAATACATAATTTATGATAAGTCACTTTTCCAGGGCAATTATCGACTAGACGCTGCCAGAAATCACGAACATATTTTAGTGTTGAACATATAACAGGGTAGTTAAAAGCATTCGAGTTGACGATCTGTTGAACAAATTTGCTGTTAATCAAGCATTCATAAGTCTCATAGTTGAAGAAACGTGTATAAGGTTTTGAGGCTTTGATTCGTTTGACAATACTATATTCATTTAGCTTTTGCATAAATCTTTTCCACATTTGAATCTCCTCAAATGGAATATGTATAAGCTTAGCTAAACCAGATGAATTGTCAGGATCGATCATTTTCTCGCATCTCATCGTTTGCCATTCAGGAAAAATAGAAGATCCCCTCTCATCGAAAAGAGATATTTCACCAACATCTGTATTCACAGGCATATTAATATCAATGAAGTAATCACAGCGGTCGAAGCCTTTCTGAGAAAAATCAGGATTGTAATGGTTCAAATTATTAAATCCTTTCTGATTTATCCTCGTTGAATTTCTAATACCACCAAAAGAATGGTTGCTTGGTTCAATAAAATCACCCGGTAACATTCCTCTGAAACCGTTTTCCACGTAACGAAGACGCTGATTTGACTTCAAAAAGAACGATGAAGGATAGTGATACCATTCTCTACCTATGCAAACATTCTCTGCTGTTGTTGAGTTCGCCAGATCATTATAAATAACTGCATCATATGATGATAAAGCTTTAAATGCAGACAATGGTGCACCATAGTTTTCTATCAAACAAGTGATTCGTAGGACTCCACAGAGAACCACAATAAAGAAAAACGCGAAACGTGTAACATGATAACATATTCCTTGCCTTTGATAAAAAATGAACATCCTAAAGATTTTTGAAGCAAAAGCAGCCGCACTAATAGAAATCATATGATAAGCTGGAAACATAAACCTTTCTTCTTTATGTGGTTGAAAAGAAAAAACAGTTAACCAGAGCAAAAGAGGCAATCTGTATGTAACAAAACCTTCCTTAAATCCCATTTTGAACGTTTTCGAAGAGAGTGTAAACAGGTTTGCCAAAGCAAACAAAAATATGACGTGATAGTTAAGTAGCAAATTTACGAAGTAGTAGAAGCTAGATTCGACACCAAATATATTTGGACCAGACTCCTTCGTTGCATGCAAGACGTTATAAAAGACAATATTCCATGGAACAATGGTTCTTTTGTTATAGAAAAGAGAGTCAATCTCAAGTCCCGTCCATGTAACCATATAAACGCAAGCAATTCCAGCTAAAAAGTATATGAAAAGGGTCCACTTTTTACTGTTGATGCTAGATAATGGCTTCAGAGGAGACCTTCTAGCTAGTATACTGATAGCAACATGAAAAATAAATGGTACAGTGAGCAGAAGGCAGAACGGCCATCCAATAATACCACCAATTGCACTTGATGCAATTGCCAAGGCAAAGTAACGATCACGTCCAGCGAGTGCTTCCTTATACAACGTGCACAAAAATAATTGAGGGGTGGTTAAATTCATAAAGTCTGCATTTGTCTGGTCCGTCTTTGCGCCCAGGTTAGAAGACTCCATTGAATCAGAAGCCGAATCAGGAATTGTAGAATCTGAAAGTTCATCGTTTTCGGCATTCTTCTTGGAAAGTGTACCTTCCTTTTCAATACTTTCAGCAAAGTCATTTTCTATTTTGTGACTAAGTAAGTCATAACGGAAATATTTAATGATGGACGCTGTAGAGAGCATTCCAAAGAGAAGTGCAAAGCTGCTTGGTAGTAAACTCACTGAAGCCTGGAACACACCGGGGCTGGATATTTCGAAAACCAAAAACCAATTAGAAAGCTCATCAGACACTAAGGTTAGGGCATCTGCCAAGTGACATTCGGCAAACGAGAAAGCGATCGCAAGAACCAAGCGGACGAGATAAAAATAGGAATAAGCCGGAATTCCCCCATTACCAAAAGCTCCAGAGATCTCAAGTGATTTCTGAAGCCAGTCCACTGGATACTTCAAAAGCGCATAGGGAAGAAGATATGTCCAGGATCTGATTGAATATTCTGGTTGGTACTCCCAAGTTTTTTTCCCAAAATATCGAATCAAAAAGTTGAGTGGCTCCCAATAATTGTAAACCTCATCACAATCAGATATTATACTATTAAAAACAGCATATAAACGGGTGATAACAAGAGTTAGGGTAAGCAAAAAGCCAACGTTGGTGTTGGACATTTCAAGTAAAAAGAAAGATGAATTTCAGCCTTAAGTCGGGATTTTTCTCAATTCAAAAATGTCCAATATCAAATGATATTTATCTAACTTAGCCCTCGTATTACTGATACGTGATAAAATGGCGAAAGAAGAAGAATGAATATTTCGGGATAGGGTCCAATCTCAGTGCATGTCACCGTCGCGTTTATAAAAGCCCCAATCATAGCGAAAAAAGGATGAGAAATTTTGTTTTTCTTGCGATTAGGAAGATGAAAATAATAAGGGTGGGATACCAAAAAATTACAATACTATAGAGATAAGAGAAACTCGTTACATACGGCGAGATAATGCCGATAGTATAAAGTACGACACGGCAAGCATACAAAAAAAGATCAGGTGTCTTCATACGTTTCCGTACGATTTATTACAACAATAATTAAAATTTGATGAATAAATAAAGTCAATAAATAAATTAAATCTTTTTGGGTTTTCAGCTTCTGGCGTGACACTAAAAAGGGGGACAAAATCGGCGAGCACTAGACCAAGTAGAATGTTCTTAACGAGTTAACATAGAAAAGGCCGCTATGCACAACCATTCAAAAATTCTGCTAGCTCCATGATAACTTTCGAAACGACCCATTCGGAATCGCAGTCATAATTTCCCATTAAGTCAGATAAATCTTAGTTGTCCTTGTTCTCATTTCCATCTGGACCCCATCTATTTTTCGAGTTTCCATTATAAATGCCGTGGTTTTTGTCTAACTGTTTACCAACAAGTATGGTATGAGGGGGTTGAAATTCACTTTTATCGCTGTATGTGTTTCTAACTTCCCACCATGGAACATCCTTCATAATCTCGGCTTCCCTATTATAGTAGCTTAATGTCCTTCTAACAACATCCCGGTCCTGCTCGGCTTGAAGTAAGGGGATCAAATTAATTCTTGCCCATAGCTTTTCCCTTGAAAGTTCGATGTTTTCCCTGTTTCCTTGAATCAATTTGTAAAAACCATATGAAGAAAGAGCTACTAGCATTCCTAGCCAGATGCTCGGTCTGAAGCCTCTCGATGGCAGGTTCCTTTTCCATTGAATAGGTTCGTAACCTTTAATTGGAGGTAAATCTTGCCTACCCATCTTGTTATATGCTTTGTATATTATCTTGAGTTCAAATAAAAAATTGCTTTACTGGGTTCTGTCATAGTCATGTCACGAAGAAAGAACCTCACGCTTTAAGATGCTTACAGCTCGATGAATTAATTGATTTAATTTTTTTGGCGCACTTCTAGTTGATAGTATCAAGAAGCAAAGTTGCATCCTTACATTAAAAAACTACACCTGACATCCGTGCATCACAAAATTTACCTTAACATGGGATATATATTTTCGAGTCAGAGCTAATGTTTTTCCGGAGGATGGTTAACCGCTCCGGTTTATTCATCCGCATGATCTGAATCAGGCAGTAACACCGATTCAAACTCGTGCGCTTTCTTTTCTTTATTAAAGAAATTTATTTCATGCAAGATCTGGACAACAGAAGTTTGGAATATTTAAACAAGATATTTCCCCGACATTTTGCGGAACAAGCTACTGTTAATTCGGGAACGTGAAATCGAAGGCCTTTTGTGAGTATAAACCATTGAAAATGAGTGTTAAAATCTCTTCAAAAGCGATTTCCCAAGAAATTTTGGACAAGTACGACAACTTTCTTTTTGATTGCGATGGTGTTCTATGGCGTGAGTCCTCTTTGCTTCCACATGTCGCTGAGACGTTGAAGATGCTACGTAAGCATAACAAGAATTTGATTTTTGTTACAAATAATGCTACAAAATCCAGGCTTCAGTACTCTAAAAAGTTTGAGAAATTTGGCTTAAAAGTTTCTGAAAGTGAGGTCTTTGGAAGTTCGTATGCCTCCGCCGTTTACGTCAGGGACATACTTAAGTTACCGAAAAATAAAAAGGTCTGGGTTGAAGGTACTGAAGGACTCGAAATTGAGTTACAAGATGCAGGTTACCAAACCGTAGGCGGTTCAAAATTACCATCCCTAGATAAGCCACTGAATATCGAAGATAAAGACGACCCAATAAATAATATTGATCCAGAAGTTGGTGCTGCCGTTGTTGGATTGGATCCAAAGATAAACTACCACAGAATTGCTGTCACAATGCAGTACTTGCTCAATCCAGATGTTCACTTCATTGCTACAAATCCAGACTCCACTTTTCCTGGAAAGGGAAGATTATTGCCTGGGGCTGGAATGGCAGTGAGTGCTGTGGAGACCTGTGTCAACAGAAAGGGAATCATCTGTGGAAAGCCTAGTAAGGGCATGATGGATGCAATTATTAAGTCACAAAAGATTGACAAATCACGTTCTATCATGGTTGGCGATCGCTTCGACACAGATATCCTATTTGGCTTGAACAATGGATTATCAACTTTGCTAGTGCTTAGTGGTATAGAAAGCCCTGAGACGCTAGCAGCTTTGGATCCCGAGCAAAAGCCAACATATTATGCAAACAAATTGGGTGATCTTTATGAGTATACTCTTTAGAGTTAAAGGATGCAACTTTAATTTGCTTAATAGATAATAGTTTAATTTCTTAAGTTTTTTTTTGCTAGTTCTTCTTTGCTTCTTTATATAGTTATTTCATAATTGCGCAGTTCCACAGTGGACTACCATTATCAGAGAATATGACTATTTAAAAATATGTGGATCTAGAAAATGCGCAAGCTTTTGATGCTCTCACACCTTTATATCCAGTTGAGAGTATAAAATTGCACAAAGTAGTTTAAGCCGTCCTGTGGGGAGAATGCCGTTTTTTCCCGAACCTCTCTCTGGACTTAAGAATCGTCTAAATACGTAATAGCGACAGGATTGAAAAAAAAAGTCTAGAGGAAAAGAAATGAGGTAATGATGGAAATAATGCGAAAAGAGCTTTCGGGGTAGGAAAAGAATTAAGGGAGGAGGGGTCTAGGTCTATCCACAGAACAAATGATCCAACATATAAAATAGTTTTTACACAAATTTATTTTTCTGGCAAGCACCTTTCGACATTTACTGCATCTTATTAAATAGACGGACTTTGAATGGCTATAATATTTTTTGCTTAGTTGGTTATTTAACAGTTATCAGACGCTGCAATTTGAATTCATAAGAGCATACTATAAAGCCGCATCATGGCAGTAACAGAAGAACAACTAGAACAATCTGATTTAATAAATTGGACCATCTTTCAGGAGATACTCATGATGGATGAAGATGAAGAGGGGTTTGCGCTTTCGCTAATTAAAACTTTTGTGGACCAGGCAACTGGTATATTCAAGGAGATGGGAGGTATTTTAGGCGATCCAAATCAATCACAGGATAAATTGGAAAAATTATCTTCAATTGGTCATTACTTAAAGGGATCTGCCGCAGCGCTTGGGTTGCAGAAAGTACAATATGCATGTGAAAGGATACAGAACTATGGCAAACAGAACAATTTTGATAATTATAGTAAGGCCTTGCAGGCCAATTCACTAGGAGTCTGGTATTCGTGCTGCCAAGATGCTTTTGCAGATGCTCAAGAATATTATGCGAAGAGTAAGAGGCTTCTGAGTGATTATTTTCAGGCCGATTTATGAACATGAACGGCGCACAAGATTTATTAAAGAGAAAGTGGCGGTGGTTTTATAAACTAGGTACTATAGTTTCGTGACGATCTTATTTTGCTCATACGGTTAAGCTTAAAGATCGTCTAATACGGCCTAAGGAGGCTACAAAAAGATAACTAGCAAAAGCAGATACCTTTTATGTATTTCTTTTTATACATCGGGAAGATTTATGTCTATACAGTAATGGACCGACCAATCATGGAGAGTAAGAAACATAGTAACTGACTGAAGTGTGTATATATGAACTTTATAAACTCGCAAAAAGCTTGCACGAAAGTCCAGAATCAACTTATACCATAAATCATTAAGCATTTTGTTATTCTTGATTAATTTGCTATATCATCCTTCTCATTTTCTGAATCATCATCGATCGATCTAGTGTTATTCTCAAGCAAACTGTATGCTAAGATTAGACCAGCAGAAATTAGCCCAAAAGATATTGCGCACGTGTTCAATTGGGAATCAGTTATCATGGCGAATCTGTTATGATCTACTGATTTCTGTTGATAGAATATCTACTAAGCGTGAAATGGATAGTCATGGATAATCGTGATTCTCGATATCAACATGTGAGCCTCTTCTCGAATAGTAGTAGGAATACACGTATGTAGCAAGCCGCAAAAAAAAAAAAGTGAAATCATAAACTTACGTAAGCGGATCCGTAGACTTGGAAAGCACTTTTTCCACATTTTATTAAGATTGGTCTGTTCCAAGAATTCATCCCACGATATTGTTCACTGATTTCTCTCAGCCGTATACGTTATCCATCTGCCCGTCAATCTTTCTGGCTGAACGGGGATGACCGAGCTTTCTTTGCTAGATAAAGATGGATTCACGCTCTCTTTCAAGCTGTACTCAAAAATATTCAAAGAGATTCTTTGATGCTTACAATATAGGAAAAGGAAGATGACGAACTATCAATTTCTGATGTCCAAATAGGCTTAAGAGTCCTATTAAAAAAAAACGCGTCAATCAGTAGTGGCTCCTGTTACATGAGTAACAAACACATTCAATTTTCATCTCCTTTCCCTTATACTGAAACTAACCAATTATATTGCAGATATGTGCTAAGTATGAAATTGCGCATTGCATCTGACAGCAAGTTGATATCCCCACATCTTTATTTCTCAATCCTTTCCCTATTGTTCACATAAATGTAGTTTTTTTTATCAAAAATTACAAGACTATAATCATTACCAGTCATCAATTGGTATTTATTGTATCATTATTCCTTACAAACGTACGATAGCAGTGTACAAATAATTACAAGTATTTTGTGCTCTTTTTCCTCATAGGATTATATAATTTTTTATAATTTGCCACCAGCATACAATAATCCTTGCTATCATCAAGGATTTCTGTATTTATTTAATCAGCCAACTATAAATTTGTGGCCAATACTCTTATACTAATATAACAGACACAATGTCAAACAGAAATTTAAGCTTCATTCCAGGACCAATTGAATTTTCAAACGAGGTCTTGAAGGAGATGTCCACTCCTTCGCAGACACACACTTCACCAGAGTTCACTGCTGTATTTCAAGAGGCGTTGAAAAACACCAGGAAACTCTTTCAATCTTCTGATCCGGATACACAAGGATTTGTAATATCAGGATCGGGCACTTTAGGTTGGGATTTAACCGGTGCGAATCTTTTGAATCACGGGGAAAGAGTGCTTGTTATTTCAACGGGTTTCTTCTCTGACCAATTTGGCAATTGCTTGAAGCTATATGCTGGAGCCAATAATGTTGATGTTTTAGAAGCCGAACACTTTGGTGCCCAAGTCAAGAACTCAATAATTGAAGAAACATTAAGGAAAGCAAGATATGAAGGCAAACCATATGCTTTGATAACGATTACTCAGACAGATACATCTTCTGGAGTCCTTTCCGATGTGGAAACAATTAGCACAATAGTCAAAAAAATTTGCCCAGATACTCTTATTGTTGTGGATGCAGTTTGTGCCACTGCATGCGAGAACCTAGAATTTGATAACTGGGGAATTGACTACGTGCTAACGGCCTCTCAAAAGGCTATTGGCGTTCCAGCTGGACTTTCAATATCATTTGCCTCATCCAGGGCAATTAAGAAAGCTTTGGCCAAAGAGCATCCGATTGGATTTTTCACTGACCTAAAAAGATGGCTTCCAATTATGCAAAGCTATGAAAAGGGGAAACCACTTTACTTTGCTACTCCAGCCGTGCAGTTGATTCATGCTTATAACGAGTCTTTAAAGGAAATACTTGCTTATTCTGTTTCAGGGTACGTTGCTGCACACAAGGTTGCATCAGATAAGTTCAAGAATAAGATTTACAAGTTGGGTCTCAAAACTGTTCCAGAATTTGAAATCTCAGCCCATGGGTTATCCGTAATTTATTATCCAAACGGTGTTCAGGGAACTGACCTTCTATCTAAGGTACAGGAAAAGGGATTTGTCATAGCCTCTGGTATTTATAAAGATTACAAAGATAAATATTTCAGAGTTGGTCATATGGGAATTAGTGCGGTTGGTAAAAGAAAGCATGAATTAGATGAATGCTTTGATGCAATAAAATCTGCCTTAGAAGACCTAGGATACAAAAGTTGAGGGATAAGCATTTTAGTTGTATGAAGATATCTTTTTTTTGAAAAAAAATACACTCTTAAACACTTCAAAAGTAATGCAAAAGTAAATTATTCCATCTTATATACAACTAAAATAGGAAATAACACTGTTCAGCTAACAGTAGGATAATAATGGCAACGAATGAAGGGAAGAGAGAGAGAAAAAAAAGCTGCCATGTTTATAAACATCCTTTAAACAGATAAAGGATATTCGCCGGCCCAATTGTATATTTCTTTTCTCCACTGCTCCAACTGTTCAGAAGGCTCGGCAAGCTTACGCTTAAAGTCCTTGAGTCTATGAGCGTCTGCAGGGAGTTCACTCTGCAATTGTTTTGCAAAGTTGACGGCTTTGTCAATATAGTCGACAATTTTCTTGAAATCCTCCTCATTTGCACCCCTAGTGGTCATTGCTGGAGAGCCAATTCTGACACCACCAGGAACCATAGCAGATCTGTCACCAGGAATAGAGTTTTTATTTAAGGCGATGTTAATCTTCTCGCACACCGCCTCAACCCTAGCGCCATCAATTCTTTTTTCTCTCAAAGAAACAAGAACCATATGAGAATCAGTACCTCCAGAGACCAAGTGGTAACCCAACTTCTTGAACTCATACTCGAGGGACTTTGCATTCTTCAAAACCTGTAACTGATACTCCTTAAACTCAGGAGTGGCTGCCTGCTTCAGAGCGGTACATAAAGCAGAGATCGTGTGGTTGTGAGGACCACCTTGGTGGCCTGGGAACACGGAGAAGTTAATACGGCTCTCTAAGTCATAGTAGATCTCCTTGCCAGTCGTTGGATTCACAGATCTAACACCTTTTCTGAAAAAGATCATGGCACCTCTTGGACCCCTCAGAGACTTGTGGGTAGTGGTCGTAACAATGTCTGCATATTCAAATGGAGAAGGAATAACACCTGCAGCAATGAGACCAGAAATGTGTGCCATATCAACCATCAAGTATGCACCAACCTCATCGGCAATCTCTCTCATTCTCTTGTAGTCGATCAAACGGCAGTATGCGGATGTACCAGCAACTAAGACCTTTGGTCTGAACAGATTGGCTGTCTTTTCCAACATATCATAGTCGATTCTCTCGGTCTTAAGATCGACTCTATATGGCATGGTCTCAAAGTACACGGAAACAGCAGAAATTTTTCTAGTTGGCGTTTGATAACCATGAGATAAATGACCACCGTGAGGAAGATCAAGACCCATTAATCTCCCATGAGGCTTCATTATTGCACCATAAACCTCTAAATTGGCTGGCGATCCAGAAAGTGCCTGCACATTCACACCCCACTTATCAGGGTCCAATCTGAACGCCTTCAAAGCACGCGACTGACAAAGTAACTCCATACGATCAATGTTTTGATTACCACCGTAGTATCTTCTACCTGGAAGACCTTCAGAGTACTTGTTACACATCGGCGATCCCAATGCGTCGAAAACAGAAGTAGATGTGAAATTCTCAGAGGCGATAAGGTTGATGAAATGTCTCTGTCTATCAATCTCATCCTCGATAATATCAGCGACCTCAGGATCAGTCTCTTTAAGATGGCCAGTAAGCATCTGGCGGTGCTCTTTTGACAGGGCGTCTCTACTCATTATTGTTAGACGTTCAGTTTTAATCGTTGGGACTCGTTAGTCGTTCACAATCCTTTCAATTTGGGGGAAAAAATGTGTATATTTTGCAAAGAGCAGAAATCAAAAACGTTGCAGGGTAAATGTGCATCTATATATGCTTTTGAAAAAGGAAATAATGTGCCGATGATGACTGACGAGGCAAGAGTCAAGTCAGCCTTTTTTTTTTTAATGACTTCATCATGCGCGGGAATTTACCAGATGCCTTCACTGCATTTTACTCAACCGGTGCCCGGGAAATTTTCACATCTAAACCCGAAAAGGAGACGGTGTCTCATCACTATCTATCCCCGTTCAACACTTGAAATCATATTTTCTATTGGTCTAATGCGAAACAGTACCACATTCTTTTTTTCTTTCTTGAATGACTCTAATTTCAATTTCTTCAAATCCAAGATCCCATCCATAGTCCGATAATACCTTTTTCTTTCAACAATCTTGGTGAAAAAGAAGGATCATTGAATCTGAATTTTTCGGAGAGCTAAACCATCAGCCGTCCCCCAAAATCGATCTTAGAAACTACCTCATCATTCACTCACGATGAAACTACCGAAAATGTACATACACCAAAACTTTAACAAGCAGGCTACATTTAACTTCATACTAGTCAAAATATTAGTAGTTTATGTACTTTTGTGAACAAAAACAAAGCCCCTCCCCTGCCCAAAATAGACTAATAGAATATGAGCAAGAAAGATAGGCACCAATGATATACAATCCCAACAATATATACCTTCTAACGGTAAGATTTCTGGTATCTTGCTCTGGCACCACGACCACCGAACTTCTTTGGCTCCATTCTTCTGGAGTCAGCAATCAACAAGTTTCTGTCGTAAGCAGTGTAGATCTTCTTCAATTCGTTCTTAGAAGCCTCATCAACGTACTTAGCAGTATATGCAATCAATCCCTTGGCCAAAGCCTGTCTGATAGCGTAAACCTGGGAGACATGACCACCACCGGTAACTCTGATTCTAATGTCCAAGTTGGCAAACTTGTCCAAACCAACCAAAAGGATTGGCTCGTAGACTTTGTGTCTCAAAATCTCTGGCTGGACCAAAGTAATTGGAGCACCATTAACCTTGATAAGACCTCTTCCGGCCTTAACGTGAGCAACAGCAGTTGCGTTCTTCTTTTTACCAAAAGTCTAAAAAATTCGCAGGTATGTTAGTAGCAGCTCTTGGGTAACTCATCAACAAATGAAAAACATTTCTGTGCCGGTTCAATAGCTAGTCATATAAGATTCAACATAATCCACCACTCCAGTGAATTAACCCATACTTGATTTAAAAAAAAACAAAAAAATACTTCAATTTGATATCTTGCCAACGAGCACCACATACTGTAAGTTAAGCAATGCCAATTTCAAAACCCATGAGATCTTTCGAGATTGCTGTAAATGAAATATGCCTAACGTAATGCGTTGTGCTTGTTCTTCATCCCTTTTGTCATCGAATAAAGTAATTGTATCTCATATATTATCAAACCCATATCATGAAACATTTCAAAATTTTATAACGTACTTGAACAGATGGAGTAGACATCTTGTGATAGTTGGCTGTTTGTTGTCCTTTCGGTTATATGTACTGTTAACGTTAAGGTAATAAGACCTGTTGATCAGTAAGCCAGACGTATATTTCAGAGCTTCACGAAAACTTTTTTTTTTTCAGAGTACTTTCTTAGTGCTCGGGCGCACTATGCATTTCTCAATTTTTTTTGTCCCTAGTGGATTTATCAGTTTTGGATTCCCCAGATTACAGCAAAGTCAAGCTGCGCGCGACAAGTTAACACTGGGCAAAATATTTATCTGGAGGGTTGAGGTGTGAATAGTTCTTTTCTCATTATTCTGTGACGGTGCTCGCGAATCCCTAAGTAGTACCAGCCTAGTGGCTTTATTTGGACTCTTAAAAAAATTCCCTCTCCAGTTACTGCTGAGGTTTTTTTCTGAAGGTATTAATTATGCCTTTTTTTTTCATCTGCGTTCTAAAATTTTTTTTCAAAGGAAATCGAAAGTTAAAGGTGAAGTTTACTTGCTCCTCTAAAGTCTGTATTATAGTGATATTTTATATACATCGCTAATTAGGCTCATCTGATATCTGTACACAATGGGTATGTTATTGTTATTGCTGAAGGAAGGTCGTTGATCCGTTTGGAAATTTTGAAAAAGGAAGCATCAAGTGGTGTGATATATGTATGCACATATGAACTACGAAGAATATGGACTGTGAACAAGGTGTATAGACTGATTCTATAACGGTATCACAAGGTTTGGGCAGCGAGAGACATACCAGAATTAAAAGCGAATCATGTTGATATATGAATCATCCACTTATGTATTTGAGAGGACAAAGACTTTCCGTTTAAATTGAAGGAGATGGATTTGATAGCATCTTCGAAATTCATAGATTAACTTCATACTAACATGATATTAATAACTATAATTTAGCTATTGGAAAAAACTACGTTTTACAGAAGAACCACTTCAAGAAGCACTGGCAAAGAAGGGTCAGAGTCCACTTGGACCAGGCCGGACAGAAGCTTTCCAGAAGAAACGCCAGAGTTGCTAAGGCAGCCGCCGTTGCTCCAAAGCCTGTCGACTTGTTGAGACCAGTTGTCAGATGCCCAACCTTGAAATACAACAGAAAAGTTAGAGCCGGAAGAGGTTTCACTTTTGCTGAGTTGAAGGCTGCTAAGTTGGACCCTAAGTATGCCCAGACTGTTGGTATTGCCGTTGACCACAGAAGAGTCAACAGATCCACAGAGACTTTTGACGCTAACGTCGAGAGATTGCAAAGCTACAAGAAGAGCTTGATCATCTTCAAGAAGGGTGAAAAGCCAACTGCTGAGCAGGTTTCCGCTGCTTCTGCATTCCCAATTGTTCAGCCTGCCCCAGAGACCGCTCCAAGAGCCGTTGAGGTTCCAGAGCGTACTGCTTACAGAACTCTTAGGTTGGCTAGATCTAAGAAGAGATACTTGGGTATCAGAGAGAAGAGAGCTGCAGAGAGAGCTGCTGCCGAGGCCGAGAAGAAGAAATGAGCGACTAGATCTATATACGATGATGAGGAGTTTTTAGTTTGTATAATGTCGTATAAAATCTTTTAATATTGTCTTAACCAGTATACAGGTTTCTGTTGGGATGATAAGGTTTGCTGTAGTCTTTTCATTTGTATAGACACAAAACATCAGAGATCATGTTACGTACCTCAACCAGTTAAAATAATCGTCATTGGACGGATCGTATGCAGAAATTGAGAACTTCACTACAGTCTTACTAATATCACATAGGTAATATATATTAATTATAGTTTGATACTATACTATATAGGAAAAGATTAGGCATTACTAACGAGATGTAACTCTCCGTCAACATGCTTAATCGAACAATCCCATACCCATGTCATCGTCATCCTCCTCTTCCTCCTCAGACTCGTCCTTCTTCTCTTCGTCATCACCAGCGGCTTCAGCATCACCGGAAGCGGCAGCTGGGGCAGCAGCTGGGGCAGCAGCAGAGGAGATGTTGAAGTTAACCAAAAGCTTCTTCAAGTCTTGGCCCTCGAGAGCTTTGGCATAGATGTTACCCCAAACGCTATCCAAGTCCAAACCAGCGGCATGAGTTAGCTTCAGAAGGTTCTCACTTGAGAGCTCCAAGTCAGCATCAGCCAAGATAACGGCGGCGTAAGAAAGTGCTGTTTGTTCAGTAGACATTTTTTTTCAGTTATACAACACGGGTATTGGAATAATCACTTTAAGCAAACAAAATTGCAGACTAGTTCCTTGTTTCTCTGAAGACTAAATATATAAAAAGGTCAGGACGGTGGAAGAAAGAGGTGAAGCTCCTCCATAGTAAAAATTTTTTCCCTTCTTCCTCAGCTTTCGAATTTTTCGTGGAAAAGTGAAAAAACGACGGAGGAAAAATTTTTGAGAGAGAGAGGGAAGGGTGGAAAAATCGAAAGCTGAAAATTCAAACTTTCGGGATCGAAAAGATATATGTACGGATGTAAACAGGTATTTTAAAAACAATCATTAAGGTGAGGTGCAGCAAAGAGATCCAATAGCAATACAACTAAAGCAATACAGCGTACTATATGAAAATTGTAGCACAATCTGTATATATTTTGTGCCCATGCAATCAATATACAGAGTATGCGATCCAAAATTATTGCCATTTAATAGGAGCGGAAAGAAAGATATTTTTTTAAAAAGAAGATGACGATTTGCGAATCAATTAAGGGAATAAAGTTGATGTAAAGCAAGGAGTAAGCAAGTTGAATCAGGTAAAAGAAAAGAGTTCAAAAAAAAAAAGCAGAAAATGTATTATTATTGTAATCCAAAAAGCTTCTTAAGATTTTCATACATCAAATAGCTGATGGAAACTGCTGGTGCAACCTTGGCAAGGTTGGGTAGTAATCCTTTATAAAGACCTTGAAATCCTTCTCTTTTGAATGTCTGGCGTGCGACATCAAAAAATCCTGTATAATGGTATGGATGTGCGTAAGTTCCTTGTGCCTGCAATCTTGTTCGAAGAAGATTAACCGGATAAACCATCGTTGCTCCAAAGGTACCACTTGTAGCACCCATCGTAAGCACCAGATAGTTTGGAACATCAACATCATCCATCGGAACACCCTCACGGGTTGCATACCTCTTTATATACCATCTCTTTAAAGTTGTGAATGTACCTAGATCCATGGCGGCATACGGAAACATTCCACCTAATCCAACCAAAAGACCTCTGTAAAACAAACGGATGCCTCCTTCATTATACATGTCTTTCGCAGTTTGTAACAGAAGCCGAGTTCCGGTCACTTTGGAGTCAAGTGAAGCACATTGTATCCTGTATTTTAATGTATCAATTGGATAAACTGTAATCTGTGCACAAACTCCACCCAGACCACCACTAACATATGTTGCGGCTCTAGATAGCTGTTTCTCATCATCAACACCTTCTATTCGGCACATCAGTCGTTTAGCAGCTTCAAATGTTCCAAATTTCATGGCACTCTCTGGAAAAACTTTAAACACGTTCAATCCATTTCCAGTATAAAATGCCTTAACTCCACCCTGTCTATAAATTGTTCGAGCGGCACGAACTAAGGGTGATTGAATTTTCTTTGGTGGCACTCTGTGATGCTCCTTTTTTTCTGCCAATTTCTGTATTTCACTCTTCGTTGTCAATAAGGTCGAGTTCAAGTCTGTTCTGGCTATTAAAAATACTTTAACACGATCTAACGGTGCCGTTGCGGTTCTAGAGACAACACCAGAAAGTCCGCCTGCTAAAAAATACCCCACGTTCTTCATTATGTCATTTCCAACTGTAAAGTCACCATCTGAAGATATGTTATCCAGGTCATCAGTCAAAAAGTGGAATGCTGTGCGGATGCGGGATCCATCCATTCGCGGCATGAAAAGGAGGCCATCTCTAAACGTTTCAAATTCGATATATCCACGTCCCTCCGTATCTAAACTATTGAAAAATACGTCAACCTCTTTTGGCGTTGGAGTATCCCCAATTTTGATCAAATAAGTTTCGAAATCCTTCTTACTAATCTTTCCATCGTGATTTGTATCTACCATCCGAAAACCCTTCTCAATTTGATCCTCTGCTGTCATCAAATAATTGTTGAATTGAGCAAAATCTATATAGTCAACACCTGTTCGTGACATGACAACATTTTTAGATTGTTCTACGCTCGAATCAGGCGCATTTAAAAATGCTTTGTATATCTGAGACATGACGTAAGTCGAATCTTTCAGTGGATGATCAGTCCTTTCCATCGCCTTCTCAAAATCTTGCAAAGTAACCTTGCCTTTATGTGTCATATCAATCTGCTCAAACAGTCTTTTATGTCTAAATAATTTCTGGAGTCGACCCTCATTTGGTTTATTCTGGCTGGTCATTATTCAATTAATTAATGCTTAAGGTTGTGTGCCTCAAATAAAAACAAACCGAGAGTCTATATGTACAAAATGGTGTACTGTATGAATCTATTGCTATTAATTTATTCTTGCTTTCTTTTCTTTACTTTTTGTTGATCAGTCTGCCAGGTATAAGTATATCGTTAACATCGATGAAATCTAACGGAATAATATGACGACAGCAATCCGAGTACTAGCAGATATAAAAGCCTATTGGATGCCCCACAAGTGTATGCTATGTATAAGGTTGAATACGGTGTGTTCAAAAAAAGAAGTGTGTAACTTTAAGCGACCTTTATTAAATTCTGTATTATAAATAAATACACAGTAGCTTAGAATGTAAATAGGAGAACCTATAGACAAATGAGCTTGGACTTAAAAAAACGTTGTTCTGCGTACGGGATATTTAAACGAAAATAAAGTGAAAAAGAAACAAAAAAAATTATACCCATGATCTATGGAGATTAGAGCATTTCGGATCACCTACTAAGGAATTTCCAGGTATATTTTACTCTCATTTGTATGCATCTTTTCCAAGTTATGATAAATTTTCATAATAGGAAATACGCTAGGGAATATGTAATCAATCAAAGGGTATACATATTTGTTTTTAAGTCTTTGTCTCCAATTGCTCAAGATGTGCCACCCCACAAATAAACCTTTTTTTTTTCTTTTAATGGGCGAGGATTACGTTCCGTTCGCTCAAAAAGTAATGAAAAAAAAAAGGTCTTGTTTTCAATCTAAAATTTCCCGTAATCTGGTAAAGTTGATTCGATCACAAACTAAGTATGAGCGGTAGCCGTATGTATGAAGTTGGTTAACCTAAACCATAAAACGATTAAGTCTTTGGGACTTTTTTCGGAACTATTTTGCTTTTATAATGAATCTCGTACTGTATTAATTTGTTGTAGCCTTAAAAAATAATAAGCATCCGTACACGTCTTTAGTAGGAAACGTTCCAGAAAAAAAAATTGAAAAACCCGGCTCACTGTAAAAGGGAAGAAAGCGCAGAAGTGTTTTACCAACACACATTCACATATCATAACTGTAAAAACGAAAATTTGGTAGATACCACACCTTTTCATTTAACAAAATGTCCATGAATATATTTGGTGATAAGGTTACTGAGGAAAGAGGTGAAAATGCCAGACTTTCAGCATTTGTGGGAGCAATAGCTGTCGGTGATTTAGTGAAATCTACCTTGGGTCCAAAAGGAATGGACAAGTTACTCCAAAGTGTGTCATCTTCCAAAGCATTGGTGACAAATGATGGTGCCACTATATTGAAATCCATTCCTTTTGACAATCCAGCAGCTAAGGTCCTTGTTAACATTGCGAAAGTTCAGGATGATCAAGTTGGAGATGGTACCACTTCAGTCACAGTTTTCGCATCTGAACTCCTCAGGGAGGCTGAAAAATTGGTGGATCAGAAAATCCATCCTCAGACGATTATAGAGGGCTATAGAATTGCAGAGAAAGCGGCTCTTTCTCAACTTGAAAAGCTTGCTGTTGATAATTCCGACAACACTGAGAAATTTAGAGATGATTTACTAAATATTGCTAGAACAACTTTATCTTCCAAGATTTTGTCCCAGGATCGTGATCACTTTGCTAAGATGTCGGTTGATGCCATTTTACGTTTAAAGGGATCTACAAATTTGGATCACATTCAGATCATAAAAAAAGTTGGTGGAAAGCTGTCTGACTCGTTTCTCGCTGAAGGCTTTATCCTGGATAAAAGATTTGGTGTTGGCCAGCCAAAGAAGATCGAAGATGCTAGAATTTTAATTGCTAATACTCCTATGGACTCTGATAAAGTCAAAATATTTGGGGCTAAATTTAAGGTGAAGTCGACGTCTAAGTTGGCTG
The DNA here is from genome assembly GCA_001754015.1 of Brettanomyces anomalus. Taxonomy (NCBI): domain Eukaryota; kingdom Fungi; phylum Ascomycota; class Pichiomycetes; order Pichiales; family Pichiaceae; genus Brettanomyces; species Brettanomyces anomalus. The sequence goes on from MDSB01000005.1 coordinate 555,333, forward strand.
AATTAGAGAAAGCCGAAAGAGAGAAGATGAAAAATAAGGTTGAAAAGATCAAGAAGTTCAATATCAACTGTTTTGTTAATAGGCAGCTAATTTACGATTGGCCGGAGCAACTGTTTACCGACTCTGGTATCAATTCGATAGAGCATGCTGATTTTGATGGCGTTGAGCGGTTGGCTTTGGTTACAGGTGGAGAAGTCATTTCCACATTTGATAACCCAGAAACAGCAAAGTTGGGCCATTGCAAGTCGATTGAGGAGATTCTGATAGGAGAAGATGTTATGACAAGATTTACAGGTGTGGCTGCTGGTAAGGCATGTACTATTGTCCTACGTGGATCCACTGACCAAGCATTGGATGAGGCTGAAAGATCTCTCCATGATGCACTATCAGTTCTATCACAGGTGACTAAGGAAACTAGAACTGTTCTTGGAGGAGGATGTTCAGAGATGAATATGTCTAAGGCTGTTGAGCAAACTGCACAAAATGAATCTGGCAAGAAGTCTTTGGCCATAGAATCCTATGCTAAGGCTCTTAGACAGCTCCCTACAATCCTATGTGACAATGCGGGCTATGATTCCAGCGAACTGGTTTCCAAATTAAGATCATGCATCTATAATGGTCTTATAAATTCTGGTCTTGATTTGAATAGTGGAAATATTGCTGATATGTCAGATTTCGGAATAATTGAGAGCTACAAGTTAAAGAAAGCAGTCGTTTCATCCGCATCCGAAGCAGCCGAAGTATTACTACGTGTGGATGATATAATAAAGGCAAAGCCAAGAACAGCAGACAGAAGCAGAGGCCATCCATAATAGTTCTGCAATTAATAAGATCTTTCAGCTTAAGTCAAGAAAAGAAAACGATTAATTCATTTTGATTCTGTAGCTATCTGTATTCTTATATTCTTACAAGAGCAATCGAGTTTTGCTTTTTTTATTTAACTAAAATTGATTGTGATTGCCTATATAATGTCATTAAGGTGTTAGTCTGTGAAAGCCGTACTAAATTTAGTCTTTTTTATTCTTGGAGGATTCCTGATTTGTTTGCTGGGGAATTCCACCTTCCTCATCCTCATCATCCAATCTAAATTTGTCATTTGATGCCTGTGCACTGTGTTCTCGCATTTTTTGTTGCTCCAATTCAAGGTCATAATCCACACCAGATGGATCTTTGAAAGGATTTTCACCTGCAGTTTCGGACGACTTTGAATGAGGATCTTCAAAAGGATTAGCGTGCACGTCCTCGTTGTCATCCTCAAGGCTTCGTAAATCATCAAACTCAAACTCATTACCTGCTTGATCAGAGTTGTTAAAGACATCGGCATTGTCATCGTTATTTCTATCACCCTCAACAGCCGATGATGGAATTTGACTTGACGTTGCCAATAGATACGATGAGTCTGTTGGTCTCCATATAATCACAATTCCAATAAAAATCAAGAAGTAAAGACAAGCAGGCCAGAAATTTGTAAGAACTTCATTGAATTTCCATAGTTTCTCAATGGAATCCGCAACATTGTCGTTAAAGAGAACAATTGTCGATATGACTAAGGCAAATATCAGGAGTAGCATAGATATGAAAATCAATCGGAAGAGTTTCTTGTACATATTTAGTTTCACCATTTGTCTTTGCTCTCTTAGGTATTTTACTGTCTTCTGCATAGAATTTAAGATCAAGAAGTAGAATGCAATGAACAAAATAGCTAATGGTGCACCGATAGCCAAGATTAGCCACGAGTTGGATTGATATGTATCGACTGAATATGATGTATCTGTGGTTGACTCTCCAGGTTGTGCTTCACTGCTATAGTAATTGATGCAAATAAATGCTGTCAGCAACACAAAATGTGCCAAAGAGAGTATCTTGCAAAGATTCATTTGTTTGCGTGATAATTTTGGAAACACTATTCCGTATCCAAGAGATATAATCAAAAGTAAGAATAGAGAAAAAGACACTTTGAACGCATTTAATAGCGATATCACCACGATATAGAATTGCAAGCCACCAGGAAGAGGATAACGCTTTGTGTTATTTTCGAGGTCGTATAACGACCAGGTCATTATGTTTTCGGCAGCTAAGAAAATAAAAAATCCCGCAAGGTACTTCTGGAGAAGAAGCAACTCAGAACGGTGTCTAAAAACCTGGAATAGATAAACACAAATACAAACTGCGTATATCACTGCTAAAAGTCCATACAATGGAAGCAAAGGAATTTCAGAAGCTGGTAGGCTTCCAAACGCATTGTGAAAGTTTAACAAAAGCTTGAAAGTGTTTTCTTTATCGGTAAAATCTGGTTCATAGGCAGCAACACAGTAATATCCAGTATTTGCCACCTTGTAACTAAAATCATTAGTGCCTAGTTCAGTAAGCTTGACCGTCTTTATTTGAGAGTATGAGGTGTAATTCTCATCCACAATGAATTGATTGAGTTGGCTCTTTTCACAGAGCCCATCGGAAACCATTCCACTAGTACATATGTATCTCTTGCGGCCTAAATTCTCATCATAAATGCCCAATCCATCAATGTCCTGATACTCAAACACAACAAGTGAAACAGATGCTTTATCTGTGGAAGGATCTGCATATGCAAACGATTGTAGGTCCACCTTAATAAATGACTCTCCGGGTCCACCCCAGTCCCTCTTGCTATACATTCCTGTGCAATGTTCAGCTGCTTCTGCCGTAATCTGTGCTTTCTGTGCCAGCGTGGCAACGGCAAAAAGTAGAGTCTGTAAAAGAAGGGAAATCATCATAACTCATCCAACATTCAAGTTTCCCTAAAATATATGTAGATAATAATACAATTTGTTTCTCTAATTGAGTATTGAAATATACTTCTGATATTGCTGTTGGTATTTCTTTATGACGGATGCTTAGTTGGCTTTTTACGAAGTAGCGTTTTTTGGCCGTCTGTTCAGCACATTGAAAAAAAAAAAAAAAAAAAAAAAACCTGCGAGCCTTATGTTCGTACTTAACTTACGAAATACAGCAGAAGTCTTGATGAAAAAAATTATCTAAAAAGGGCTAAATACTAAAAGCACCTCCAGTCCCTTTAAGATGAAAATATGGTCTAATTCTTAATTTTCATTCCATATTTTCTCTTAAAAAGGTATGGCATTGATATTATTCAGTTAAAATGTATTTATTCAAAAGTCCCTCAAATTAGGACCCTTAAATGTGAAGAGTTTCCATATCCCCCTTGCCTAATCTAAAACCATATGCATTTTTTTCTGAGTACAGAGTTTTATTCTACTCTACTAAATATTTGTTTAGGTTACGCTTCATTCCTCATAAACTTTATAATTTTGTTTACATGCTAATAAATTGGTGATTTAACATACTTGGTTTATAACTTAAATATGGACTGGAAAAGCGATAACTTAATCAAAAAAAAAAAATAAAATAAAATACAAAGAAATGTACTGAAGACCGGCGGAGTTTCATTTCATGCATTAGGTTTGCTTGAGGAATAAATAGGCTAGATCTTGCGAAGATCTTACAATTAACGAAAAAATTATCCAAGGGACTTTTCGGCAACGGAAAAAAACTTGTAAATTTTACAATGGAGCCCCACAAATTCAAGGGATGGGAAATGTCCGAAAACTTGATTGTACTACTATATTATTTTGTTCTTTGCAATTGACCTCTCCAGATGGTTTACCTTCACTTTCTTTTCCCGGATTACTATCTCAGTGCTCTAACCTAGGATAAATAAGAAACAAAATGTTTTCCCGAAGTACCAAAACTTTTAGAAGGGATCTCTCTTATCTACGTCGATTCGCAACTTCAGTGCCTACTGGGAAGTACCCAATAGGGTCAGAGATCGCAAATTATGTCGTGGATAGAGTACAAAGAGTGCCAGAGTTCAACATGACGGCAGTGCAGTTAACACACAAGACAAGTGGATCAAAACACTTACATATTGACAGACAGGATAGAAATAATGTTTTTGGTGTTGTTATCAAGACTAATCCTCCAGATGACTCTGGTCTTCCTCACATGCTTGAACATACAACCTTGTGTGGTTCTGATAAATACCCAGTCAGAGATCCATTCTTCAAAATGCTCAATCGTAGCTTGGCAAACTTTATGAATGCCATGACAGGACATGACTATACCTATTTTCCTTTTGCTACAACAAATAGAATTGACTTTGAAAATCTTATGGACGTTTATCTTGACAGTGTCTTCCATCCACTTTTGAACCACGAAGATTTTCGCCAAGAGGGCTGGCGTTTAGAACATGCCAATCCACAGGATAAGAATTCTCCACTGAAGTTTAAGGGTGTTGTTTACAATGAGATGAAGGGGCAAATTTCGGATCCTGCCTACTATTTTTGGATAAATTTCCAGCAGAGTATTTATCCATCACTACATAACTCTGGTGGTAACCCAACTGAGATTGTCAACAGTTATTATGATGACCTTCTCGATTTTCATTCAAGACAATATCATCCTTCCAACTGTTGGACTTATACATATGGAAGTCTCCCATTGGAGACATCGCTTGGAAAAATCGATAAGGCATTTGCAACGTTTGGTAAGAGATATCGTAAAATGATCGTCAAAAATCCATTGCCCCTTGATGAATGCAAGTCTGTGGAAATTCCTGGTCCAATCGATCCAATGATGTCTCCAGAGAAGCAGTACAAATCCTCTTTAACATGGTACACAGGAAAGCCTACCGATATATACGAAAGCTTCAAGATGAAAATATTATCTACCCTTCTTATGGATGGCCACTCGTCACCATTATACAAGGGACTGATTGAGAAAGGACTTGGTACATCATTTTCGGCTAACTCTGGAATGGATGGACTAGCTGCTGTCAATCTTTTCTCCGTTGGTCTAAATGGATTGACACAAGAGCAAGCATCAAAGCTAGAGAACACTATTCTCGGCATTTTAAAGGAAGTGCAACAGACAGGTTTCCCAGAAAATAGAGTCAATGGCATCTTATATCAATTGGATCTTGGTAGGAAGATTGAGAATGCCAATTTCGGCTTGAATCTGTTGAGTGCTTTGGCCCCTGGGCTGGTCGATGGCATCGATCCATTAAGTGCTTTGAAGTGGAGTGAAGTTTTGGACAAATTTAGAAAAGAATACGAGGCCGACGGCAGCAAGTTATTTGCTGGCTTGATCCAGAAGTATTTGCTTGAAAGACCATATTTCAAATACACAATGAGACCTGATGAAAAGGTTCCTGAGAGACTTGCCAAAGCAGAAGACAAGTTACTTAAAGAAAGAGAAGAACGTATGAGCAGTGGTGATAGGCAGATCATCTATAAGAAGGGTTTGGAGTTGGCGGAATTCCAAAAAAATCAAAAAGATGATCTCTCCTGTCTTCCAACCCTTCATAGTGGTGATATTGAACGTGAAGGACACTTCCCTCGAGTTAAGGAAACTGCAAGGCGTGGAGTTTCAGTGCAATCAAGACTCTCTCCTAAAACTAACGGTGTTACTTATTTCCGTGCCTTGAAGGCTCTCTCTGCAAAGGACATTCCACGGGACCTTATTAAGTATTTGCCACTATTTTCAACTTGTTTGACGAACCTTGGAACTAAGGACAAATCAATTTCAGATATTGAAGATGATGTGAAATTGTATACTTCTGGGCTCAGCTCAACTGCTTTTGCTCACTCATCTGTTCTGGATCCGAAGGATGTATTCTTGAAATTTACAATCGATAGTGCATGCTTAGATAGAAATGTTTCTAAGATGCTTTCAATTTGGGAAAACTTACTTCTCGAAACGAACTTTAGAAACATTGAAAAATTAAAAACATTGGTGAAATCACTTGTTAGTGATAATCTCAGCGCTATCGTGTCCAGTGGTCACAGCTTTGCATCATCATATGCCAGCTCAAAGCTCACTTCTTTAGGAAGCGTCCAAGAGTCTTTAACTGGTATTGAGCAGGTGAGATTCTTGAATAGCCTTTCTTCAATAATGGAAAAGGGCGATCTTGAGAAAGTAGTTGTTCCAAAGCTTGAAGAGATTGCGGAGCACATAAGAAATGCTTCTAAGTTCAAATATGCAATTACATGTGGAAGAGACGTTTCAAAGGACAATAAAAAGGAGATCCACAGGTTTGATAAGACAATTTCTGGTGTCCAGGATTTTGAGATCACGCCTTATGATGTGAAGGCCTCGAAAGCAAAGGAGTCACATTTTAAAACTTTTGTTGAAATTCCAAGTCAGACTAATTTTGCATCATCTGTTCTCAAGGGAAGTGATTACGGTTCAAGGGATGCGGCCTCCTTGCAGCTTCTATCACAACTCCTAACATTCAAGTATTTGCACAAGCAAATTCGGGAACAGGGTGGTGCATACGGTGGTGGTGCAAGTTATGACGCACTCAATGGTTTGTTTTCATTCTACTCTTACAGAGACCCTAAACCGTTTGAATCCGAAGCTAAGTTTGCTGAATCTACTGAATTTGTGATTAACAAAATTTCAAATAACGAAATCACGAACCAGGATCTTGAACAAGCCAAGTTAACGATATTCCAAAAAATTGACGCCCCTGAAGCTGTTGGTGAAGAGGGTTTACCTTATTTCAATTTCGGTGTTGATGATGATGCTCGTCAGGAAAGAAGAGAGAACCTTCTCGATTGCTCTCTAGCTGATATTCAGAAGGTTGCCGATAAATATTTTGCATCTGATCAGCAGAGATCGGATGTTATCATCGGAAGCGTTGATGCTAAGGGATCTTCTGACATACACAAGGGATGGAAATTCGGCAAACTCTAAGTTTCGATCCAATTTTTCCTTCCAGTTTTGAAAGCATGGACAATTCTGTGTCATGTTTATTTTATTACTTATTCTTTTAAATCTTATACATATATTATTGTTGCCACCTATCCTCATCGGATAATTTAAATATTAACTTTTGAACTGATAACAACTTTAGATTTTTGTGAAAAAAAAGCGTAGCATCGCCTCCCAATCTAACAGTTAGCCGTATCTAGTTTATTAATTTAAGTAGATCACTACAGATTCAATCAAAGTTGTCTTTTAGAAACGTTCCGAGTGATGAATAAACTTCTTACAGTGTATATATACATTTACCGATTAATCGGAACTTTCGAGAACTTGCTTCGCCTATTTTTGTGAGGCTCCCAAGTTTTTCATAGCTTTTCTGCGGTGATTCCCATGACCAAACTAAATTAAATGCGGCTGTGCCACTTTTTTCTTCGATTAGTAAGTAGTAAGTACCCTGTTATTGTCATTCTCTAGGGGGAGGGGCATTTCTGATGATAACAAAATCCCCCCACCTGCATTTTGATTATTTTTGTCCCTTATTCTTCCGTTCTATTGAGATTATATCGGTTACCATATATAAATGAACCACTAGGCAATTTTTTTTTTTTTGCGAACAGATTTCAGAGTCCGTTCTTTCACTTTTCTTCCAGTCGACATAGTGAGATACTTATTATTCAAAGCAGCACTTAGATTTCAGGCATGGGCAATAGAGATAAGAAACCTGTTGTTCCAGATGGGTGGGTTGCCGTCTGGGATGATAAATATAATGGTAAGTTTTTTTTGCTTTTTAAGTTGAAATTCAAATGATAGTTCATTAGTCGTGTGTTGGATACTAACAATTGTTGCTTCAGAATGGTTTTATGTTAACAAAGCGACAAATGAATCCCAATGGAATGCACCAAATGGTACAGTTGGGACAGCAGCACCAGGATATCAGGATAATGGTACTTCCGAAAAGGAACAGTTAAAACAAAGGGAAGCTAGAGGAGATGCTCCGCCATCTTACTCGGCAGCTACGACCGGGCAAGTGCCTTACAGTAACCAACAGCAGAAGCCTTATCAACAATACGGACAACAGCAGCAATACGGGCAGCAGCAACAATATGGGCAGCAACAGCAATACTATCAGCCACAACAACAATATCCACAGCAGCAACAACAGCAGCAGCAAAGTAGCAGTAAGAGAAGTAGAATGGGTGGAATGGGTGGAATGTTGGGAGGTGCCGCTTTAGGTACAGTTGGTGGTTTGTTATTGGGAAATGCTTTGTCCGGACCTTCGTATATCGTAGAGGGACCACCACCGGGAGGAGAAGGATTTGGAGGTGGTTATGATGGTGGTTACGGTGGTGATTATGGAGATGGTCCTGGAGATGGTGGCTTTGGAGATGGTGGTTTCGATGGTGGTTTCGATGGTGGCTTTTAAAGGAGTAATAGTTCAAAATTATGAAGAATTGCGGCTTTGAACCTGAACCCTTTATTTTGTTCACGTTTAGTTTACTTCTTTATCCATAGAATATATTTCGCTTCTATATTTCTTTTGATGATCTACATATTAATTAATTATTGGTTCAGCCCTGTCTAACATCTAAGTCCTGTTGAATATTTTTTGCAAAAAAGAGAAATAAAGCTAAGAAAAAAAATGTATCTGAAGAGGAGGGAAGGGCACCCCACAGTTTGTAGACACATATTTTTTCCCTGACTCACTCACTTTCCTGTTGAGCTTTTTTTTTTTTTTCGACCTGTCCTCCCATTCAAGATGACGTGCTAGGAGTTTGAATTGACATCTATTATATTCTTCCCAAGCCAACTTTCCGTCAATTTCCATATAGTGTAGCAATTGAATAAGGATAATTCCAGTTCCAATTTAATTATTCAATACTAACTGGAAGCAAGTTCGATCACATTGGGCTTTATCACATCTTCAGCAATATATATTTCGGATTTCTTAACTACTTCGGAGTTCACACCAGGTGATCCGCTTAATTTTCTTTCATTATAGATTGTCGGAGAACGGACGAAGACCATATTTTGGACCTTTTTTACTTCAATGACAAAAGATGTCCCCGCTTCAAGACATTTATTAGCGGGATTTACGGGTGGTTTAACATCTGCAGTGTGTCTTCAACCATTGGATCTCGTTAAAACGCGAGTCCAGCAATCCAAGAATAACTCGATAATATCCGTCCTGAGGCAGATTTCGAGTATTAAAGAACTTTGGCGAGGAACAGTACCTAGTGCTGTCAGGACATCAGTGGGGACTGCTTTGTATTTGACATCACTCAACTTTATAAGAACAAAAATGGCAGTGTCTCGAATACATCAACATCCAGAACTTGCCGAAGAACAATACGGTATCAAATCATCTTCCAAACTCCCTAGACTTCCAATTGCTGACAACTTAATAGCTGGCATGATATCTAGAACTGTGGTTGGGTTCATAACTATGCCTATAACAGTGATCAAGGTTCGGTTTGAGTCTGATATGTATCATTATAGCACCCTGTGGGAGGGGGTAACCTCGATGTATAAAGAGGGTTTGCGATCTTTTTTTGCTGGTTTTGGTGCAACATGCATGCGAGATGCTCCGTATGCAGGTTTGTATATGGCCTTCTACGAAAAGAATAAAGTGCTATTGCCCAAACTCATCCATTCGGATATGACCTCAGATCACGCATTATCGTCACCAAATTCGCCCAGTATGATGGCAGCATCAACATCTGCAATTGTGAATTCTGTGTCTGCTATTCTGGCCGCCTTTTTCGCTACGGCGATTACTGGGCCATTTGATACTATCAAAACAAACATGCAGCTAAATCCTAAAAAATATAAGACATTTGTCCAGACTACAGTTACGTTGGCTAGCGGTGGTTGGTTGCGTTTATTTGATGGCCTTTCTTTACGACTTCTGAGGAAGGCCGGAAGCGCTGGCATAGCCTGGTGCATATATGAGCAGATTGTGAGGTTATAGAATAGTTTTCGAATAGAGCATGGCACTTCAAATTCCATTTCTAATTACATCGAACCATCTTTATTCTGCCATTTCTTGTATATATATGGTCATCACTATAGGACATTGGAGTTGCACAATATGCATGCATGTACAGTCCTATCCTGTAAGTATAAAGTTATTCACAATCATCAAACTTAATAGACTTCCAATGATTTAATGCCTTTTGAGATATTACAAAGCCTGGATCTAATCCATCTAGTCCAGGAAACTTCATAACACTTAGTACCGCAATTGCAAGCGCACTGTGCACTGGATCTGGGGTATCTTCCTCCATGTTTGTTTTACTGAAACCTCCAATTAATCTATTCTGTGTTTGATTCAACAAAAAGTTCTCGAGTGCTGAAAAGTCTATGAATTTTTCTTTACCAAGCAACCTTAATGACCCGACACACCAAAAAGCATAGCATGTATCTGCATATTTATTAAGACGACCGTTGAACCCTCCATTATCGTCTTCATCCGCATACTCGTTTTCTTCTAGCTCTCTAGCCTTATATTTATTATAATACACTTGCCGATGCACTAAAAAGTCCACTGTATCTGAAGAGTCAAACTTCTCTAGTTTATCAAGAAATTTGAGAGTACATAATGCACAAAATGTAAGACCAGAATGTGATTCCCCTATTCTATCCATTCCAAAGCCACCATCAAAGGTCTTCAAATTTTTCAAGTAATTGCATAGACTTTTTACATCAATATCCATTTCTTTCGTTTCGTCCCATTTCAATAAGGATCGTATCATTGTTGCCAACATACAAAATCGGGTATCTATTTCTCCAAACGGCGTTTCAGAACTCATGTCCAAGCATTGGGCAAATGATCCGTCTTCACGTTGACATTTAATAACATATCTCATGATTTTCTTTCTATTTATTGCTTTTAGGTCGTCTCCAAGTATTATTAAAGACAATAATGCAAATGCAGTTGCGCTTATATCAGGTGGATCATAAAGACCTGTATGTTCATATATGACAGATCCTCTGAACCCAAAATATAACTTGGTCTCAAAGGAGTGTGAGTAAATCCAACGTGTGAATTCATTCTTCTCTTTTCCGGTGAATGTTTTTTCCAATTCATTTAAGAGATCTATTCCAGTTAAGCAAAAGTACATGAATGCCATCATGTTAGAGGTCTCTCCCTCGTATTGTTCAGGAAGAATGCCTAAACACCGCTTAAAAAATGATACATGCTTTTTCTTATACAATTCATTTGTCATAGTTGTAAAGTAATGTATAACCCATCCACGTTGTTGAAGTACTAATTCTTAAGAGAAAAAATGAAGAAAGGACGGTAATTTGAAGTATTTACACAAGCGTTGACAGAAGCTCTATTTTTTATTTTTATTTTTTACAACGCTTAATTTTGAACTACAACTAAATTTCAGTGTCAAAGAGTGGTATCGATAATTAGAACACAAATAAAATGCTTATTTAAGATCAAGAATATAAAGTGTCACAAAACACGTCAGATATAATAAAAATAAAAAAGACAGACTACAAATGTTTTATGCAAAAACCACCTGGTATGTAGAAATTTCAAAAGCTTTCGAAGATATGGCAAAGCTATTGGTACTTTTGTCGAAAAAAATGTCCTCTAATGCATCTTCCAGAATGTTTGTTTTAAGCACTTTCCTAATCGAACGACCGATCGTGATTTTAGCTTTTGAAACACCACCTAAAGACTCGTATAGTCTCAAAACTAACGTTTGTGATCCACTAAACTTCACAGGAAGACTCTTGATAAGACTACCCTCTGTTTCCATGTCGAAGTCATCTTCACCTCTTTTAACATTTGAAAGAATAATGTTCTTATCACCCTCAATAGTCACCAAATTAGACATCTGGGAAAGAATACTTTCTCCAGAGTGTAATGGTAGCCTGTAAGCTTTGTCCAACCTATCGTTGAACTCCCAACCAGCGCGAACTGTCTTATATCCAAGGGATCCTGCATGTGGCATTAAAGCATAGCTAAATTTATGTTTACCAATATCTGCCGTAGGATCCGGATACTTGGGTGCACGCAATAAAGATAAAGTCATCACGTTTGTATGAACATTACCACCGTATTTGTTGTTGTTCAAAAGTGACACACCGTAATTGAAGTCAGAAAAATCAATAAATTTATGGCAGCAGCATTCAAATTTAGCAATATCCCAATTTGTGTTGTAATGTGTAGGCCTCTTAGTGATACCAAATTGTGTCTCATAATTAGCATACTCCTGTGAAATTGTCACTGGGAACTGGACTTTAAGGAATTTATATGTTTCATCCCAATTGACGCTGCAGTCAAATTTGAGCATTGAAGGCTGGTTTATATCTTCACCAGCAGCTAATGAGATAACAGTAGTGATTGTACTTGTTTTAGAAAGCTGATGTGAAACTTCTAAAGAGGAAACGAGAGGGCCAGATTCTAAAATCCTTATGCTCTTTGCCTTCTCCACAAATTTGTACTTACCCAAGGAAAATAACTCAGTATCCCAAGCTTGGAAATTTAATGGAGTATCAGAATACATCACAAATTGGTTTCCTCCCTTCAACTTACTTGTGTCGATGATCTCGCGATGTTCAATGAGATCCACAAAGCTTTTAACAATTCCGTTCTCATCAATTACAGTCTTCAATAGACCATTTTCAAGAATATACGAACCATCAGCATTTTGGGAAATATGCGATGCATATTTAGGCTTGTGCCTCACTGGAAGCATTGTTAAATCACCAGTAAATGCTAAGTATTTATTGTTCTGGGAGTAGTCTTGCAAAGCGTGCGGAATTGAATCAACCGGTAAAATAGTTGTTCTATTCCATGGTAGTGTGTTAATCTTCATCAAAGTAGCAGAGTCAGTAGCAATATCTTCTGCACCACTGATAGATGCAAATAATTCTTTGATCATTGAGCGCTCTTTTTCGATAACCTTGGTCAATAGAGGCCAAACATCGTTGTGATAAACTTTTTGAATACACGAGCCAGGCAAAACATCATGGAATTGACACAAGCATATATCAGCCCAAATATTCTCGATCTTAGCATGAGGATATTTGTACTTTTTATTGACGACAGAAGCTGTACTGGCGAGTACTTCAATATCTCTGATCAATTTTTCTGATGCACGCATCAGATCTTTAACTTTTGCTTGTGTGGTATAGGTTCCTCTGTGGTATTCAAGATACAATTCACCTCTCCAGCATGGAAGTTTCTTTCCATCATCGGTATCATCGCGCAATTTATCAAAAAATTGTTTCACCGTGCACCCCATGTCGACAGAAGGTGTCGTTCCACCGGCGTGATCAGCCAAACCACGAACCCTTCTTAGTTGCTCAATCATCTCTGGTGTGGGTCCTCCTCCGCCGTCGCCCTTACCATATAATAGCATTCCCATCTGATCATTATACAAGTTCTTGTGATTTTGAACAGATCTCATGGCATCCCCATAGTGTGCAGCAGCAGTGTAGGTATTGTCAGGAGGCATATGAACCATGACTTGAGAGTAATCCAAGCCAACCCAGTTAAAAGAACTGTCCGGGAAAACATCAACGTTATTCCAAGAGAGTTTCTGTGTAAGAAAGTTAGGCATGCATGCTAATCTGCATAGCTGTGGAATTTGATTAGAATAGCCAAAGGAATCTGGAAGCCAGTATATATCGCTCCTGAAGCCAAAAAGTTGTTCGTAATACCTTTGGCCAAGAATGAACTGCCTAGCAAGACCCTCACCACTTGGAACATTAGTGTCATTCTCAACCCACGCTCCGCCTAATGGTATAAACCTTCCTCCTTTGATTGCCTTCAAAACTTCCTTAAATAAATCAGGATAATAGTCCTCAAGCCATTTGAAGTGAATTGCAGCAGAAGCAACAAAGACATACTCGGGATATTTCTCTATCAAACGCAATTGAGAGGACCAACTTCTAGCTATCTTTGTTTTTGTGGTAGCAAAATCCCAAAGCCATGCCGTGTCAATATGACAATTGCCAATTGCATACACAGTGTTTACCTTCTGCAACGACTTTTCTTTAAAAACCTTTTCTGAGTCCACATTTGGCCCCAAGAACTCTTGGGCAATCTCACGACACTGGATAATAGTATCTGAATCTTCTGGATCAAAGGTATCCATAATACGATTACATATTTCACGTGCCTTGAATTTTTGTGGAGAGCTACCTTCTCTTGAACAGTCACTCAAAATCCAAAAATCATAGTATAAAGCATGAGCCTGCAAGTTTGGAACTTGGATCTCACATTTCTTAATATCGTAACTTGGCTTAGTGGTACCAAACATGCCATTACAGCCCAACTCAATATAGAAGGTACATTCCTCTCCAGATCTGTACCAATCATGAGGAATAATAAATTCTATCCTTTCTCCGTCACCTGTAAGCCCCTGAAGAGGCCTTCCCGCTTCATTGAACACCATACCTTCACATCCGGCGTCCCACACCAACCATATTTCTTCCTCTTCGATAAAGCTTGCTGGAACTTTCATTTGGACTTGAAACCAGTGGGAAGACCAAGCAGGGCCAAATGTATCATGTGCAGTGAATGGCTTGAATTCAGAAAGTTTGGATGGAACAACATCCTTGAATAGCGGTTTTGATAGGCCTGGTGCGGGCCAATGCTTCAAGGTCAAATAGCTGATATCCTTTGAATTCGAACCGACATCATTATCAGCTGATGGTTTTGCCTTAAGCGGTAAAGCTTCCCTGGTATAGAACTTTGGAAGCATCAAATCTTTGTAGTGACCATTTGCATCAATGAACTGTCTCAATCTGTCCTGATAGATTGAGTCAATCGGTTTAAATGTCAATTCCGAGGTTCTCTGGGGATAGCTTGTTTTTCCCGAGCCTGCAGCAAAAGACGACATCTTTAGCGATAAATTCCCGTTAAAAACTCGAAATGAAAAGGGGGTTGTATATTTGAACAGTAGGTTTGTTTGAACTAGCTGTCTTCGTCTCGGCCTGAGTAGTAAGCACAATTGAGGAAAATGGCTACTTTTAAATATTGTGCGGGGAAAGATACCCAGATAAAATTAAATAATAACTTAAAAAAAAAGAGAAAGTAAAGGAAGTACAACACGAAAACTGCACAAGAAAAATCACAATAATAATCGCATTATCTAGTACAATTGTCCTATCCCAAGAAAATTAACCCCGCCAGTAAAGAAAAAACCTCCCCGTATGTTTGTTTTTCTAAACGAGAAATAGTAACAGCAAGCTATACCAGTTCTATTATTTTCCTACTTTCAAAAGGGATCAATCATTATTGATGTTCAGTTCTCCAGAAGCTATGACTGCGCTAACTTGTAAGCTTCTCTTTCAACATGGAAGGACAACTTTGCAATGACCACGCATGTACTAATTTTTTTTTTTGCACGTTGCCAAGTCTGTTATATTAGAATCATTAATATAAAATCGGGCAAAATAAATAATTTGAATTCAAGGTTACATGTATTACAAGTATTGATTATTAAATAGCACTGCCAAGACAATGCTTTCAACCCAAATTTTCAAAGCAATAATTGCTATGACTTCTTCTCTTTTAATTAAATCCACACATCCAACTCTAGATTGCACGTGCAGACATCTAGGATATATACCCAGTACTACCGGGAATAATGAAAAAAATTTGAATGATCTTGGCAAATTTAGCCCGCACCCGAAGTTCACTCAAGTTAATAATATCGACGATTAAACTAGCAAATATACTGGGGTATTGTTATTGAACCAGAGATTATTTTTCCATAAATCTCCACTCGCTTTCTAAACCTTTCTAAAAAGATAGAGAGCATGGCATATACAAAAAATATAAAAAAAGAACAATTGAACTAACATCGTACGATTTAATTAGCACAGTTTAATACAAAAAATAAGTTTCGGACAGCTAGAACCGAAAAAGGTACACCATCCACTGCTCAGAAAATCTGAGCCGGTCTAAGTATCATAAGCAAAGTTGTTTGTAGGATTTGAGTTTTTTCTCCTTCTCTGAAATTTTTCGTGTTTGTTGTGTTAGTGGTCAGTCTTATCTTCAACCGCTATTTTCTTATTTTGGTGTTTTGAAATGACACCAATAATCAATGAAAAGTCACAACAGCATTTCCTGAAACAACTGTGACAGTGCAACCATCATCATTGTCTCCAGAGAATTTTCCATTGGAATATGAACATTCACCTTCAACATCTGATCCATCGGCAGCAGTAATTGTCACGTCGAAGTTGGCTGCATCTTTGTTATTTGGGTTTGGTATCAAAGAAATATATGCCTTTCCATCGGTGTAACCAGCTCCGATAACAAGAGGAGCATAGTTTCCAACACCTTGAGAGGAAGAACCCCAAGTACAACCACCATCAACAGAAACGCCGGCATTGTTAACATAAAATTGCGCCGATGTCTTTGAGCCACTCCATTGATAATATGTGTCCTCATCAATTGTGGTCAATGGGGATGAAGAGCCAGCTTCAAGAAGAGTTGGGATAACCATATTTTCTGAGCCAGGATAATCAGTCTGACAAATTGCAATATCCTTTTTGATAGAGGATTTCACAATGGTTGAGTTCTTTCCCCACTCGCAAAGGTTGTCAGCGTCTGTGTTTGTTCTGTACAAGTATCCATCCTTGCAGTACAAACCACCTAGTGATCTTCCGTCACTTGGTTGATCGGCAGGCCACTGGGTCTTGGCCATACCAGACTGGCAAGCGTAAGAGCAGTATTCTCCATCCTCACAGGTCGATGAAGCGTCTCCATTGGCATCCATAATTGATGCCCATCCGCCAAGTTCTAACCAATCAAGAGAAATGACACCATTTCCGCTCGGGAAATCAGAGCATGCGATCTTTCCATCCTCGAAACTTCCAGATGGTGAAACATAGGCATCTAAATCTCCAGCAATAATATCCTTCACTGAGAGAGACTTCTCACTACTGTGTGGAGAATGTTTGTGCTGTATGCTTTGAGAGACTGGAGCGGCTGAGGCACAGGATATCAAAAGGAATGATGATATGGTATTTGAAAACTTCATTCTTTTTTTTTTTGGGTGCTAGAAGGAATGAATAACAGAAGACTCGATTTAGAGAACAAGAAGGGAATGAATGAATTTGACTTGCTTAAAAGAATGAGAGCAGTGAAATAACCTTGAATCTCAGTTTAATGTTTTACTGATTAAAGGAACGACTGTGGTTATCACTGGAAATGGCTGTCACAAGAAAATAGAGAGCTTGAAGGAAGAGAAAGGGTGAAGGGGAAAGGAAAAAAGAGAAACCAGTAAAAACGTTTTTATCGTAAAACCACACTGTAGAAAGTCTTGTGCACAAAGGCGATGCATAACGTATTTATAAGTTTTACGCTGCTGCCTCTTTAAATCACTGCCTTGTGACCTATCCATCCTTCAACTTTCCAGATTACTGTGCATTGCTCGGCATTGCCGTTGTAGACCCTTTATTTACCTATTCCCGCTTAGGACTGATAAGTAAGCAAGAAATTTTATTGTGGGTTCTTCGCTATGCTTCATCCCGAAAAAATTTTTTGGCTCCCCTGGTCGCAAAGGGCGTGTAAGAACAGATTAAGAACAATGCATCAATCCCAATGTGGTGGTTTTGAAGGCTCTTTTCTTTTTGCCCTTTCCTTTCGCTTAATAGGATGAAAGCCTGTGTAATTTGCCAAGGGGGGCAGAGTTGATTTGGAGCTCATAGATTAAGTCTCCTTTACCTGTTCAATTTTTGAACCAACAATCAATTTATTGGCAGGTTTCCTTATCCGAAGCTCGTTAACTGTAGATGGTATGAGAATTAAAATTCATTAGGAATGGCCAATACTTTCAACTCTATAGCTTAGAAAAATGTTTGATTGGTGCGTTCAAGCCGTTCCAATTTACCTAAAAAGGTTTTGTATATGTAAGTCATATGACAGATCGGGAAATAATAAATTTTGAAAAAATTCTTCAGGTCTCACACTGCATATCAATGCAGATCATAAAAAAAAATGAAGTCAGGCACCTCTTGCCCTTCAGAGGGAATTTTCAGCTGTTCAGAAGAGCCTCTATGTAATATGTTCATATGACAATGTGCATCAAATAATAAATTGCATAATAACTCAGAAACAATGCAAAAAAGTTATAATTTTTAAGTACAGGCTGATATTTATCAATAGTCTTCTCAGACACACACCTTTCAATAGGAATGAATGCTTACGTAAAGAATTTTATAGAATCTGCTATTGTTAATATAAATTGAATGTTCGAGATTCTTTTTCATCTCTTGAAAAAGGTCGTGCGTCTACAAATAATTTTAAGACAACGCACCCAAATAGCACAGAATACAATGCAATCCGATAAAAGAGGAAGGGAAAAAGATTTCGGGTTGGAACACCAAGTTGAAATGAAATCTTGGTGGGAAATGAAAGGCGTTATTGTGGGTTGGTTCAGTTGTCTATTAATGTACCAAGCTCTTTTCTTTTTCTGAATTCACTACAGAACTATTTAAAGAATAAGAAGTGCTTCGCCGGGCCCGCAATTCTAGATTTTTATAACTCCGCAAATACAAAAAATCAATTTTTCTATTTGACCATTTTAAGCCGTCTAATGCTAAGCTAATTATTCAATTTCGTGTATGAATGTTCTTCTTATCCCTTTAGCAACTGTAATTTTTTTGTAAAGGCAAGAATAATTGTAAGGAATGGGCACCAGATAAAGTAAGATTGTCTTGTCTAGAGGTGTATTTGGTTACCTGCGCATTAATAGTAGTCAAAAAGACATTCAGTTGATTGTTTTTTCTCATTCCTCTAAAATTCTACTTAACTAATCACATGATCAGTCACGTTCATATTTTACATTCTGAAGGCTCAAACGCATATCACTTCTCTTCGGTTTTGATCTGTATTCAATGATACAATAATAAGTATCCTTTACTTTGAAGTAATATTTGTGGATTATTTTGTTTTAAAAAAGTATTTCAATAAAATGTATGTTTATAAGGTTGTTAGCATGTGGTAACGTCATTTCAAATTGTATTAATACGCATATCCGATCATACTAGCAGCAACCTCTACATAAGAATAAAGATTTCACTCCTTCCTTCAATGCCTCTTTTTAGTTACAACATTTTGTGACCTGACCAAATTTGTACCATCAAGAATGCTACAAAGCAGAAAATAAGAAGATAAAAATGATAATATAGTGTGCTGCGACGTGATATATCGTTTAATGAGTCCACTTAAAATAAATCATCAATCAATATTTAGACAGATAAGCACATTTGTCCATAAGATTCACATGGACAAGTAATTATACAACTCTGAAAATAGTAGGTTATTTATATTAATATTTTTATGCTACTGGTAGCATTTTTGGTGGTTATGTCCTATCGTTTATGCATTTCTGTCAAAGCAATACTGTCTTTAAATAATGGTGTTTTCATTCAACAAGTACATTATTGTTATGGCATTGGTTCAACTACAACTCTGTATGAATAAAAGATAATTTCTTAGGTGTATACTCAATCACACAATATCTCATATAATCCAAAAAATATTAAAGACTATATTGATTTTAACGCTATTAACTTTAAACAAATTTCACTTTAATATTTAATCTTGCTATCCATATAAAATACAGCATAATAATTATGCATTTGGGCTTACTATCATTGAGATAATTTGACGATTCGAGGATTGAAATAATCAAGAAAGCTCAAGCTGCTAGAAAAAAAGATTCATTTTATTATCATTTCGGACAAATGTGTGTTTGTTGATTTATTTCAGCCCCAAAATAGATTTGGTGTATTTTAACAGACATGCAATACTCACTGTAATATTAATTTCTAATTTAAATTCTTGCGCTATGTTAATACACGTAGATAAACTTCAAATCTTCCGATAGACATAGTACGACAAAATTTCATGTGATTGTCATCAGTTAACCCAACGATTGCTTTATTTTGCCATCAATTTAACAAAAGTTGTAACTTTATCAATTGTAAAAAGAATTAGTTTTTCATGATTAATATTTCAGTAAATTGTTATTGTTTTCAGAAAATGCTTAGAAGTGGAAGTGGGAATCCTAGTCAAAATTTTGACCCAAAAGAAAATCAGATTCTTGAATTCGTTACTTGTCCCAAAATTTTATATTTTTTCGATTGTGGCCTATCTGACGATAATATTGTGATATTGCCGATAAGAACCAACAAACATTCTAAGTTTTATCACCACAAGAAAACCTACCGTCGTCTCTAGAACAATTGAACCATATTTTCAATAATACTGTATCATTTTCTTCACCATTTTTTATGGAGCATCATTTAAAATATCAATGGAGATCGCGTTCTGGGGAAGAAGTGGGGGAGCCGACTAGTCAATTTCAAAATAGTGCTTTGGCCAAAATTGCAGATACCCCAATAAAATGTACACCGAATCATTCAATACTAGATGTTGCAAAGCTAATGAATGCGAAAAGGGCTCACTGCATTATTGTCACAGACAAGGATACTTCCAAAATGGTTGGATTAGTTACTGCGAAAGATATGGCATTTAGAGTTGCTGCCCCGGACTTGGATACCATGTGTCCTGTTACCAATATTATGACAACAGATCCATATTACAGACCGTTGTCAACATCTGCAAACGAGGCTCTACGATTGATGGTTACAAAGAAGATAAGGCATCTTCCTTTAGTTGATCCTACCACGGGGGTTGTTGTCAAGCTTCTCAACATTACGAAGTGTTTTTATCATGCGATGATACGGTTGGAAAAGATGGCAGATGGAGCTAGACGACTACAATGCACATTTGAAAACCTTAACGAGGATGACTTAGGTAGTGATTATGGCTTAGTACAGCCATTACCGAATATGCAGGTTGATCATATTGCACCGACCAACGAAGAGCTGTTTGATCGTAATATACGTCAAAGAAAAATGAGAATTGCGAATGATATCAAGAGGTTAATAGGCATTATGAAACAACCTGAGTTATCAAGCTTAATTACTGATAAATACTTGCACATGGCACGCTGCGCCACATTATCACCATCAGCGTCAATACTTGAAGCTGCTCAGATGCTGAAGGCGAAGAATCTAACGGCAGCTCTCATTTGCAACAATACCAACCCAAAAGAACCTACCGATATTGATGATATTGTTATGGAATCGGATGTCATAGGAATAATAACCACTAAAGATATACTTTTTAGGGTACTCGCAAACAATTATGATTTAAAGAGTATGAAAGTTGCACGTGTTATGACTCCTCGTCCTAATTTTGCACAGGAAACCATGGGAATACAATCGGCATTAAGACTTATGTATGAAGGTAAATTTCTTAATCTACCTATTGTGAATAGCGAAGGAGTAATTACAGGATTGGCAAATGTTCTTAATTTGACAACCGCGCTACTTAAAGCTTTAGATCTCTCTACAGTTGAATCTACTAGCTTTCCATCCAAGGAGTTATCAGATACCTCTCACTTTGATCTTGAAAATAGCTCAGCATCAAACGAAGAAACAGTTGGGCCGGCATGGAACAAATTCTGGGGTTCTTTGGAAGAGCCTCTGAAATCAGTCCATTCTAGTGAGAAGCCATCTAGAAGAAGTTCTTATACAAAATCGCGGAGTAATCTGTCAAGTGAGTGGCGATCAACAGCAAATTTCAGGGCCAATTCTAATACGTCAACCACACCATTACCTTCATTAACGAGCATCCAAGATAAAAGAATTCCCAAATCCATGTCATATGGCTCCCTTTTCAGTTCTACACTACCACAGCCTTTGCTCATGGATTTTCCAGGTAATTCAGACTTACCTCGAGTACCAACAGGAACACAAAAGACTTATACGGCATCAAATGTTCATGCAAGAGAGATAAAATTTAAGTTGAAAGTCAAAGAGTCATTAAATCTTGATCTTGACGGAAAAATCTACCGGGTGAAAATTATCGTTGATAAAAAAAGTGGTGAGCAAGATCTCCTCTCTATTATAAAAAGCAAGATCTATAAGAAGTTAGATTTACAGCGGTTACCAAATAGTCTCTTTGATTTATCTTACATTGACAATGATGGAGATTTGATAGCTTTGGACAAAAATGATGATCTCGAAACTGCGTTAGAATCGCAGCTGAAAAAAATGCTCTTTATATTACAAATCAAAGCAAAGACCCCTGATGGCGGTGAAAGATTAAATGACAAGAGTGACCTTGATAATTCGACAGATCTAACAATTAATCGTATAATAATATTAACGTCGTCTTTGATATGTGCTGGATTCTTGCTCTCACATCTCTGGATATCACAAAATAAGCATTAAATAGTGTGATTGAAACATATTCTGAAATATTATCTGTTTTCATATTCTTTTATCACGGAAACGGTCACGTTTCGCCGTTCTCATCTCGCATTCCGAGAGATTGACTATAGCTAGAACCAGGAGTAGTACTGTAGAAAAAAAAAAAAAATGTTAAGCATGGATAAATACAACATATTTTGGCTAAGTCACATTTGAAAATAGGCAATGAATGCAGTGCTTTACAGTAATATTTGCTTTTCTGAAAATTAAATTAGCGTTGGGATTGCATAGTCATCTGTCTATTTGTACATACATCTTGACTTTTTCTTAGTTAGGAAAGCAAAGTACAGGACTTTTTCTCTTTTTCTCACGCCTTCTAAAATCGTTTTCTTTTCTATAAAAATGAACCCGCTGTGAGCGTGGGCGCAAAAAAAAAAAGAAAAAGAAAATTTAGACTACCGAAAAAACTATCTAGCTTTAGCAACAGATCTTTTATTGACTGTAATGATCTATTAACAGCAGTTGACCAAATTTAGGTCATTATATAGATAGAGGCTTGTATAACACATTATCCAACATGAACTTCGATCCCGAAAGTCCATTCGGACAGCAGCTAAAGACTCAAGTGGCAGAAAAGCTCAAAAGTATGAATCTTACGGATGACCCATCCTATGTTGCAGAGTTCTTGTTAGTTCTGATTTCGAATAACAGAACGGCAGAGGAGACTCTGACCGAGTTTAGTTCATTATTTGGAAATGCAATCGACATAAACTTTATCAACGACGTTTTGAATGAGGTGAAACGGTATCAACAGGGTTCACAGCAAGGCTTTGGTAATCAACAGGCACAGCCAACACAGCAAAGAGGTCAGGAGCAACAGCCAATATTACAACAGCAGCAACAGTCTTCTATTACTCAGCAGCAGAATACGATAGAACCACAAATCCAAGCTCAACCCGAACATTTACCTCAACAACCAGTGGCCCCTGTAAAGTCGGCATTTTCACAGTCTGCTTTCCAAAATCATGGAACAGAACAGACTGCAAACAAAACAAATGGTATCCAACAGGTTCATTTTGACGACAGCAGTTCGACTGCTATGGAGGGTATAGTTCGTGGCTCCATTCCTACGGGACCTCATCTTACAAGTGCCTTTGGAAAAGGTTCTTCAGTTCAGAGAGGGGTCTCAAAAGGTGGAAGTAATAAGAGTAAAAGATCATTTGCTCTTCGGAACCAGAGGAACTTTCAACAGTTGATGGACAAATCACTAGAAAATGGATCCCAGACCATGCAGTTTGTTCCAAGAAAGCCCGTTGGGAGATGCAAGAAGTTCCCTCATTGCCATAATCCTAACTGCCGGTACGCACATCCAACAAAAATTTGCTTTGCCTATCCAAACTGTCCAAATCCACCTGGAACCTGCAATTATCTACATCCTGGGGAGGATGATGCTCTGATGATGGAACTCGAGAAGGAAAAACAGGAGAGGAGATCTCATAAATTTGACAGAAACAACAATATTGTGAAACAAGTTTCAAGGCAGGTGGAACAACGCTTGCTACAACATAATAATGGAATTACGTTGTGTAAATTTGGTGCTGTGTGCCAAAGAGAGATGTGCCCATTTGGTCACCCAACTCCGGCAAATAAAGATGCAAAAGTGCTGACGTTAGAATGGTGCCCTGCAAACAAGAACTGCACAGATCCATCGTGTACAAGGGCACACTCATCCCCTAACTACAAACCACCTGAGGGTGGAGATTCAGTTGAAGGGGATGCAAAGAGATCGCTGGAACAATGCAAGTTCGGTAGACATTGCAAGAACCCTAAATGTCTCAAAAGGCATGCTACAACCAATGTCTTGTGCAGGGAAGGTGCCAATTGCCAGAGAATTGATTGCTATTTCCAACATCCTATTGACGAGCCTTGCAAATTTGGTGCAAACTGTAAGAATCCAAACTGCCCATTCCAGCATCCCGAAAGCCGCAATTTGAACGGTGGAAAAAGCATGGTTTGGGTTAAGGGCCAAAACGGAAATGATGACAACCAGAACACGAACGAGCGGCAATTCGCAGTTCCCGATGATCAGGTCATGGAGCAGGCACCTCCTCAGCAGGTTTAGAACCGTCGATTATGATGAATTATTTGAGGGTACCATCTGAGTTTGTGTCTTTTTGTATATTTTTATGCTCTAAATGTTGTTGGGCCGACCTTCTTCGGGTCTGTAATCCTACTGTATAGTTATTTTTTAATGTCAATAGCTCACTTTTTTTGTCTCTGTGCTTTCGACACAGAAGACGCCTCATTTCAACCAAAAGAAAGCCCGATTGTAGATGCTCGTAAAAGAAAAAAAAGATGAATTACAACAATACGGAGAAATGTATTGAATAATCAGTCGCATACATTATTATAATATACAAATATAATATAAATAAATGATTACGAGCAAAAGATACCCAAAATGATTAACAAACATTTGCTAACGCAAAAAAAACTTAGTTTCTCTTCTTGTTGCTCAAAGCCTCATCAGCGTAAACATCCAATGGGGATTCGGTCAAAGCAAACTCCTTCCATAAGTTAGGAGTCAAGAAACCGTAAGTGTTACCAAGAGCAGCGAAAGTGGCCTTCAAGGTGTTCTCAAGGGTTCTGGTGGAACCAGAGGAGGTGGTGTAAACATCCTCAATACCAGCGAACTGCAACATGGTTTTGACAGCTGGAGAAGCAACGATACCGGAACCTCTTGGAGCTGGGATCAATCTGACAGTAACAGAACCACACTTACCAGAAGTCTTGTTGGCAATAGAGTGTGGAGCACCCAAGTTAGAACCCCAGTAACCTCTTCTGACTGGAATGATAGCCAACTTGGCAATAATGATGGCACCTCTGATGGCAGTGGCCAACTCCTTGGCAGCCTTGATACCAAGACCAACGTGACCGTTGGAGTCACCAACAACCATGACGACCTTCATTCTGGTTCTCTGACCAGCTCTGGTCTGCTTCTGAACAGACAAGACCTTCATGACCTTCTCGTCCAAACCTGGCAACAAGGTGTCAATAATCTGGTACTCCTTAACTGGCAAAGAATGCAAGTAAACCTCTTCGACGGAAGTGATCTTTCCAGACTTCACAAGTCTTCCCAACTTGGTGACTGGAGTCCAGACCTTCTCGTCGTTTCCTCTTCTTCCTCTACCTCTTCTTCCACCTCTTCCACCTCTTCCACCTCTTCCACCTCTTCCTCCTCTACCTCTTGGAGCTCCTCTTGGTCCACCTCTTGATGCTGGTGCGCCTGACATGTTTATAATTTAGCAAGAAAAATTAATAAAAACTTTGAAATCGTCGGGATATTACGTGGAAAGCCGGGGGTGTTGGTTTTCAATCGACGTGAGATGGAGAAGAAAGCTTTTCAAGAAGTAAATATAAGATGTCAAGGGTGGATCGGCAAGCCTCGACTTGCTCGCTCTATAGCTCATATTAATCTTCATTTCCTGAATTTTTTTTCGCTCTGAAAATTTTCCACATCGGAAAAGATATCCAATAGCAGTAGCCCTAACCCATGCATTGATCACGTGACAGAAAAAGATACAACTTGTTCTGTTATTTCTTACTTGATTGATCCACTTGGTCGATAATGTAAGGAGGTAATAGGATTAGAGAATATCTCTTACATTCATCTTCCAGGAAGTTAGAAAAACAAAATGGTTAGGTTTTACGCTAATTTATGAATTCTATATCTCATGATCCCACCCGCTTATTGTTTCAGATTCGTGTTCCAATCCATTGGATGAGGCTCGGCATCACATTCTGATGAGATATATAAATTTTAACCTTGACGGAGAAATAGTAACGAGCTCAAATACCCACAAAACTTATTTTCTCACCAGCGAGATTACTAATTTGAGCATAGCAATTACTTTTCACACCATCACACAATAAATAAAGTTTACCAAAATAGGTTAAAACTTGCAAGCTGGGGTCTAGTTGAAAACAAAAACAACTTCCCACAACGGAACGACCTATTGGAATAGCTCTTTTGGCAGTTCTGACAGCTAATAATCTGTTGAACAGCTTTCTTTTAAGATTGACTTTTTAATGAGAAAACCTATAACTGAAGAAATAATTGATTTACTTCTCTGGTTTCCAAGTTAATTAAATAAATCAATTCAAAGTAATTTGATAAATTGAAGAAATGTAATAATATTCTCCTGCATTTTTTTTTGGTGCGATGGGCAAGTTGAAAATTTTCCGCTCTTCCTCCTTTACCTGCGTAAGATGGATAGATATATAAATTTAAATCATCTCACGTGATTTGTCTTCATTTTCTCGGTCTCTGCCCTGGTGCACGTTTACGATCCCTTTAAGTTTATCGCCGACACGTGTGGAAAACACTGCACCAGGACAACCTTTCAAGAAAAATAGAAGAATACAGTTGAGTCTTGAACGACTTCCCTGCTTTCAATTAAAGGAGTAATAGATACAAAAATATGATTATGGCTCAAAAGATAAGGTGTGATGCATCATCGTCTTGAATACTTTGCGTTATAAGCTGTTTTTTTCCCTCCACCTCTCAATATTTGGAACAACAATAGAAGTACCTCGCTTTAATATTTAGTGGAGTACGGAGATTGGCGAGTGGGAAAAAAAATGTGATGGTCATTCGGACTCAGTCCGAATCTTCTCGCGCTTTTACACGTCGTGTCTTCTAATTCTTATTTTCTCGTAGCTCTTCGAGCCTCGAGTATTACCTACCTAAACTAAACTAAAAATGTTTAATTAACTTTTGATTCTAACATTGGAAAAATACAAAGAACTATGTTTATATGTAACATCAGGAATGTACTAGGGTGAAAAGTTTCAGGACTAATTCTCAGTATGTCGATCTTACCTATAACTAGGCATCAAAAATTTTTCAGTCCTGTTTCGTTGTTCCCTATTGACACATTCGGTATGACGCACTCAATATTCGCGTTCTGACTCTTTTTTTTTTTTTTAATTCAATATAATATAATTTCAATGATTTTTTTTCAGAGATGCCATATATATATCCAAGCATCTCCTACTCCGAGAAAACTAATTTGGAATCATTAACATGAAGAACCAATATAGTGGGTATAAAGCTACTCTTTCGAGATCTAACCAAAGTATAGTTACTGCCAGATATTTTAGAAGGCTCTAAGGCACACAAATAGCATTTTATACCAGTTTTTTACTAAAAGAAGAATGTCAGCCCCAGTCCCAATTTCGCAATTGAGCAGATCCTTTAAACAGGCATCATTGTCCCCAAAGAAGGAGGTCTCTACTTCTCCGACATCCACATATCTTGACAGTGCTCCAAGGCCAAGAGCAACTACCTTTGATAGATCTAAGAAGGCTTTGAAACCTTTCTCTACTGGTGACATCAAGATGTTAATTCTTGAGAATATCAATCAGACCGCTCTTGACACCTTCCACGATAAGGGATATCAAGTCGAATTCTACAAGACTTCTCTGCCCGAGGATGTGTTGATTGAGAAGATCAAGGATGTCCAAGTGATTGGTGTGAGATCGAAGACTAAATTGACCGCCAAAGTTCTCTCCCACGCCAAGAATTTGATTGCTATCGGATGCTTCTGTATCGGTACCAACCAGGTTGATCTAGAGTATGCTGCGGATCACGGTATCTGTGTGTTCAATTCACCATTCTGTAACTCGCGCTCAGTTGCTGAGATGACATTGGCTGAAGTTATCAGTTTGTCTCGTCAGCTTGGAGATCGTGTTATGGAAATGCACCAAGGTGTCTGGAACAAGAAGTCTGCTAAATGCTGGGAAGTTAGAGGTAAGACTTTAGGTATTGTCGGATATGGTCACATTGGTTCTCAGTTGTCTGTTCTGGCCGAAGCTTTGGGTATGCGTGTGCTCTACTACGATATCTTGTCATTGATGGCTCTCGGTAACTCTGAGCAAGTCACTACCTTGGATGAGGTTTTGAGTGAGTCTGACTTTGTCACTTTGCACGTCCCAGAGACTCCTGATACAAATAAGATGATCTCTACTGCACAGATCGCCATGATGAAAGATGGTGCTTACTTGTTGAACAATTGCAGGGGTTCCGTTGTTGATATCGCCGCCTTGGTCGAGGCTTTGAAGCTTGGAAAATTGGCCGGTGCTGCGTTGGATGTCTATCCAGCTGAGCCAAGAAAGAACGGCCCTGACTTCAGGGGCGATCTTTTCCCAGAGCTTGAGGAGCTAAAGACTATGAAGAATGTCATTTTGACTCCACATATCGGTGGCTCGACCGAAGAGGCTCAATCTGCAATTGGTATTGAGGTCAGTCATGCTTTGAGCAATTACATCAGTGAAGGTACTTCTACGGGTGCCGTTAACTTCCCAGAGGTTGCTCTTAGAGGTCTTGACTGGGATCAACAAAATGCGGTCAGAATTTTGTACATTCACCAGAATGTTCCAGGTGTGTTGAGAACTGTGAACCAGATTTTGTCTGATCACAACATTGAGAAGCAATTCTCCGACTCTCGTGGCAATGTCGCTTACCTTATGGCCGATATTTCTAACGTTAATTTGGATGACATCAAAAGCATTTACGAGAAGTTGGAAAACACTCCTTACAGAATCATCACCCGTTTGCTTTATTAAATGGTTGCTGCCACATATTCGCAGTGCAGATGCCTGTTGATCTATTGAATGATTAGGACTTTATTAGCCTCTTTTCTTCATAGATTTATTTTTAGATTCCTTGTATTCAACATACTTGGCGATTTACACTTAATGATAAGCATGCATTTTTTTTTAATTCAATGCTTCATTCTTAATATCTACTTTTTTTTCTTCTTCTTTTCACCTTTATGTCTATTTCGTTTACTATCGCTGGGTGTTATTCGTCATATCTGACATCTTTTGCTTTCATTTTGGAGCAAGAGTTGATCCTTGTTTTTACGCTGCTGCATACGCCTTTGGAAGAGATGAATAGCCACTTTTGCTTTTCCTCGCTCTTCTTTTTTCTTATACAGTTATTTTTGAGGTGGGTCCTAGTTTCTTTGCTTTTCAGTTTTCAACAAAACTTGTTATTTATTTCTTAGTCAGTAGTCATAGATTGATCGAAGTAGTAAAGACTATTGAGAATTTAAGAATGCGGGTTGAATATATTTTCCCTGTATTACACATTACCTCTTACTTTTTATTTTGTGAGTAGAAGGAGATCTTTTTTTATTTTTATTCTTTAATTTTTTTTTCTGTGGAAGGCCAGTTGGTTATCCAAACTACTGGCTTCGATGGAAGCGCATTTTTTGCCCTCTCTATTTTTTTTCAATTTTGTTTCGCTCTCTTCATTTTATTCTACTTTTTAGGGCTATCGTGTGTAACAGAAAACTACCAATATCTTATACTAGTGGTTGTCGTTACAATTAAGATAACTCTATATACTCTCTTTTTCTAATTTCGGTTGATTCATTAGAAGGTTGTGAATACTGCTATCAAGAATGAGTACAATTACAACAGCAGCACCATATCTTTCATTACTGGGAGAATCCGATCCACTGCTTAAAACATATGCTTTGGAATCGTTGAACTCAGTGGCGGATGAATTATGGGCTGAAATTGCAAACAACATTTCAGATATTGAGGAACTTTACGAGGATCACACATTTGGAAAGCGTCAACTGGCTGCTCTATTGGCATCTAAGGTTTATTATAACTTAGGCGACTATCAATCTGCTGTTAAGTACGCATTGCTTGCAGATTCAGAGTTAGATCTTAACAAGAAGACCGAGTACGTCCAAACAATTGTTTCACAATGCTTGGAGCAATATATTAATCAATCACAGAAGCATTTTGTGGACAAAAATGTCGAAATGGACCCACATCTTGTTTCAATTTTTGAGCGGATGATCAAGAAATGCGTAGATGATGCTGATAATAAGTTGGCGCTCGGAATTTCGTTGGAAGCCTACCGTTTAGATGTCATTCAAAAGATATTAGAAAATGTGAAGGCTGCAGATCAAGAGACGGCAAGAGGACTCGTGGCTTATGTTCTTAATGCTGCTACCGCAACTACAGCTTCTAATATTGAGTTGAAGACAGAGTGCTTGCACAATTTAGCGGAATTCCTTTTATCACTTAAAAATCCAGATTACTTCCTTCTAACCAAGATTGTGGTTCAGTTAAATGATTCGAAACTTGTGATGCGCGTGTTTAAAGATTTACTTTCTACTCTTTCGAATGTTCCTATCGCTTATCAAATTGCTTTTGATCTCGTCGGTGCTGCATCCCAACAGTTACTTGCCGAAGTCACCGCTGATTTTGAAGAACAATCAAAGGCCAGTGAACCAAGTAAGGAGGTTTCGATGTTACTCAGGATTCTTTCCGGTGTTCCAACTTGTGACTTGGATTTGACCTTTTTGTCCGATAACAACGCATCTGATATTGACATAATGAATGCGACAAGAAAGGCCATGGATGGACGCAGCTCATTATATCACTCCGCAGTCTCTCTTACAAACGCATTGATGCATTCTGGCACAACAGATGATTCATTTTTCCGTTCGAATTTGGAGTGGCTGGGACGTTCTTCAGCATGGTCAAAATTCACCGCTACCGCAGCTTTTGGGGTTATTCATAAGGGAAGCCTTAATCAAGGCAAAGGCGTTCTAGAACCATATCTTCCTGGTAGCACATCATCAGCATATGCAAATGGTGGTGCACTTTATGCGCTCGGTTTAGTTTATGCTGGTCACGGAAAGGATGTTCTCAAATATCTTCGTAAGCAGATTGTGGACAATGCCGATGGCACCGATAACAAGGATACGGATGTGATTCTTCATGGTGCATGTCTTGGCACTGGTCTTGCTGCAATGGGTTTAGCGGATTCTGAAGTTTATGAGGAGTTGAAAACTACTCTTTACTCTGATTCGGCCATTTCTGGAGAGGCCGCAGCATTTGCCATGGGTTTAGTGATGCTTGGTTCAGGGAACATGACCGCAGTCCACGACATGTTTACATATGCTCAGGAAACTCAGCATGAAACTATAGTTCGTGGATTAGATATAGGAATAGCTTTTATTTGTTTGGGTAAAGAGGATGCAGCAGAGCCTATAATCAGTAAGCTTTTGGCACATCAGGATTCCAATATAAGATACGGTGGTTGTTTCGTATTGGCATTGGCATACTGTGGAACCTCAAACAAAGATGCTATTAGACGCCTTTTACATGTTGGTGTGTCTGATTCTTCTGATAATGTTAGAAGAGTGGCAATTATGTCTCTAGGTTTTGTTCTTTTGTCAAATTACAAGAGTGTTCCAACAATAGTTGAGCTTTTGGCACAATCTCACAATGCTCATGTCCGTTATGGTGCTGCAATGGCTCTCGGAATTTCTAGTGCCGGTCGTGCTTTGCAAGGTGCAGTCAAAGTTCTTGATCCCCTCTCTAAAGATCCAGTCGATTTCGTTCGTGAAGGTGCTACTATTGCAAAGGCGATGATTTTGATCCAACAAACAGACAAGACGTATCCACACATGAAGCAGTTCCGTGAAGAACTTGCCGCAACTGTGGGTAATAAGCATGAAGAGTCATTAGCACGGTTTGGTGCATCACTGGCACAAGGAATACTTGATGCAGGGGGCAGAAATTGTACGATTCAATTGGAGAATGCTCAGACTAACACTTTGAATACAAAGGCAATTGTTGGTTTGACTATGTTTGTCCAATTTTGGTACTGGTTCCCATTAGCACATTTCCTATCTCTTTCGTTCTCTCCTACGGCTATAATAGGAGTGACCGACAAGTTAAAGGTTCCTAAGTTTAAGATAGAATGCCACTCCCAGAAGGATATATTTGGATATCCGCCAAAGGCTGCCTCTGAAGTAAAACAACAAACTGAGAAGCTGACAACTGCAGTTCTTTCCACAACAGCTAGGGCAAAAGCAAGGGCAGCATTAAAGGCTAAGGATACGAAGGATCAGGATAAGATGGATGTTGATAAGCCAGAAGAGAATAAAAACGATGAAGTCAGTAAGGATGAGGTCAAGAAGGAAAGTGAGTTTACTGTGCCCAACGTTGAGTTGCAAAGCTCGAATTTGCGGACTCTTTATCAAGAGAAACCATATTTGATAGAAAACTTGACTAGAGTCGTTCCAGCACAGCTTAAATATATAAAATTCTCGAGGGAGGAAAGATTCACTCCAGTGAGAAAATTCCGTGGTATCAGCGGAATAGTTGTTTTGAAGGACTCTTGTCCAAGCCAATCTTTCGAAAAGATCAAGACAATCCGTGAGAGAACAAATACGGAGGCACCTTTACCAGATCCTTTCACCGTGGATCCAGCCGTGGACAAAGCCTTGTTCGAAATTCCAGATGAGGAATGAAGTTTGTATTCGATCAATTTTTTGTCTTTACACAATATCCTCTTGTTCGAGTGAATACTTTTTACTTAATAAAATATATGTTTTTTTATATCGTCGTAGCGCCGAAGAAAGAAGATTCTATGATATTTTATTTAAAACTTAATACACTATCTAGGAAAACCGAGATAAAACTTTTGCAGCAGAATCAGGTTCTTGTTCAAGATGATCTGCCTTTTCAACCTTGCGTTTCCTTTGCTCTTTCTCCTTCTCCAGGGCTTTCTCCACACGCTTGGATCTTTCCGTTATCAAGTTCTTTCTCTGCTTTCTCTTCATTCTACGCAATGCCGAGTTCTTTCCTTTAGTTTCAG
This sequence comes from Brettanomyces anomalus, assembly GCA_001754015.1. Classification (NCBI taxonomy): domain Eukaryota; kingdom Fungi; phylum Ascomycota; class Pichiomycetes; order Pichiales; family Pichiaceae; genus Brettanomyces; species Brettanomyces anomalus. Next base: position 588,055 of record MDSB01000005.1, read on the forward strand.
GTTGAATCATTTTATCAACCTTTTCTGAGTTCACAGAGTCGTTTTTTCTTTCAGCACGCAAAGCGGCAAGATCCGCAGGTGTTAACCGCTTTTGAGCCTTTCTCTTGTTGACCTTACCAATCGACTCTGGATCTAGCGTAATCATATCTGGTTGAAGCTTATTCAATAATCCTCTAACCTCAGATTCTTGTCTCTGCTTAGCAGTTTCGTATGGGTTAATTTCAAGAGCATCAAAGTTAGCCTCACCGGCCCCCGGAATTATCAAGGATTCAATTCCATTATTATGACCACATCCAAGAACATCTTCAAAGGGCACAAATCTTGTGGTTTGAACTTGTGAGCCTGAAATCATATGATTCATGTATGGTGAATTCTGGTTCTTTTTAAACACATCTTTCCATATGGTGATATGAGGTCCCCATCCAACAGAAAGTAAGCCAGTATCAGAAATATCCAAAGTATTTGCTTGCGTTGGTGTATAGTATGTACCAACAACATCATATTTCCGTATATCCCATATTTTTAATGTCTTATCCGCACCACTAACTGCCATATATCTTCCATCTCTGCTGACTGCCAAAGCTCTCACAGGTCCACGGCATGCCTGAATTTTAACCAATGGAGTTGGCATGCTTGGTGACCAAAGAGTAACCTGTCCATTTCCATGACCCAAATGCATAACAGCATTCCATGCATTCTTCCTCATAGATTGTGTGGATCCCAACTTTGTCCTTAGATCTGCCACAAGTTCACCGGTAGAAACATCGTGATATTTTAGATGTCCTGTATTTCCAGCAGTTACCAATAACATATGATAGGGAAGAAAATCAAGAAGTGTGCAGTCAATATGCTGCTGAAGGCGATGAAGTTCCATTCCCGTCTTATCGTATATGAAGGTGTACTTCTTCTGCGCAACGGCAAAATACTGATCATTGTGCAAAAATTGCACAGCATGAACTGTCTCATTTAAAAACAGCTCGCAATCAAGTTTACCAAGTTGCCAGTCAAAAGCAGCAACATGTCCCTTTTTACCTCCTATTATTAATTCTCTTCCATTCCTTGTATAATTTATGGTATATGGTCCATACTGGTCCAACTTTAATTTGAACCGCTTTCTTGCCGTTGATGCATCAACTTCTTTGACTATATCATCTTGATTGAATTTATATGTTCTTTCCATACCCTCAGCCTCCATATAACCTACATCTTCCGTGAGAAGTGCCTTTGTGCTTTCTGCTGATTTTAATGCACTTTTGTGCTCTTCATCTAGCTCTCGCAGCTTTGAGCCCAATCTTCCTGTTCTCCGACGTTTCTTTCGGTGATTTTCATTTCCACTTCTACCTATATCTTTAGACTTGACCATCTTGTATTGATGCGTGCTATTATATTAACAGATGGTACAATATCAGATACACTTGTACCAGTATTGAGAAGCTATCTATTCGAAAGGTGCTTGTCCATAAAGCCCTTCCAATTTTTCAGGATGGAGTAAAAAAATTTTTTTTGTTAATCCGGATCGATTTCCGGTTTTGTTATAAATGGGGCGAGCGAGACAAGGATTTCCACGGTCACATACGTCTAAATGGTTTCTTAATAGCATAATCACAATAACTTGAAACATAGTGCTGAATTTTCAAATATGAGTACAAAATTTAAGGAAAGTAGTCTTAGAGGACTACAAAGAATTTCTAATTCATTTAGGAGAGAAAAAAGACAAAATAATACAAATGAAAATAAGTGCACCAATGATTCAGACTCCACTGTTTCCTCCACCAGATCAAATAAACCATTTAGAAGATCATCTTTTCGCAGGTCCTTCAGAAAAAAGAAAGTTGATGAAAGGCTGATTTTGAGTGATTTAAATAATATTTTAAAGCTGAATGAAGATGACGGGAGCTCATTGGAGCAAAGTAAAAAGACGGTACTGGGTCCTAGATACCAACTAAACAATGATTCTTCAAGTATTCAAATGAATGAATCATTTTCTACAGTTCTCAGTCGGAAACCTACTCTTCCTCAAACATATGAAAACAAAATAAATCTTAAGGAAAAGGAAAAGAAAACCATGAGGAAAACCATGAAAAGAATTTTCAACCATATGTTTAGGAAACATTCAACTATGGGAAACGGAGGTAAGGATTTGAGTAAATCAGAAATAGAATCATTGATTGATAACAATAAAGAAAATTCAAAATTGGATGACAACTTTAAGTTTGAGTCCTTATATATGCCAAATCAAAAGCATGCAAGGACATTACCATGTTCAGAAATAACAAATAACAGGTACAAAATTCCAGCTTATTTGAATATATTGCATGAAGTAGATCCCCAAAATGCTTTTGACACTGAAGTTGAGATGTTAGGTAATGAGGGAAAAGATAATGCAGAAACCATTTTTTTGAGCACAGTTTGGAATATATGGAACGAAACTATTACAGAGTCATACGATAGTAACAAAAAGAAAATATTATACAATCTTCATTTCTACGTGTCAATGAAGGTTTATAAACTTTCACATATTCAGAAAGCTAATACACAATATGAATCAATTCTAAAGCCGTCTCAAAAAGATGACACTCAGATCTTCATATGTCGTTATGGGATAAAGCCGGGAGGTCATGGCATTTTTTCAGAAGGATTGAGGATAATCCTCAATGTTCCAAACTCCTTGGGGGAGCAAATGTGGTCAATAACAAATAAGTTATTATTCACAGATGATATGTTTTGCTTAGATTTTGATTTACAAATATTTGCAGTCACTTGGAAAAAAAGGGGCTCTTCTTCCGAGGATTTGGTATTATGCTATTGGGTTTCTCACGAAGAAAAAGACCCTTCTTGCATTGCTAGCATCACCAAAATGCTAGCAAATTTTTATCCCCAACAATTAAGGGGTCTTTTCCAATATGCAAGGTATTTTTTTAATACCACCAGAGAAAGTGGTTCTATTGCACTTTAGGCTATCATGTCGAAACAATTATGTAATTCATTCAACATCGGATTTTCTACTTGAAGGTCTCTCACTAGAAAGTCAGGGTGATTGAGGTAGGGATGTATGAAAATCTTTTTTCGTATCAACAACCTGTTCGTTATATTTTTTTGTTCTTAATAATTTTTTCCTCCTTTTTCGTCAACTTCCTCTTCCATTTTCCGTATTCACAATCATCAAATAGTAAAGTTTCTTCTTCGTTTTTTTTAAACTTATAGCTAAATTTCTCAGCAACACTTAATAGAGTTCAACTGTAATTATAAAATATGGGATTGACAGCTGCAGAACGGAGAAAATTACTTCGTGAACGGAGGGCCAAAAGACTTACTACAAATGCTTCGAATAGACTTCAGAAAATTGCAGGTCTGAATGGGTCAACAGTTGTGGATAAGACACCATCAAAACTGGAAGAAAGTGAGAAAGGTCTTGATGATTCAGATACAGAGTTGACTTCAAATGGCAGAACTGAAGCTAATGAAATTAAAGATACAAAACCTATAAAGGAATCCGATTTTCCTGATTTATCGAAGCTCAATGCGGTTGATCCATTACACATAAATACACCTGGGGAAAATGATTTGATGGGTGATGATGTCGATGAATCAGAAGTGGATAGATTAATGCAAAATGTTTTCAAGGAAATGGAACATTCTAAGCAACACACAGATGATTCCTCTCTGCCTTCATTGCTTCCTGATGATTTTATGAAGACAATGTCGTCGATGTTAAAGCAATCCACAAAGAAAGGTGAACTGGGAAAATTACCCGGATTTGCAAGCCAGCTTCAGGCTGGATCAGAACAGGGCAGTCCTGATAAAAGTGCCGAGCAGTTGAAATATGAAAGTGACACTAAGCTCTATTATAAATACAAGATCACACGGATGCGTGCATATTTTACATTGTTTCGCTTCCTTACAATAATAATTATAATATTTACTCAAGTGATCGGAATTAAAGAGTATACAGCTTCTTTTGAAAATTTACGACCATTATTTCAAGATAGCGGTCACTCATTTCTGTCCAGTTTTCGCTTTTGGTCCAATGGTGATATGATTTTGCGAGATGCGAGATCTAGCAGATTTTGGATATACTTTTTTACTTTGGAAGTTGTGTCTTCAATGCTATATTATACAATTCGTTCAAGGCTACCGGACACTAACTCTCAGATAACATCCATGCTCATTGGCTTCATTCCTCCTCGCTACAAGAGATTAGTTTGTACTATAAAGCACCAAATTGATCTCCTATTACTTTTTATTACAGATCTTGCATTCGTTATAGTAATTATGGGATTACTAACGTACTTTTCCGAGAAATGACCTGATGCTCCTGCAAAAGATGTTTACTCGTTACACTTCGAATATAGGAGTACAAACGAATATAAGAATGAAAAGAATACACTAAACTCTAAACATATACCCGAAATATGTATGCGAACCTATGATTAATTCTATAAGTTAAAAAACACTCTGTACATTTACCTAAAATTATATACCAGAACTGTCAAAAAAAAATTTTTGTGTACATTTCTATTGCTTTGTTGATAGATCGATTTAGTTCTTCTTATCATCTGAGCCGACAATCTCCATCCAAGTCTTACCCTCCTTTTTTAATTCCTGAACGATCTCATCCTTGATCTTGTCTGGAAGTCCTGGTCCTCTGTAAGCAAAAGAGGTGTATAATTCAATAGCAGTTGCACCTGCTTTTGCAAATGCGATGGCATCCTTACCTGTGAAAATACCACCACATCCAATCAAAACCAAATCGGAGTCCTTGGTGTACTTCCTTAATGTACGGAAAGCTTTCAAAGAAATGTCCCTCATGGCACGTCCTGACAAACCACCTTTCTCTTGGACAACTGATCCCTTGGTAATCAAGGAAGCAGGCCTTTCAGTGGTGGTATTAGACATAAGAATACCATCGATCTTTGACTTCTTTGCAACATCAGCGATGTCTGCAATCTCCTTCTCAGATAAATCTGGGGCAACCTTAACAATGATAGGAGGCTTTCTGGCTGGATCAACAACATTTGTGCCAACCTTATCTCTTTCCTCACGAACCTTGTTGAGCAACTCCAAAAGAACATCCTTTTCCTGAAGATCACGGACACCTGGGGCACTTGGACAGGAAACATTAAGAACAAGAGCATCAGCATAAGGAGCAAAGGTATCGACACCAACTAGATAATCCTTAATGGTATCACCGCTTCTGTTCTTACCTATGTTAACGAACAAAGACTTACCTTCTCTGAACGAATTGTTAGTCTTGCAAGAGTTAGACTTCTTCAAGTACTTCTCCAAACGAACCCTTAGTCTGGAGAGAATTGTAATTCTACCATCTGAATTCAAGCCGTATCTGTTGATAACAGTCTCATCAGCACTAAGTCTGAAGAAACGTGGTCTTGGGTTACCAAACTGAGGCTCTGGAGTGATGGTACCAACCTCAACAATACCGAAACCAAGATCATAAAGAGCATCCATAGCCTCCGCCTGCTTATCAAAGCCAGCAGCCATTCCAATAGGATTAGACAAAGTCCTTCCAAAAAGATCAACACGAAGAACTGGATCGTCATGATCCCCGAACGCACGTGGGAAGATTCCATACTTAAGCAAAGCAATTCCCAAATGGTGTCCTTGCTCAGCAGTAGTGCACCATCTGAATAATGGACACCAAACGTACTCATTTATTGCAGAACGTGCATCCAAAGAATAAGCACCGACACCAAGAATACCAAGGGCAATCAAGGCACCTCCAGAAGTGAAACCAGCATGAGCGACAGGTTTTGTAAAATGCTTCTTCGCAGTCTGTGACAAATTTCTCGTGAACTGTGCACACTGCTTTCCAGAATAACGCTGGAACAACGAACGGAAGCTGTTGAAAGACATTTTAGTTTAGCCTTATATGTGTGATCCTTCGGTTTGGCAATAGTTCTAGCTTAAGATTGTGCGATCTGCCTGGATTCGGAGACAGATAAAAAAAGGAAGCAAAACCTTTTTTCTCTTAATCTTAGATAGTACCCAATATTCTTCGGGCTTCTGTTTCAGGTGGACTTTATAAGCTTCTTATATGTGTGGGTCGCTGTAGGGAAAGTAGGATGTTTTATCCGTTTTTTGAATAGGAGAAATATTCTCTTGAAAAATTTTTTTATTGTGGTTCTGAGTTTAATCCCTCGTTTGGCTTGCACATTTCCGTTCCTCCAATTACAGCTTTAGTGGTGACGCGTCGATAGATACAAATCCCGACGACCCCTTTAAAGATGATTGTTTCTTTGGCACAAAATTTACTGCCTTACATTGTCTTGCGTAAAAGCTATTATTTCTCCATCAAGAGTATCGGATGATTTCTTCAGCCTTCGTCAGCACATTGTTGAAGCTATATAATTTTTTCTTTCTATTGTGACAAACATTTCTCGTCCCTAGATTACATTCATCTCGTATAAAGTTTTTGAAGAATTTTTCACTTTTACGAGCTTATTATACGTAGGGAAGCTCAGTCCGTATATGGATGGTTACAAGATACGAAGAAGTATGATTATGAAAGTTTAGCAAAGCAACCGTACAATAAAAATAGAGTACAACTTTTCTGGATAAGGTTACTTAGAGTTTAAGCCGTTGAAAATGATTCATAAATAAATATATAATAAACAAGAACTGCGTAAATCTCATTCTTTAATCCTTATTCCCCCCGTTTTGCCCTCTTATTTTATCCCACGCGGATTCAGGCCCACTAGCAACACCTGATAATGGTATATCATATGATTGTAGGTCCCCTGATGTTTCATCGTGCTTTCCAGCTTCTTCTTTACCTTTGCTCTTAATATCCAGGTAGGAATCCCCTGATGACGGATCATCACTATAAGAGGAAGTTGGTTGAGATCCATAAGATGGAGATTGTGGATCATCAGATGGTGCAGCATATCCATAATAAGAACTCCTGTCAAAAAAACTTTCTTTTTTTCCCCCGGGCGAGCTTGAGTTCACATCGACCGGCTGATCTGTAAATATCTGACCAGTGTCATTAGTGCTATCAGATTTCATCTGCCCTTGTTGCCTAGTTCTTATCTTGTCCCATGCTGATGTGAGCTCTGAATTTTGTGGTGCCAATCGATCATCATCTCCAAAACCTTGTATGCCGTTCTTGGGACGTTGTGCCTCCGGAATCACAGCATTTGGATTACGCGGGTCTCTAATTCTTTTTGATGGATCAGAAGCTGACTGCTTAAAGTAGTTGGACCAGAACCACGATTTTGCGAAAGGATCCGGTGTGACTTGAAGCACCTTGTCGACATTTGATCCTTCTGAATATTTCTTATGGACTTTTTTCATGCCAGTTTTGTAAAGTAACGGTGCTGTAAATGCTGGCACCGTAGACAGACCAAGAAAGCCACCAACTATAGGAAATAAAGGATTTAAAAGTTTATTTTTCTTCTTCAAAACAACCGGAAGGGTAACACCAGTTGCAAAACCTATAGAAGCAAGAAGTAGCGTCCTACGCCATAGCTCCTCGTAAAAAACGTAAAGGTCCATTCGTTCCTGATAATTAAGATCATGTTCATTATCATAGAATAAGATTGCTCTTTTCTTGGCTTCTTGGAAAGCAGGACTAGTTTTATCAATTGATGACATTATATTATCTTTCGAGATGGCAAATTAACTGAACAATAAAACCTGGAACTAAAGCTCATCGACTATCACAGGATACCAAATATCTCTTGCAATACTGAGTATATTCGAAACAGCTGTTAAAGTCTGTATTATCGCATACAAATATAATTGATAGCAATTTCACTAGTTATAATAGTCATCAAGCAACAATTATAGTATGGGCCAGTCAAATGCCATTTATCCCGTATATTCATTTGGCTTTTTTTTTTCACCCCCGCGCAGCCAGCCACCCCTCACTATGTGTTTGAAGCATTTAAGGAAATACTACAATTATTGGACAGTCTTAATATTTCAAAAAGGAATGTCAATTAAGACAGAATTAACCAGAATATATTTGCGCTGATGAACCACCAGATGAATATATACCGACCCGGAATAAATCAGCTTTGCCATGTATATACAAGAGTTCTTAACAGATCTTATAAAGTGTTAGCCATAGAATCATCATGTGATGATGCTTATATTACACTTCTAGATAGATACTCACGAAGTAAACCTCCATGCCTAGTTGATGAACTCAAAGACACTCTTGATTCTACAAATTCAGGCGGAGTTATACCAGCCGAGGCTGCAAAACATAACAGTAGAAGCATATCGGAATTGGCTAGTAAGGCCATTGTTAAGAACGGGTGGAATACCGAGGCTACAAAGCCAGATTTAGTCTGTGCTACACGAGGACCAGGCATGATGTCATCGTTAGCTGCTGGTTATCAACTAGGTATGGGATTATCTATTGCTTGGCAGATTCCAATTGTTGGTGTAAATCACATGCTCGGACATTTAATGATGGCGAGGATGAGCAGCAACGGCAAATATCCATCATATCCATTTCTCAGCTTATTGGCAAGTGGTGGCCATACAATATGTGTTTTAAGTAGATCTCTACTTGATCATGAGATACTCGTAGATACGGTGGATATTGCAGCAGGAGATGCTCTCGATAAATGTGGAAGAGAATTGGGATTCCATGGCAATATGATTGGGAAAGAGATGGACAGATTCCTGAGAAAATATCCGGAAGAGCAAGGAAAGACACCACTTTTAGAAATCTGCGAGCCAATGAAAAACCAAGGTCACAGGAAGAATGTCCTTAAATATTCGTTTGCATCATTCATCTCCCAGGTTAGACGATCAATTTTCAAACATTATAATGGTATTACACCATCAGACAGCAAAACAATTGCCAGAATGGCCTATCAAGTGGAGGAGGCCATATTTCAACACATGATTACCAAGATTAAGCTCGCAATAAAAGAGAAGAACCTTTTCATAGATAACTTTGTGTGCTCAGGTGGGGTGGCATCGAATCTAATGTTGAGAAAGATGCTTGAAGATCAGCTTCGACCATTAGATATTGTGAACTTTTATTATCCCGATCCTCAGCACTGTACAGACAACGCGACCATGATTGGCTGGGCAGGTATCGAACTATTTGAGCATGGACTAACCACCGACTTATCAACAGCGGTAATAAGAAAATGGCCGATTGATAGCATTTTAGATTTATACGGTTGGCATAGAAAGGCTAAAGTCAACGATTAATCCAATCAAAAGTTCACAAAATCTTCTATTAGAACATGTATATAAGAACAAATTTATCGAATATTTATTTCTGTACAGTTCTGATCAGGCAGCTTTCAAAAATGGTTCCTCAATCTCATATATTTGAACAATTTGCTTCCAGGTGTTATAATCAAGATCAAATATTATATGTGACTTGGAATCTTCTTTTTTGATAAATCTGGGGTGATTTTTCAAAGTGTCATTGCTTGCCTGTTGAATGTACAGCAAACCAGTGCTTTCATCCCTTGACAATATAACTTTATCATGGTTGATAAGAAAACTTGTATAGAAAAGATTTTCTACAGACCGACCAAATGACACGGGATCAATAAAGAAGTTGAAGAATGGAACCTTTTTAAAATTTAGAGCCCGAAGCTGCTTAAACAAGTTTTCTGAGTTCTTAGTAGTCACATCCATCTTATCACGGTCCACAATTTCCTGTGCCTCCTTCTCATTGGCGGTTTTTGTGATTTTAGTTCTTGAATCATCCGCCACCCTTTTTCGGACCTGTCTTTGTTTGTTGGCCAATTCCAAAGGTCCCAACAAGAAATCACAAGTCGCTGCACGACTAGAAATTCGATTGAACAAACATCCAAGCTCCAGCCAATTGACGCGCACTAAATCAGAGCGTCCACTAACAGCACGCTCCTTCGATCCAAACTTGTCATTAAAATTTTCAGTAAATTCCTTGAAGTCTAATAGCTTCTCAGATCTTCCAAGTCTTAAACTTTTTGTCGCCACTCTCGCCTGATAGCCAATCTCCTTTAATGTTGATGAATCCTTCGCGACTATATTAGTCTGTACTCCCGACTTTGTTTGTGCGAATAAATCATCGGCCTTTTCTAACGACTTCGTAACTATCTGAACACCCCCTTCTAGAGCGATCTTTGTTCTCTGCTTTATTAATTCTTCATCTAAATCCCTGTATTTAGATTGCAACAAAAAACGCTCTTTCTCACTGAATTCTCGTCTTACCGAGTCATCAGTACCTTCTTCTTCTGAAGGCGAGGATTCATCTCTATTAGAAGCGTCACTTTGCGCGTCGCTAGAACTCACGGAGTCGCTATCCGAGTCGCTATCGATTGAACTCGAACTCGAACTCGAACTCGAAGCCGAACCTTCTGATTCTTCATCGCTCGATTCTACTTTATCATCTCCTCCTTCGGTATGTAAACTTCGATCCCCTTGAATTCTATCAGTTGAGCTATTCTGCGAAATAGCTTCGCTTAACAAATCACCGTCAACTTCAACTCGGACTGGACTGAGGTGACGTCTTTTCGATGTATTATTTTCAGTTTTAACCTTGGAAAAGGACCGTTTTTCATTTAAGTTCATTATAGTATCAGATTTCAAATATAATACAGTGCTTTTTATGCGTTTAATACATCATGATGGAGAAGTATACTCCGACTTCATCAAACTGATCTTTTCTGATGGTCAACGCGACGCGGGAGAACGAACCACTTTACCAATTTAATTTTCAGTTGTGTAGACGCGTCTATAGTCTTGAATATACTTCGTTCTTGGACGCGAACTCCAAATTTCTTTTTCTTTCTTTTCTTACATGGTTGGCTCCCTTCAACCGCAAACATAGAGATTCCCGCTAATCCGGAAGAATGAATGAAGAAGGAGTGCCAAAAATAAACTGAAAGTTGTGCTTGTGGCTGACTTATAGATCGAGGTTGTGGTTATCCAAAAACAAATACCCTTGCAAAAAAATTCTTGGCATGGAAGAGGAGGGGTTACATGAATATATACGGATGGCCAGAGTAGACATAGTATACTCTGCATATTAGTCAATTTTCAAAATGTACTTAGTGCTATTGAAACCAAGCAACTAAATATTTTCTTTATCGCGCCATATCCCTCTTTCGGAGTGCGGTCGGATTTAAAAAAATAAAGTTAACGCAACAAATAGACGACACAAGTGATTCAAAAGATAAGAAATAAAGAGAGGAGAAATTTCATCAAGAAGATCGATTTCTTTGTTTTTGGTACAAGAGAGCAAAATGAAAAATTACGTCTACTTTGAAGCATCGGGTTCTTACTCGATAAAGGTCATGCTTTTTAAATCTAGCTGAAATCCCATAAAATTCTTCAAGTAATTTTTAAATTTTTTTTTTTATGCTGAATCGATGTTGCTTTCCAAGCTCTCATGATTTCAAAACTTCTCAGATTATCGAGTTTAAGTTCATGGACGTTACTGACATCCCACCCATGTGAGATATATACAACCTATAAGGTAATAAAAGTTACGGCCTGCGGTTCCGTTGTCCCACCCTCTTGCTTATCAAAATGTTCATCCGACACTTGGTTGGTTTAAGCATCGCAAACAGGTTAAATTTTCTGGGGTCAACAAACAATAATAAAATAAAACTTTAAAAAGAATTTTTATGCACTAGAATAGTCAATCCAAATATCCAATTGTCTTTTCACAATTAAAAAGTTTCAAAGTGAATCTATGGTTCTCCCGAAGACAGATGTCAAAAGTTAAAGATGTAGAGCTGAAAACAAACAATAATCAAAATGAGTGTTAATGGTGGTTCGAATAACGCCGGGTATGTGATGACTGCATGACTTCCCGTGTGCCCTTTGTTGAATTGCACCTTTTCCCCACATTATAGTGGTAATCAAATATTTGCTTGCAAATACAACCAGCAGAATATGTTAGGTGAAAGAAATTTGAATATGGTTTTAGTTTAAATAATTGTTATAAATATCACAGCTTCCATCACACTTGCGTTTCATTTGCTATCTAACCTGTAATATTTGTAAGTTTGAAATCCTCCTTAGTATAAATCCACAACTTGCAATATGAGCTTTGATCTTGAACGCCAAAAAACTGTTGAGTCCGTTCAACGATTGGCAAGAACTGTGACTGTTGCTTCTGTTAAACAGGATGAGCGGACTATCAAGGATTATCAAGACCAAATTTATACTTCTGCAAAGCCTAAATTCACCAAGGAGAAGGTGAAGAATTACATTATTACAAGAGTTACACAGCTTTTTCCTTCAAAAGAGATTTATAGAGTGAATAGAAGACTTCTTAATCCTATTCCTAGTTTAAAACAGGTCGATAGAAAGCAATGGTATAATATTATAGTTGCGTTTTGGTGCTGGAGTTGGGATGCATACGACTTCTTTACGATTTCCCTTAATATAACACAACTATCAACTGATCTACATGTGGACGTTAAAAGCATAACTTGGGGTATTACATTAGTTCTTATGTTACGTTCTGTTGGAGCTTTTGTTTTTGGCTACTATGGTGATCGTTATGGACGAAAATACCCTTTAGCCGTCAACATGTTTCTTGTTACTATTTTGAAGATTGGAACTGGCTTTATTAAAACTTACAAAGAATTTTTAGCAGTGCGTTCCCTCTTTGGCATTCTTTTGGGAGGTGTGTATGGTAACGCAACGGCATTGGCCTTGGATGATTGTCCGGTTGATGCCAGGGGATTTATTTCTGGCTTTGTTCAGCAAGGTTACGCTTTTGGCTACTTAATGGCAGTCATATTCAAAAGAGCTATTGGTGACACCAGCAAGTATCACTGGAAGGCAATGTACTGGTTTGGAGCCGGTGTGTGCTTCCTTATTGTTATTGCTATTTTGTGTGCTCCAGAAACTAAGGCATACAGTAGGCAGAAGGAGGTCGAAGAATTTAACAGAAAACATAACATTGAACAACTGACATTCAAGGAAAAGGCTTCAAGAGCTCTCAAGTGCTACTGGCTAGTCATAATTTATATGGTCTTCTTAATGTCTGGATTTAACTTTATGTCTCATGGAACACAAGACCTTTATCCAACGTTGCTTACAGTGAGATATAACTACTCTGATAATCGTTCTACTGTTACAAATTGTTTAGCAAATATTGGAGCTTTTATTGGTGGTATCGTTGTTGGTAACTTCTCAAATATTATTGGAAGACGACTTTCTATAATGATTTGCTGTGTCATCGGTGGAGCACTGATATATCCCTGGGCATTTTGTCCCGGGGCTGGTACAGATGCGGGTGCATTCTTTTTACAATTCTGTGTGCAAGGTGCCTGGGGTGTTATTCCGGTTCATCTCTCTGAGCTTTCCCCGCCATCATTTCGGTCATTCGTTGTCGGCGTTTCGTACCAGTTGGGTAACATGGTTTCATCCGCATCATCTACCATTGAAACAACTCTTGGTGAGAAATTCCCAATAACGATTTTTAATGGTGAGCATATTTATGATTACGCAAAAGTCATGGCCATTTTTTCAGGTGCAGTGTTTGCATTTGTTCTCTTTGCCACATTTATTGGTCCTGAGAAAATGAATGCTTCCTTTGAGCTGGTTCAAGGTTACGATGATGATGAAGAATTGAAGCAAATGTTGACGGATGAAATTCACAAGGTTGAGGTTCAACAGAAAGAAGACCCTGGCTCCGACATTGATGAAAAGGCAGGGAGTGCTGATAGCTCTGTCAGTGAGAGTAAGAAGAAGACTGAAAAAAGCTAATAAATTGAAATCTGCTGGCCAGCAAAGAAGAATAGTCGCTTAATTACTGAATGTTATGATATGCGCTGCTCCAAATATATTTTGCATACTTGTGTTCTATGACTTTTAGCCCGTTTTCTTATCTTTCAGACTGCTTTTTAAATATATGCTCCCGCTTTCAGGCACACGGGGAGTAAAGCTTATCTGTGTATATATATATATAGTACAATAAAAACGCTTGATATTTCAAATTCATTCTCTAAGAGTACAAAAAATAAACCTGCTATACATGATTTGGGTTGCAGAGGAAGTAAAAATAAAAAAAACTGTTTAAAAAATTTGACAATAGGACAGAAAAAAAAATAAAAGATCCAAAAGGGGTTAGAAAAGAGAGTACAATTGCAAACTCAACAAGCAAATATAGATAAAAATCAACCGTGAGAAAAGCCGACCGGATCATTTGGGAATACATATCTAAAAGAAGGAGCGTAAAATCGGTATGAATCGCAAAAGACCTCCATTAGCATTTATACCATAAAGCGTATATATGCTCGATTCTATTTTCACTGGATGTCAAAATATTGACTGGATTCATGATTTCGATTTTAATTTTTTTTGTTATATATAAATTTTTTGTATGGTCCTCGATTATTCAATCCTCTTAAAAGTTCAAGCTGTTGATGCCATCATCGTCCATGAAGAAATCTGAATTTCCCATCTCCGAATCCTTGTTTTGATTACCGTTAGGAAATATTGCCTTGTTATTTGTGTGCTGTTGTTCAACTGCGGAATTTAGGTCATCAGAAGAGGTTGTGGACAACATTTGAGACTCGTTACCTAATAATAAATTATCAACAGGAGTTTGCTGATTAGAATCACTCTGGAAAATATCCAACGAAGTTGGTGCAATCTTTTGAATGTTTCCAATATTATCAAGCTGCTTACTAAGGTCATTGGGATTGAGCTGCATCTGTGAGTCATCTTGAGGCGTTTCTACAGAAACGCCAGACAAAGGATCTAACTCGTTATTCATACTAGGCAAAGATGCATTTCCCGAAAAGCCTGACACCGTATCTGCATTCACTTGCAGATTACTAACTGCTTGATAAGGATCAAGTTGATATGATCCTGCATGTGTTATATCAGATATATTAATCGTGTTAGGCACCGCCATTGCTGGTCCATTAATACCAGTGATTCCTTCTGTAGATGGGACACCCATTGTTCCAAGTGATATTGGTGTGATTGCGGCACTGGAACCATTATCAATTTGCATTTGAGCAGCTGATAATGGTGTGGCCTCAAAGAGCTGTGGTTCTGTAGATGGACCTGGAAATGATTGACGGGAGGCAGATTGACAATATGATAATATAGCCGTATTTAGATATTGAAGATGTGGTATACTGCCAGCTAGAACATGCGGAACTCCCGTTCCATTCTCACCAATATGTGCACTTCCAACTTGCTGGCCTTCGCTAAAGTCCTCACAAATTGACCATTTATTTGCATTTTCTCGTCCCGTACTTGGGTCGCGTAAAAAGTGAACCGCAAACTTCGGAGGGGCTGAAAGTTCCATTTGTAACTGAGTGTGAGGAGGAATGTTCACATCTTTATCTGAATCACCCATAGATTTTTGAGCTTGATTATCGATGAATGAGGTCCGAACAATGTTTGCAACAGGGAAAAATATTCTAAACAGCACCTTTTCGTTTTGGAAAACGCCAGAGAAAAAGTAGTTCAGCTCGTGATCCTTCTTGGAAAGAATGACGAGAAGGTCCGTTGTATCCATAGATTTGTTCAACAAACGAGGCGATAAATTGTGAATACCTAAAAGAGAATTCTTACTGATCGAGCCAGAACGTATTCTTTGCCATTGCCCCACGGCAAGAGACTTGCAATCTATAAGACTATATTTCTCGTTAATTTCTAGCGGTAATATTGAACTTGGCCCACCAAGTCGTTCCCCTAGCTTTTTCTGCTGCTCCTCCTCTTTGGCCTTCTTTAATTTCTCCAATTTTCTCTGTTTTGCACGTCTGTTTTGAAACCAAATGCGCACCGACCTCTCGGTCATTCCGGTCTTAGTCGCAATAACCTTTCGTACTGTCGAGGAGGGGTTTGACGATTTATTGAATTCTGAGATCAATAATTCGAGAATCTCCCCAGAAGCTCTTGATCGCCTTTGCTGTCTTTCTGTTCCATCGTCAGGGCGATCGGTTCCGTGAGATGACGATCTGCGAGCTTTTCGATTTTTATGGACATTTTCTGATGCTTGGCTCAGTGCCTGTTGCGATAGTGTACTGACCTGGTTACTTGTACTGTCTGCCATCTGGATATGCTAATTTTTCTATCAAATGTTGACTAAGATGAACCCGTAATTTCACCTTAATAGATGCTGAACATTGATTATTTCCAAGTTCTTTATGCTTGGGATATCAGTAGCCGTATATACTATAATTCAACCTGCACTAATAAACAAATGTGTATGAATTACAGAAACAAAACGATTTCTTCGGAAATATATACCTAATCACCTCACTTCGGCACATAAGCCTTTGCTACTTAATAATATCTGTTGCCAAGATCTTTCCGATTGAAAAGTAGGCGAAAAAGTGTCGGATGGACAAACCATGGGAAGAAGGTAACAGAAGGAAAAAGTGAGAGTGGAGAAAAAAAAAAGTTAGAAAAAAAAAAAAGTGTGAATAGAAAAACAGTGGGGGATTTTGTTTGAAGAGCTGTTTCAATTCAAAAATGGCAATCTAAAAGTCAAAGCTGCTATTTTATGGATGATAGAAGGATAGTATATACTCTAAAGACTACATAAAATTTAACAGCCTTTAATAAATGCTTAAAGTGTTTTGTTGAGCTCAAAGCCACCGCCAGAAAAGATTAAAGACCATGCGATTTCTCGGACGATCGCATTACGTAAAATGCAGAGCCCCCGGAACAGGCAAAGAAAAAATATTGGCACGTGCAAGCAAAAAAATGTAAGGATGCATAAATTCACATATTGCGTATATTTCTATTTCCAACCTGTCATCGTTTAGATTCGTTGTTCCACAGAATTACGGGGTAGGCAAATGCTTCTTAAACGAGATATGATGACGTTTTTTTTTTTTTTTTTTTTTTAACTTTCATGATAACGACCCCCACATACGACACAAACTCTCAAACTATTAAGAACAAGGTCCGTTATTGTACCGTAAGAGAATCCTACTGGCACTCGTAGAACCCGAGACCCACAATAGCTGCATACTCTTATTTTGGGACTCAGTATTGGGATTAGAGTGAGAGCACAAACTTTCCAAGTATGACCTTCCTCTGATGTAATGGATACATTTATCAAATCTTTTTGTTGATTGGAAGGGAAATCGAAAGTCTCGGATAATCCAGGAACCCCAGGAACAGGAAGCACTAATTTATCCTTATCACCAGCCTTACTAAAGTAGCCTTCCTCTGGTAATCCAAGCAAATGCAAAAATTGCCGGCACATTAATCTATCATAAACTGAGCTCATCTGTACTCTTTTGGTCCTCAACAATTCAATTACTAATCTTGCCAATCTCTGTTGATTGCTATTGTCCCGTGGCTCATCGGCGAAGATATTATTTATCCTTATTTGTTCAGATTGAGCGGAAAGTATAAGGTTCTTTTGTAGATATCCATCTAAACTCATACTTTGATCATAGGGAACCACAATAGAACCATCAGAAGGCTTTTGCTTTCTAAAATTTATTGATCCTTCATTTGTAGCGAGACAATCTAAATATTTCATGAAGTTCATTGTTTGAACCTTCAAGAGAGGGGAGCTCTGAACACAGTTGAACACATTAAGCTCACGGAATATAGAATAATCCAATTTAGAGCTTGTGACTGGAATAACAGAGAAGTATATATTATCATGGTGTGATATGATTCGACCATCTATAGGCTGTGTACGATCAAACAACGATGTCAGCAAACCTAGAAAGTTTCCCGATGGATCAATTTCCATGGATAATATCCGATAACTTCCCTTTTTTGCTAGATCATTAAGATACGCAAATATTGGTAAATTTTCTGAAGCCTCGATTGATGACCTATAATTCAACCTTTTACCATAAATCGGACCACAGCCTGCAAAAGAGTCAGCAGATGGAAGATCGATTTTAAGATAAATAAAATTTGAAAGCATATCAGATATGAGGGTATAGAAAATGACATGAGAATCTGCTTCCCGATTTACCACAAACTGGGTCATCGAGTTGCATTGAAAGTGATTTCCAAATAGGTCCCTCTCTAACTTCTGAACTTGTTGCTTGTGGCTTAAAACGACAAATGTTACTTTATTCGTTGATAGAATGGACAAAACAATTCGATATTCACCAACCTTTTTGAACCTTATTGTAGATATTCTCGAATTATAGTTAAATGATTCTATGAAAGTTTGATCGAGAGTTAATTCTTTGGAATTTGTATCAAAGTTCAATGCCTTTAAAATTACACGTTCCCTTGACGTTATCATGACAATATAAGACACAAGAATTGTATCATCATCGTCGCTGTGAATCCAGTCTGATGTCTTGCTCTTTTTAACATATTCATCACCTGGATTTTCTACTTCCAAAAGAGTATCAAATGATAATTTCCTCACAGGTTCGTTGGTTCCGGGATCAATCAAATATAGGTATGTGGTAGAACACTCAGTAAATACAATGAACGTAGACTCGGGTAATCTTGGCCACACAGAAGAAGTGATACTATCTATATTTATTTTGTGTAACCAAGCAATTGAATGAATTCTTAACTTTGCAAGTTTGTCCATAGTGAGAACATTTTTTATATCTATCGTCTCCTGCTCTGCAATGTATTTATTTAACACAGAGATCATCTTCAAATCGCCATTCTTTTCCTCCAATAAATATCCATTAAGTGAGTCCGTGACAATTGTAATTAATGGTCCTCCAGAATTACTCACCCCAGATTCAGAAAAGTTCACTTCAATTGGATTATTATCATTCTGTTGCCCAAGAACATGACTTTTTGTCTGACCCATACGAACCGTTTCGTTATCACAGAGAATGGAGATCAAAAAATTCTCCCAATTCATTAATGTTCCAGAGTAGCGGTATGATGTTACTAGTTCGCCGATATCTTTCGGATCTGGATCTGGTTTATCCCGAGCTTTCAGATAAAGCAATTCCTTCTTGAAAAGTAATATAATACCACCTTCACTTGACCATTGAATCTGGTCAGGAAGATGTGTTCCAACGCATCTTGTAATATTATAACTCTCAAGCATGATCAAATGTAGAATATATCCTTGATTATTAATTATATTTGCTTAAGTTCAGATCTTAGTGCATGTGTATCCTTCCCTTGTACAACTTTTTTGCTTATCTTCCATACGAACGCGTAAATTTTTTTTCCCCCTCGTAAGAATTGAAAAATAAAACAAGTGGAGGGTGATGATGATTTTACAAACGAAGAGTTAGCAGACTGTGTCTAAAGTTTTCTATCACAGTAATACACAATAAAGTCAAACAGGAAACAAATTTAATGTTTGTTGGTCTTCTTGGAACATTAGGTTCTGGTATACAAGATGTCGTCGAGTTTCTGGTAAACGAGCTTTCATTTCGGTTACTGGCGCTTCAGGATCAGAAAAATGATATGTATCGGCATTTAGTCGTCTTTAAATATTTCGATACGGCAAAGGATATGCAGTTATATGCAACAAAACGTTGGTCTGAAAACTTTGTTATGATTGCCGATATGACGAGTACAGATTTGGATTTATTTTTAAAAAGACCTTTCTTCCTCTTAATCTCGGTTGATGGTCCCATATCTCAACGGTTTAAAAGATATCAAAAATGTATCAATGATAAAGCATCCAACATCACTCTTGCAGATTTTATTGTTCAATCCGAAAGTTTGAAGTATACTGATGATTTATATCTCTTGAAAAACCTGGATAGAGCTAACATCAAACTTATAAACCAAGCGAATAATCAAGTCACGTTATTCAAAGAGCTACGAAAGCTGAATATTGAAGATCCAGAACGACTCAGACCAGCATGGGATGCCTACTTTATGTCCTTAGCAAACTTGGCTGCACATAGAGCAAACTGCATGAAGCGAAGAGTTGGCTGTGTAATAGTACGCGACAAGCGCGTTATTGCAACTGGATATAACGGAACACCTAGAAACTTCAAGAATTGCAATGAAGGTGGATGTCCTAGATGCAACAGTGCTGATGCCTCGGGTGTCGGACTGTCCACATGCCTTTGTCTCCACGCTGAAGAAAATGCGCTTCTTGAGGCCGGTAGAGATAGAATTGGGACTACAGCCACTGTGTATTGCAATACATGTCCTTGTTTGACTTGCTCGATCAAAATAATTCAGGCAGGTGTTCGTGAGGTCGTTTACTCCCAAAGTTATTCGATGGATGCATTAAGTTCGCGTGTTCTCCAACAATCTGGTGTGGTCCTTCGCCAATTCATCCCTCCCAAAAGTGGTATTGTGATTATTAAATAAACTAATGAAGTGTAACCTTTTTGATGATGTCTTCATGCTATGATAAACGCTTTTATACTTCTTTGTAAAAATTATGCCGTGAGTTGTTCCGGTTCTCTATCAGAATCTTTAGCGGAACTATTTTTCACTTCTGAGACCTTCTCCTTTGGTAACGTTAGTTTTCTGAATCGTTTTTCGAGATCCCCAATTTGTTCACTGTTACTCTTGCACTGGCTTTTTGGTTCAAGAGTGGGTGAATTGCAAGAACCATCCTTAAATTGTTCTCCCTCTAAAACAACCATGCGTTCGTTCTTCGATGATCCGGATTTCGCCTGCTCATTCTTTGTTGGTTGCTCTTGATGGGGTGATTCATCTTGCTTTTTGGCCTCTTCTTTTTCCAACACATCCAATTCAGTTTCTATATTCTTATCGTCTTCTTGAGTTGCCGCGAAAGTTAGCTTTCCAAGCCTGTCTGAAATCTCAGTAGTCTGCTCCAATTCTTCACCCATATCTTGCAAGATGGAATCCAACTCAACGGCTTCAGGAACCTCTTTGTTAATTTTTTTAAGAAGGCTTGCATTAGTTTTCAAAGTCTCTGCAATGCCCACGTTAGTCTGCGCCTCATTTAGTTTCAACTGAATTATTTGCAAGTTTTCCAATTTCAGCTGATTCTCCACCAGTTGCTTCTCAACAATTTTTTTGATGCGAAGTTGGCTTTTCGCCAATTTCAAACGCTTTCCTTTGATTAATTGATGAACCTTGTTGTCCAGTACACTTAAAGTAGAATACAAGGTATCATAATGATTTTGTAGTTGAAATATTGAATAATTGAGATCAGCTACCGTCTTCAGTGTAGTTAGATCTAATCCGGATACATCTTTCTCTTTTTCGTTACCACCAGGTGGTAACAGATAAGCAATATCCTCATTCAATCCAATGACCATAGCATCACGTGATAGATATGTAATACAGCAATTGAAATCTGTTTGAGTTTTCAAAATAGTATTATTCTGCGCCAGCTGTTTAAGATGACCCAGCTTTATTGGATTGTTATCGGCTATTATCGACCTTATTGTATCTGCGGTGCTTTTTAGCTTACTTAAACTGAGAAACTTTTCGTTGGAAATAAGTCCTCCTTCAAAGGATGAGGGATCTGCCGTGTTAAAATTCGTGACGTGGTTGCAATAAGAGGTACCAATTAGGGGTTGAAATATGGATCGAAAAATGCCATCACCCTTGCCAGTAGTATCAACCGGTTTCGCTTTGAAAAGAGAAAGAGGAATCAATGTATGATCTTCATTTATCATAGAATTTAAAACTTCTGGTAGTCCTTTCGGTTTATAAGTTAAAGTGGCGTCGCGGACAGTCAATTGGTCAACCAATGTGCTACTATCAAATGAAATCACATCATCCTGACATAGAAGTTCATTGTGGTTATTGATAATATTCAAGAGTAAGAATTTCCATGATGTTAAGTTGGCGGTATAACCCTCGATATTTGTTTGCTGAAGATGAGAGAAATCTGAATAGAGAGAAGGAAGCCTTGATTTCTTGAAATTTTTGTCAAAGAGAATAAACTTCTCCATTATGATATGTATAATCTTGCAGATTTAACTAAAGTGTATATCAAAACAACAATATGCAAATCACAAAGCAGAATGTCCATTTATCATTTATATAGGATTTTAGAGTTATAACACAATAAAAAAAGATGGAAAGAGAGAGGATTATTTCCAGGGCATTTAGATTTGCATATTCCGACCTATCTCGCGTCGATAGACTCAAACTGTTTCTCATCTTCTATAAGTACATACTATGTCGGGATATTTTCTTAGTATGCTCATCCTGCTACTTTACTTATGTAACAAACCCTAAAAGTATTTACTATATTTTCTAAAAACTTACTCCAGTTCAGTATTCCAAGAATGTCTTCGAATGAGTCTGTGGCTTCCATAATTAATGATCTTCTTGAACATTTAACGAAAATAGTTCAAGGTACCTCTGTCCTTATTGATTATAAGCTAATTGATAATGCTAGCCTTCTTTTGAAAGGAGAAGCTTCACTATATCAAATCTCCGAGAGCTCTGTACTAGATAAATTGGTTTTTGTGACTCTATCAATCATTAAATCAGACAATACTACGTCTGATGCTAAAGACGTCTCAATACAGGTTTTAGATTGTATTTTAAGTCACTATGAATTTGATCAGATTTTGGAGAAATTTAGCATAGGTTTGTTCATCCAAGGATTGGAATCACAGAAAGAAAAACTACAGGTTCTTGTGGTAGGCGTTCTTTCAAAAGCAAGTCCAGCTGATATTGTCGCAAACACTCCTATAATGTTTCTTTTAGTGCAAATTTTGAATGAGCCTAGAAGCAGTATTGCTTTAGTAAATGTCATTGAAAAATGTGTCTTCACGTTAGCGAAGAAGGGTGAACTAATAAGACGGCGGATTCTTTCAGATGAAATTATATCGACTTTTAGGAAGATGAAATCCGATTCCAATGTTGCTCCTAGATTATATGACATTGTTTTAAAATTATTGCCTGTTATTCCGTCGATGCCAGAAGATCTTTATCTCATTACAACCCAGGCAATAACATCCAGTGATGACGTATTGTTAGATTCCTTTACAATCTCTTTCTATACGAACTTGCTTACACAAATAGGGGAAAATGTTGGTTTGCTGCCGATTTTGGACCGATTAGAAGAGCAGATTTCATATATCAGCCAGATATTTTGTGACCCAATGTTTAAACCTGAAATAGGAGGTGGCGACTATCTTGATGCTGCATTATTTTTATGCCAATTAAGCTTTTTATCTCTAAAGAAATTTGGTCGTGCTGACAGTTCCCATCATATTCTAGATCATGCAACCTCAAATTATTTGACACATAAAAATTGCAGATGCTTGCTTAGTAACGTCAATCCGTCAGTGCTCAGATCTCATAAACATTTTATAAAAGATTTCAAGCTTGATGGCATCACGGTGCCAATTTATTGCAACATGATGCAAGATAAGCAACTTCTCCTAGAAGAACTCCCGATAACCACAACGGATATTTTGAAGTTAAATGTATCCGACTTTTTACAAATAATGTCTTCTCTTATCCAAACGGAACATGGCTTACACAAGCTTGTAAAAGAGTGGCCATTGTTAATGACAAATCTCTTGGACATCAATGACGTTCTGGATTCCAATATTTGGAACGACAAGCTTAATGTAATTGAGAAACTCTATAAGAACAGGAATCAGATTGGTGTCTGGTCTTCAAAAATTGTTGAAGTCTATAGCCTAATGAGAAATGGACATGCTATCACAGTTGAAGCAGATGTCAAGGATACTATGGGACCATAAGATAGTGCCGCTCTTCTATTATTCTTATTTTCTTCTGATCATGAGAGTACATAGCTCGGCTATTCAGCCCCCTTTTGGCATAACCGATTTTATATTTTATTTATATAATTTGCAACATGATTCACGAATCAATTTT
This sequence comes from Brettanomyces anomalus, assembly GCA_001754015.1. Classification (NCBI taxonomy): domain Eukaryota; kingdom Fungi; phylum Ascomycota; class Pichiomycetes; order Pichiales; family Pichiaceae; genus Brettanomyces; species Brettanomyces anomalus. The sequence continues at coordinate 611,722 of MDSB01000005.1, forward strand.
ACACTTGTAATTAAAGGTACAAAGATCCAGCGGAAACAATATCCCTATGAACAAGCTCGTAACTTTGGTTCATCTTTTGCTCTAATGCAACGTTTCCGATTGTCTTTGCAGCGTCAGCTAATTGCTTTATCATTTCCTCAAGTCTTCTGAACATTCTGATCAACGAACCTTCATAGACATCTGTCATCTTGCAAATCTGAGTGAACGTGGCACCCTTACACCAAGAGAATACCACCTCCATAAGCTCATATCTAAAAGATTCAACATAATCCTTCTCAATTATATCAATCTTACACTCACGGGACACCTTACCTATTTTTGTTGCCATTTCTCTTAGCGTTTTCAAAGGTTCCGCAAGCTCTGGAGTAAGACGGGGAACTTCATTCGATCTCTCTTCAAACACAAAGCAGGAAAGAAGTGCCGCGCATTGCTCGGGCTTAAGCTCATTAAACGTACCGTTAAAAATCAACTCGGTGAGAAGCAATTCATCGCCTGTGCTGATCTCACAAGCAACTCTGCCTTTCATCTGAACAACATCATCCTGCGAAATAAAACCAAGTCTCCTTAAAACTCTTTTACGATGTTTCAAATCATCAAGCTGAATCACCGATTGCACTTCTTTGTTTTTAGTTTCAAGTGTCTTTATGTTATCCTCAATACTCACGATTTTCGAATACTGCTTATATAGATTTTCAAGATCGGGAGAGTTGGCGATTGAGGTAGTTGAAATCTTCTTGTTCAAAATAGAAATCTTTTTCTCTAATGATAAGAAGTCTTTATCAGTAATGTGCATCTTATTGATTGCATTAAGAATAGGCAAGCCTTTTGGATGTCTTCTGACTATTTCCTTTAGGGCTTTATCCAATGTCTTTTGAGAGCGAGCATTTTTAATGTCCTTTGGCATGATGGATCTGCAACTACTGATTTCCTGAATTGAATTCAAAGTAATTGGAATTATTGCCATAGTTGATTTCTCGCCTTCCTTTGCAGGCCGGACACCTGATGGGAGCAAAGGACTAAAGGTCTTGACCAACTTTAATGGCGCATCCTCAAACATGGTATTGACAAAAACGTCCACCAAGTATGAATCATGATCACTGTAATTCTCAGAAGAACGACGCTGACGATTCCGTTTATGATAGTCAATAACGATGGCCCAACCGAAATTCTGACTTCCAACTCTCACATTGATAATCCTTCCACTTTTCAAATGCGGTAATATGTGGGACGGATGGGTAATTATCTTGCGTTCATCTTCCTTGTATCTTATAAGTTGTTGTTTCAAGTCATAATACTCTTTAATATCATCGTAATGGTCTATATGTGATGAGGCTACTTCCTCTTGAAGTTCCTGTATTTGATTCTGTATCTTTGGAACTGACTCCGTTTTTTGGAATTGGAAAAATGAATTTCCCATCATGTACTCAGGAGAAACGCCCTCAACTCTAAGAAGATTCAAAATCATGTTGTATCCTAAATGGAATGCAGAATCAAGGCGATCTGCTTGACCTTTAAGCATGCCTTTTGCTACTTGAGGTTCCATTTTCTCATCAATCATCATGATAACTATTCCTCGATCATCTAAACCTCTTCTACCAGCACGACCTGACATTTGAATATATTCACCACCGGAAACCCATCTAAATTCGGTACCATCCCATTTTCTGACAGAAGTGAATACAACAGTTTTGGCTGGCATGTTCAATCCAATGGAGAATGTCTCTGTAGCAAAAAGAACTTTCAAGAAACCCTCCTGGAATAAAATCTCAATAATCTCTTTTAATATTGGTAACAATCCAGAGTGATGAATACCGATACCTCTCTTTAATAAAGGAAGAATATTTTTGATTTGAGGAAGCTCCTTATCTTCGTCAGAAAGCAAATCGATGGCATTATTAAAAATCTTAGTCAACATCTTTTTTTCATCCTCAGTGTTGAAGTCTAATTTAGACATTTTCATCGCAAGGGCTTCGCAATCCCTCTTGGAAAATGAAAAGACAATCACTGGATTGTATTTTTTTATCCAAATCATTTTCACAATCTTGTAGATATCAGATTTATTATCGTGGACTCCACCCTTCCAAGATTTTCCGCCCTTTCTTGAATTTACGGAAGCTGGATCTTCTCCTTCCTGATTTGTTATACAGGCCATGGCCCTTTGGAAATTCTCCTCTCGGAAATTACTTTTTTCATCGACGACCAAATATATACCATCACCATTTGCTGGGAACAAATAGTGCTGCAATGGGGTAGGCCTAAAATCAGTGTAAACAATATGGCAAGGCTGATTATGAATCTTGCATATCCACTGGGCGAATTCCATAGCGTTTGGAATGGTGGCGGATAAGAATACATAATGGACCTTATCTGGTAACATGATAATAGTTTCCTCCCAAACAACACCCCTAATTTTATCACGCATGTAGTGAACTTCGTCAAAAATAACCCAAGCCACTTCTCTCATAACTTCTGAACCCCTATAGAGCATAGACCTCAAAATTTCTGTAGTCATAACTAGACATCCTGCATCTGGATTTATTGTGACATCACCTGTCATTAAACCGACATCCCCAAACTCAGCTTGTAGCTCTCTATATTTCTGATTACTAAGTGCTTTGATTGGAGCCGTATATATCACCCTTTGTTTGTCTCTGAGAGACTGAGCAATTGCATATTCTGCCACCACTGTCTTACCAGCGGATGTGTGTGCTGAAACCAAAACAGATTCATTCCGATCAATACATGAGATAGAGGTATCCTGGAAAGGATCAAGCTTGAAAGGATAGGTTTTGGCGTCATTCGTCCTTTTGTGTTGGCCAATTGGAATATAATTATATCCTGGAGGAACTGCCACCTGGTGCCTCACCTGATGTCTCAATTTCATCTTCTGCTTCTTCTCCATTTCAGGAACGTTTTTATCAAGTTTTTGGGAAGCATTCTCTGTTTTATTTGGTTTGACGGCGCCAAGTAATCCATCTGATGCGTTGACTTCTCTGGAGGCTTCAATTTTTAAGTCATCTGCAACAATTGGATTTCGATCTTCTTTCTTTTCTGCACTTGGAGACTGTTGCTTCAAATTTTGCCTTTTCCTAAAACTTTCTGAGTCATCAGTGCTGTTTAATTTTCTCTTCTTCTGCTTGTTTTGGAGGGTATTAGCCTTTACAACCTTTTCATCGGATTTCTTGATCAATTTTTCATGCTTTAAGGTCTCAATATTTTGAGGCTTTTCATCAAAGACGTCAAACAAATCAGCCATTTCTGAAAATATACAAACTATCTTAGTTGACTGTGTCCTTAAGCAGCTGTAATAATACTTAATGAGAGATTAATAACGCATCCCAGATGTTTGTTAAAGACTGAAGTGTTTTCCAACACATAAAAAAAAAAGGTGAAAATTTTGAGATGCAACTATAGGATTCGGGACAGGAAAAACTAAGAAAATTAATATATATGTATGTATATACGTTATCTATATATGTATGCTATAAATACAAATAGTATATATTCTACCATGCAATTAGAACACAGTGACGTACCTTCGCAGAAAGTAACCTAAAGTCTTTGATACATTAAAAGGTAGGCACTCTTGCTATTATTCGTTAAATCGCCTCCTCTGATGCCATTCTCTAAAACATCGGCTTCTGTAATGTGAGTGATTAGTGTGTCATCAATATGGATCCACCCTCCATTAGGTTCTAAAACGTCGACAGTATAGTGTCCACCTTCCGCAGATCTTCCATGATGATATATCACACCAACAAGTTTATACGTAGGATTGTTATCAATAGACGTTGAAACACACGATGACGGTAAAGTGAGTTTGGCCTTATATGCTATCGGCTTGGAAATTTTTTCTATATGCCCCTCCGCAGCTCCCGTAGAATTGGAAAACATGAATTTCTGGTCCATAGTCTGCTTAGGATGCTTTCTCTTTTTTTGCTTGGATGACACAATTTCATAAGCATCAGCTTCGTTTTCGCTCTGATCATTTTTTACAAATGAAAATCTCTTTAAGTGGATGATAAGAATCATAGGAAGCTTATCTATCAGGTTTTGCTTCCGAGCCTTCTGATTACCGAAAGTAATTTCCTCCACCTCCGAAAACTTCTGAAATGCAGCCTCTAAAGTTGATGTACTCGCATCACTAATATCAAGCTGTATACGCATGAATGGATCCAAAGTCACGGAAGACTTTTTAGTATTTGCCGGCTGCAAAACAGATCTGAACTGACCACCGAATAGTAAAGCAATCGGCGAAGGCTTAAATTCGAACGATCTTTGTACCGCAATTTTTCTGTTTGCACTAACCTCGTTCCATTCATGTCCATCTGGCTCCTGTCTTTCTTCTGTGCCACATCCTTTACCCTTAGAGTTTTTGATGGAGGTGACGGCATAGCGAACTTTCTCGACCGCTACCGGATCCGTTAGCCTATCCTCAAGCATTTGTGCAGCATTAAGGGGCATATCTTCTATACTGTTTATAAATTCTTCATGCAAACCATCCAGTAAATATCCCAAAAATTCCTCCGCATCTTCCTGCCTCCCCCATTCGAGGTTGCTGAATCTATCCAACTTCTTTATAGCTGTATAGAAAGGCATTGGGTCAATAGAATCGCCTCTGGGTATCGCCGTACTGATAATATCTTTGGCCGATGTACGCTTCTTCTTGAATAACTCTTGCAGCATCAAAAGTGCATCAATCAACGGCACCTTACTTTTACCGATCGTACCAATTGTGTTATTACGTATAATGTTTAAGATTTGAGAGAATGGTTCGCACTCAAAAAGCATCTGTAGAACTGAATTCATGTAACATATGCTGCTTGTGTTAATCAAACCATGTGGGGTGATCAAGCTCGATTTTTTGTTTGCTATTATAGATGAGAAATAGTTTGGTTGAAACATTATTTTTAGCGAAACAACACCCAATGGTTGCGTACTAACTATTCCCATATCTTGAATATGCTTCTCATCTGTAGTTTTGCTTTTTGATATTTCTTGAAATCCTGCATTATTGACATTGGAGTCGTTAGATACATCATCGGATGTCTTGTTAGCGATACCTCTCTCTTCGCCTCGCTTTAAACTTGAATTGTGCTTCAACTCTTTCACCTTTGAAACTAGTGTTTGTGTTCGCTTCCTTATGGCTGTATTTATAAGAATGGGAGAACAAAAGTTTTCGGCAGCCAGGTAAGGATGAATTACAGCACCAGCATTAGGAATCCTGAGATAATTTCCACTGATCATATATTTTCCATCACCCTTTGGGTATTCCGGATCCTGGTAAAGTCTTCTCTTGAGCAGAGATTCCTTTCTGAATTGAATAAACTCCTGTTCATTAGTTCCAAAATACAATGGCAAATGATGTAGGACAACACGTTGAGTTTTAGAGAGGGTTGGTATTACCGACAGTTTATTTTTCTGCATATCTTCTTCAAGTTTTCGAGTGTCGATTCTAGTGAGTTCATTTTTGTTTGTGGAAGATTTCTCACCATTAATGATTTGTAATGATTCCTCTGTTGTATTGTGAGAAATATTCTCTGATGCTCGTTCTTTCGATGTGGATATGGTACCAGATGCTACTGCCGATATCGTGTTCCTGTTTGATATACTTAAATCATGAACAACTGTGTCTTGTATAATGCTAGCAGTTTGAATCTTAGTTTGACTCATAATGTAGAAGTTCGAGAAATGGAAAAATGCACTGTACTGGAAATCCTTAGGTCTTGTTTTCAAATAAAGTTAAATGAACTCGAATAGTCAAAAATGGCTTGATTATCGTTTGCGAATAGTAGTTGACGTTAGAAAAGGAAGTTTTTGAAATTTAATTAAAGTGATTACCGTTTCTAATAATCAAGGCAGCGTGCAGTCCAATGATTATCGTATTCGATGACAAGTTAATGCTCTGATTGTATCGTATAAGTCCTTGGGGACAGATGGATGTGATACTTGTATTTATTATAAAGGTCTACACCAAGTTTTGAAAAATGCCTTTATTCGATAATGATAAAGTCTCGACAAATTGGTGACAGGCTGGAAATTTACCACAAGGACCACCAAATTTTTTTTCCCAAGTGCCGTTTTTTTTTTCAATCGCCATCTTGCTTTCGGAAGCTATGGAACATGAAAAAAAAAAAAAAAAAAAACATCGCGCTCCTTCAAAAACTTAAACTTTACCTACCCCCTGGCTAAACTTCTCAATTTTTTTTATTTTCCTCCTCTGTTGACTACACCAAGGGGAAAAATTTTATCGTCCTCTAGAGAAAATGGGTAGGTGCGAAAATCATTCTCGTCCCAACTTAATGAACGTCCTAAAACGAGGACCCTCAGTGTTTTCTGATCAGATGAAAGGGCTCCATGTAGCAATCTCAGATATCGGCAGTGGATTTTTGTTCAAACATGCATTATACATAAATATATATATTTGTATATGTACCCTCAGGTAATTGACTCATAAGCAGTTCTTGTATATGGCATCTTGTATCTTATCCAGTTAGTCCTATTTTTTATTCTGATAGCAGGAACAAATTTAGATAATCTTTGGGGATGATGCTTGTAAATATACCACGCCAACGTGTGTATACATCCAATCGCAGGCTTAAAATCCGATCGAAATGCAGCGCCACAAGTACAAACATGTGCAAGTGAATTATGCACTTGCTGATTATCACACTGTACGGTACTTATAGCATCTATGTTATTTAACATTGAGGTTTGTAAATTATGCTCTTCGAGAATTTTCGTACTGTCGACATTCTTAAAGCATACAAGCAACTTCAACTCATTATACTCTATGATCATAAGCCTCCCCGATTCAAGCAAAGCTAGTGAGCTACTGAGAAAATCGCTACCAAGCCACGCTTGTAATATTAGTATATTATCTTCGTTAAGTCTTAAGCTATCATCTCCTAAAGCTGAATCTGAAGACGCGTTAACCTTAAATAGGTTTTGCACCAGACTCTCCAAAATCTGCTTGTCATCTGATTGCATATGCAGAATGTTGTGGTGAGCCCGCAAAATTGAGAAAGCATTGTAAGAGATACAACAGGAGAATTATTAGTAATGTAAATAATGGAGTGTTTATCTACTTCCAAATCTTACAAAGACATTACTCGGAGCTTACATAAGCGGCAAAATTTTTTTTTTTCATCTTCCACTGTTTCGAGAAGATGGACTCAATCATCCAGCTTACAAGCAAAATTAGGCGAAAACGCATACAACGATCTTATGAATTTCCATTCTTGAATTACAAAACCATCCCACCCATCCTTAAATTAAAATAAATTATTGACCAAAGTAAACCACGGACACACCACAGAAAAAGAGTAAAATTGGTGGTTACATATACAACATAGACAGCAGTGCAGTAATACAAAGAGTTCCTAAAAGCACTAAAACAACATATTAATTAAAGTGTAGACAAAAAAAATTATATTAATCGAAATAAATTAGACAATGAAGAAACCTCAATTAGTCTCCGACCCTAAAGAAAAATCTTATGCTAGAATGCAAGAAGTCAAACTACTTACAACAAGTAAGCAGCGGCACCAGCAAGAGCAGCCAAACCGGCGACACCGGCCTTAGCAGCAGCACCAGTGGCAGTGGACAAAGTTCCAGCTGCGGAAGAAGTGCCAGAAGTTGCAACAGTGCCCTTAGAAGCAGTGGATGTGGCTGGGTGGATAGTACATGGGCAGTCAGTGATGGTCAAAGTAGTCTCACCAGTGACAGTGTAAGTCTTGTTGTTGACAGCAAAGGTGGTGGCCTCTGGGCAGTAAGTGGTGAACTCAGTGACGATGGTGGTAACATCGGTTGAGTTGGTGTAGTCAGCAGCAGCGACGGCGGCAAGAGCCAAAGGAGCAACGAAAGCGAATTGCATTTTGAATGTTAGATTGATTGGTAATAAGCGAAAGACTAAATAAGTAGTTTGATAGCGAAAGTAAAAAACTCAGGAACAAAACAGCAAGTGTATGAACGAATGCAAATTAGAACAACTTTTGTGGGAAACATCCAAGCTTTTATAGCCATGGAGTGGTTATATAAGGAAAATATAAAAATACAAATAGACTCTGGATTAATATGGTCACAGGCGGCAAAAAAAAACTAAATATAGTAGTGAATGTCTTGTCGTCAAATCGTTATAGGTCCCGAAAAAGAGTTTTCATCAGTTACACGACTGCGGCTTCTATAAATAGGAATGTTAGAGTTAAAAAACCCAAATTAGATAAAATTTTTTTTATTACAGCGACATTGTATTGTTTTGCTTTCTTAAAAAAAAAATAAGCACAGAAAAACTAGACCATTTTAGCATACCAGAATGCGACTCTTTATTTTTTGTTACTTGGATAACGCGAAGTTGTAATTTTTCTTGTTAAAAAAAATCTAGTCGATTCTGGCCGATCTGATGAATACTCTTCCTCCCTTAATAATTTATGTGTATGAGTCCTATATCCTATTGTGGTAAAATACACACCTTAGTTTGTAGGTGCAAGTAGAACCATGAGTATTTTATCCTTACGGCACCCCTATAGCTACAATTCAGAATATTGAATAGTATTCCTTTAGTCTAGATTACTGTTTCCTCGAACAACAGAATTTTCTATTTCTTCTGTCCCCTGCTACCTTTTCCCGAGACATTTTCCCTTTTTTATTTCTTTTTTCTTTTCATTTTTCTCCCTCACGGATTTGTTTTGTTTTGTTTTGTTTGGTTTGGGCATCTCTTTATTGCTCCATGTTTACGTGTGGCCTCGTGCACACATATTTTTTGAGTTATATCAATCGAAACATTATTTTTTATTCATATTATCAGTTATATTACACTACCAATTTTTTTCCTCCCAGACACTTGCTTCACACAATTGCTGGTTTCAGTTTTTGGTAAGCAATTATTCCTGTTAGTAATGCTTGCTGCTTCTTCTCGAGCAGCCGCAAGAACACCTCCTCGAATTTTTTTTCTTAGCTTTTCTCATCAAACATTCGCATTATGTAGATGCATCGAGACTGTTGCTGTTGTTAATTTTTTTAATTGTCCTAAAGATCCCCCTTATTATATCTTTCTATTTCTTTTTTCTGTCAATTTACACCCTATTTATTACAAATATCTAAATTCATCTTCAGCAATTTCTTACTTAGGAACAATTTTTCCTTAATGTGAAAAGCGCCCTGTCATAAATTGTTTTAGCAATTCAATTCGTAGCTACTTATGAAAATTGTAATCCATTAATTCCCATAACAAACATTAATTTTATTCATTGCTTGAAGGTACCAAATAGCATTTTTAAAGCGTGAACAAAAATTAATGTCGAATTCTAAGCAAAATTAAGATAGTGCAGTGGCGCCTTGATAGGGTTATTTTCATTTTGGCGTATGGGTGTATTTTCACTACTCATGAAAAAGGCGGCGCCAAATTTTGTAGCTTGCAAAATAAAAGGAATTAGACAAAAAAAAATGGGTTGTAATTGTAGGTTATTGCGATACATCATAATATTTTCTGGCCTTCACTCTCATTCATTTTGAAAGTTGATGAATATATTCTTTATAACTTTATTGTGAAAGCATGCTCTAGCTGTAAATCCACATTCTTATTGCACAGTGGGTAAAATGCTAGTTTTATATTTGTGTACGGAGAGTAGTATATATATGGACAGATCGGAAAAAACTGTTTGATATTCGCATTCCATCAAAAATGGCTGTGTAATTCAGTATTTCCATCCCTGCTTTATATTCTTCGGATAAAAGGTCTGTGCAAAAGGTTGAACAGTTTTTCGCTTAAATCCAGAATATGATTTCAGTTGACCGGCAAATAGAATGATTACTCTCCATCCTATAAATATTCTGAACTACGTTATCTCTATGCATAATAAAACAGAATTATATTCCTACCTTCTCTTAAATGGTACAATTGGGGTAACCCGATAGAGAGTAGATTGAGACCAAGCATGGTTTTTATGTTTGACAAAGTCAATATATGTATGATATGATAGCTATGGAAGACCAGGGCAGAAATCTTGTCAGTTTTCAGGCAGCTAAGAAAATGCAGCCGGAAAAAAGACGTTTTTCACTGGTCTTATGTGTGACCAGAAAGTCGATCAATCAAAAGCGCTTTTACGGAAAAAGTTTAGGAATCCGTTTAGAACAATGCATCATTCAGACTCTTTGTTTTTTTTGTATTCTGTATAAAAGTTCCGCCTTAATATTTTATCAATGATAGCTCCATGCGAAACCTCAATGGTTCATAATTAGTGGAAAAAGTTTACGTGATCTTCTGATTGCTCCCCACTGAAAATGTGTCAATCTTATCAACACTCTTCATTACTCCCTCTGTGCAATAACGTATGACCTACATTATTCTTTGCAGTAGCTCATGAGCTTTTCTATGATTAAGTAGCATCAACAACCGCCCAAAAGGATTTATTGAATACCAAACCTATTTATCTTAGAAGTCACGCTACAACATCATGTGTCACTCACTTTCTTTTACACCCGTTACCTGGACACTATAAAAGAAGGGCTGCTTTAATAAATGCTCAATGATTGTTCTGCCTAATGTGTTAGTTTCATATTAGTTTCCAGCCTTCAAGAAAGTGATAAGTAATGTTTTAGTTCAATGTCACAACAGATTACAATACAATCTAATATGTCACGTGATAATCCCGAAGCCGACTCAGACTCAGTTCTTACCAGAACCTGCAGCGTGCCAGCCGATTTGAAGAGAGGAATTTCAAAGCGTACATCTGGCTCCAGACAGGACCGGCTCCAGCTAGATTTTTCATGGAGTTCTATTAGGAGATATCTAATTACTCGGTTCACTAATTTGTTACCTTCAAAGCAGTTGATCGCAAAAAATAAGGGGCAACTAAATCCCTTAAAGGGTCTTAGCTTGGTGGACAAAAAACAAGCTTTGATGATATTATCAGCATTTTTAGGCTGGTCATGGGTTGCATATGACTTTTTCACTATATCTATGAATACCACTGAGCTCGCCAAACAATTTGGGAAATCTGTTAAAGATATCACCTGGGGAATAACATTAGTTTTGATGCTCCGTTCAGTTGGAAGTATTATTTTTGGCTATCTTGGAGATAGATACGGTAGAAAGTGGCCACTAATCTTAAATTTACTTCTTGTGTGCTTTCTAGAGATAGGAACTGGTTTTGTGAAGACTTATGAGCAATTCTTAGGTGTGCGAGCAGTATTTGGTATTCTACTAGGTGGAGTGTATGGTAATGCAGCTGCAACGGCACTAGATGATTGCCCAATGAATGCAAGAGGTATTATATCTGGTTTCCTCCAGCAGGGTTATACTTTTGGATATCTTCTGGCCGTTGTTTTCAAAAGAGCCATTGCTGATAACTCTCCTAAGCACTGGAGAGCAATGTTTTGGTTTGGATCTGGAGTTATGTGTTTGATCGTCATATTTCGGGCACTTCTTCCGGAAACTAAAGCATTCCGCCAAGAGATGATGGCCATTGAGTTTAATAAAAAGCACGGCATTCAGGAAAAGAGTTTTTTCAGTAAGGCCGCAAGTGCTTTAAGATCGTATTTACTTATGATCATTTATTTGGTTCTCTTGATGGCTGGCTTTAATTTTATGTCTCATGGCTCTCAAGATTTATACCCAACGCTTCTTACGGTGAGATATTCATTTTCCGAAGATAAGTCCACGGTTACCAATTGTGTTGCAAATATAGGAGCAATGTGTGGTGGAATCATCATAGCACACCTCTCCAATTTTGCAGGAAGAAGGTTATCCATAATTATCTGTTGTATTGCTGGTGGTGCATTAATCTATCCATGGGCCTTTGTTTCGGGCTCCGCAATAAACGCAGGTGCCTTTTTCATTCAATTTTTCATTCAAGGAGCATGGGGGGTGGTACCTGTTCATCTATCTGAATTAGCACCTCCATCGTTTAGATCATTTGTTGTTGGCTTAGCATACCAACTAGGTAACCTCGTCTCGTCGGCATCTTCTACTATTGAATCGACATTGGGTGAGCGATTCCCTATGGTCTTACCTTCCGGTAAGCACATCTATGACTATGCAAAAGTGATGGCAATCTTTGTGGGATGTGTATTTGTGTATGTTATATTTATCTCATTCATTGGACCTGAAAGAAAAAACTTGTCTTTTGGTATGGCTGATGATTTGAATGAAGGGATTGGCAAGGATGAGGACAAATCTGATCAGGAAACTGCCATGAAATCTGTTGGATCTTTGTCCGACGATGAAGAAGCAAACATTGGTATTGTCCCTCGTAATTAATGTAATTCTTAACGATAGTTCACTCCTCATAAGAAGATTATATATTTGGCGAACTAATATTTATGAATTTATGAAATAAAGATTAACGTTTATTTTCAATCGTATCTTTGAAAGCTGCCGAGTCTAGATGTCTCGATTTTTTTTTTTTGGCGGAAAAAAAATAAAATTAAAAAATAAAATTAAAAACAACAAATAAAATAATTGCAAAGTGAAGAGATTAAATTATACATGTTTTGATTACTGGAAGTCAGTCACTTATGTACATACCGTCACATGATATTTTTTTATTGATTGCAAGCTTAATAATTATTATGTTCACTGCAGAAACAAGTGATGAGGACATCAATAAAGCCTTAAATAGGCTTTGTAGAGCTTATGAGATGCCTGCTGTCCTCGATCCTGCAAAAGCTGTCACTACATCACATACTGATGTCAGCAAATACAGACAATTAATGTTTCCAAATAACATGTACAGTGATGATATTTTCGAAGATAGACCACGTTCTTTAAAACAGCAACCACCTGCCATTGTTGGTCAAACCATAATGAATAACTCGGGTATTCCACTTAATTTGATTAGCAAGATGCCGTCATATCAATGGAACTTCAGACATGAGGATGATCATAAGTCGTATCATTATATTCATGGCCATCGACATCATAAGGGTAAGAATATTCTGAATGGGCTTGGTACTGAGTCGATAAGTTCTCTAGCTGGTACATCAGCAAACTCGAATGCGTTGAATTCTAGGATGATACGTTTGCCTATTCAGAGTAATTCAGCATCTAGTGATAAAACTACCGAATGGTCAGCTATGAATGGTTTGCCCCTATATAATAAAAAGATTCTTGAAACAGAAATCCGGTGCCTAAATATGGATAAAGTTGAAAAGAAGATACCTATCACGAATGTTGCTTACTTTTCCGACACGTTCAACAAAACAATAGATGATACTGAGTACGTTCATTCTCAGGTAATTACTAACAAGTTTATGGGTAATAAGCGAATAATGAGGAATTATCAGTGGATGTTGTATTATAATCGAATGACTGGAGGGAAAAGACTAGAAGAGAATCCTGCCCTTCGCTATGGCCAGAATTCCATAGTTGATGTAGAAACTGTCGAAGATTTTCGTTTGCAACGTGAAAAGAGAAAGCAAAAGTTTCTTGAATGTCGGAAGCTGAAGGCTGAGATTGCTAGTAGAAGGCGGTTTAGAGAACAAAGTCGGCAGAAAAGACTCGCAGCTAGAAGGATAAGGCCAAAGAAAGAGCATGATGGAAATAAAAACTCAGCGTCGAATTTCGGTGAGTTTTTTTCTACAGAGGGTTTAATGGAGGAAGATGTGGCAAAAAGTAATGATAATGAAAAGAAGAATAATAATAAAGGTGAGCAGGATGTGCAAGAGATTTTAAGGCCACTCTCAGCTGAAGAGCGGGAACAGGAAAAAAAGGAAAACGAAGATGAAGATGAAGATAAAGCTTTAGAGAGTCAAATTCCGGAGTTTGAGGACGAAATTCGATTGGATGAGGATAATATATCTTCTACGGTGGATGATAAGAAGAAGAAGCTTGTTTTGTCCGTAGAAAAAGCAAATAACGAGCTCAGATGTGTATCCTTACCAATTTCCGATGATACTCGTGAGTTAATAATAGAGAAGGAGTTTTCAAGTGATGATCCAGAACTGCTAGCTATTCAGCGAAAGTTATATGGAATTCCTGCAGCAAATCATTTGGAACAACAGGTGTCTGAATTTGGTGAAATTCTAAGGTCTAAAAGGGTGTTAATTAAAAGGGTTCCAAATCCCAACGCCTTAGGATATTGTAACATTCGTCGTAGAAAGCCAAAGTTCTTGTAACTATATTACTGAAGTAATTTGGTTTTCTTATGAAAAAAAAAAAATCTATATTTTCTGTTCGAAATATATACTAAAGACAACAAGTACAATGCCATGAGCATAGAGTAACTTATCTATAAAACTTTTGCATGCTTAATATCATGTCTTATCCTATTGACTAATAATAGAATAAGGCAACATAGTATGGCAACAGGTAGGAGAACGAATTTCACAATTGACGCCAACTTGTTCAATTTTGCCTCAAGTTCAGGGTTTGGAATTGAAACACGACTGATGTACTCGTGCTGCATGCCTTGAACTTTGTTATCCAAAGTCTGGCTGAATTTCTCGATGTATTGTTTCAAGCTTTTTTCCTGACTTCTCGAAATGCTTTCAACATTTTCGAGGATCCTTGAGTGCTCTTGCATCAACTTTTGTAAACTGTCGTAATGAGACTCGAGCTCTTCAAAACGCTTGTTTGATTGTTCGACATTCCTAAAGACATTGTTTGCACTGTCAATCATCTTATTGACAAGAATTTTTATATGCTGAATGTCTGATGGTAATGATGCTGGAATGTCAGATCCACCATCAAATTGTATGGCTGGTCTGTTAGCTAAATAACTCTGGATTTCCGTAAGCTTTGAATATAGATCTGACATAGACTTATCTAAAGCCGGGGTTTTCTCGCTGTCTTCCTGTTTCTTTTCGGATTGAACATATTGTTCGCTTTTAATCGCGTTTCCATTATGTACTGCCAGTAAGTTTTGTCTACAGTCAGCTTTCAACTCAGCTGTGATCTTGCTGAAGACTTTGAGTCGCAAAAGTTCGAATTGCTCATAGCCTCTCACGTCCTTCGGTGATGAAGCAGTGACACCAAATCGCATACTTTGTGAGTTAATGAGAGAGTCCAAATTTATTTTGTTGCTCTCAAAAAGAAGCTTATTATCAGCAGTGATTTTTAGCCAATCCTTGGAGTAGCCAACTTTGAGTGTAACGGGTACATTCGAGTCCTGGTATTCATATTTGTAGGCACCTAGATAGTCATTTTCAAGTTGAATATCTTTAGTGCCATCATTTATAAAAACCTTGATAACAGATCCAAATTTTTTGTCAGATGAATCCAAGGTTAATTGAAGTCCAGTATACTTCGAAGGGCCTCCGAAACCATTATAATTATATGCTGAGACATGTTTCTCGTCATCATTTACTATGAAAAATGATACACCAGCTCCTGTATCACCAACTTTACCCAATGATCTTAAGGTCAACTGTAATTCGATCTCCTTAAGACTTGGAGCATTCTTGTAAGGCTTAGACCATAATGATCCAATTGTAATTTGATTTTCAATGTTGGAACTTATGGTAGGCTTTGGCGTTAAAATAATACGACCTTCAAAAAATTTGGCAGATCCTTCGGTTGTCCAGATATTTTTGAGTGTATCAATATCATTTAACTTTGTCAGGTCTGGCAACGAAAGCTCTGAAATTTCATTTTTCAGTGGGCTGGGAGAAGTTGGTGAACACCATGATCCGATGGAAAAATATGCTGTCCATAAGAGAATTCTTTTCGATAAAAATCCAACCATCTCTACAGTAGAAATACCCTTGCTGCAATTAACCCTTCCTAATGATTCCTATAGATGAACTGTCCAATATGTCAAGTGTAACTATTTCTTCTCATCATGCTATAGCAGATGGAAAATAATTCCGGAGCAAAAAAAAGAAATAAGCACGTATCCATTAGTCTGTAAAACCGCCTCAAATAGATTTAAATTGACGACGCGTCTATCGACTTTGTGTGTGCTTTCCTAAGAAAACCAACCCTCTTTTGTTGGTATCCTATCCTCTCTTAAACTTTTGATGTTCCAAAATAATGCCCTGCATGCATTAGAACTTAATATTTCTAATGGTGATATCAAGATTATGAATTAAAGATATGTAAATTTTAAGTGGCATAACATTTCAGCTTGTGTATCTCTTTTTTCTTGATAGCATTAAGATCAATAGTATATATTGGGCACTTCAATATATGGAAAGGACTGGAAGGGGAACCGCGAAAGATTTTTGACACTGGTTTGCCCAGTTTTTTTTTTGTCCTTCAAAGGAAGAAAAAAATTCTGAAGAGAAAAAGTTTCTGTAGAAAGTGTCGATCGCTTGTACCAAGTTCAAGAAACATATCCAGAGAACTCAGAACAGTTAGTTGTTCTTGTTAACATAATTAAGCATTGGCTTATCTATACAACTTTAAAGCGAATTTCTGATATCTGCAGGAAGAACACGCTTTTTTCGACATTTTCAAAATATATATTCAGACACTCTATTTTGTCTAGTGTTTACACATTATAATTAACATATTAGGTGCTTGCTTTCTCTGTCACACAAGTTTTGTCAGTTGAAGGCTGCCATATACTGATAGTTTTGACGTTTGATAATAAGTTTCTTGGGTGGGCTACCCTTGAGAGCCAGAAGAATATACCTAAAGAAGTTGCCAACGCTACTATCTCGCAGATTTTCTTACTACTTACGAAGTTAAATAAAGAGAATTCTGAGAAAGTTACAGAGAATATTGAATATTTTATATCACTATATCCAGATTCATTCAATCTTGTCTTGAAGCGTGTATTAGTTTCTGTCACAGCGGAAATTGTCTTATCAAAAAATAAGGTTGAACAGAAAAAGGACAATACATCAAAGGAGAAACAATTTACTCCTTTTGCTAAGCTTTTTCGAACTCTCTGCACTGATTTTTTTGAGTACAATCCAGACGGAGCAGTTTTACTTTCAAGGCTTATTGTGATCTCAGATTGTCAGCTACTTCGTGTTTGCCATCTTGAAGAGTTTTTCGATTTTGTGAATTTTGATTCATACGAGAGATTTCTGGTTACTGTCGCCACTGAAAAGGTTATATCCATTGATCTCAAAGATCCTCTGTCAAGTCCTTTCATACAAGACTTAGCAGAAAACTATTTGAGTTTATTGCATACAATTGCATCGGCAACTGCACACGTTATTAGTGCTCCTTCAAATACTTTCAAAGAAGAGGAGTGTAAGTTCTCACGAATACTAAAGGCTTTTCTTGTTTCTAGGGTTTATTCTCTTGCTCAAAAGCTCGTTGTTGTCAACGAATTTCTTGCAAGGATAGATAAACAAAGTAAAGAGCAGCGCGACGCATTTAAAAGAACATTTGAGGTTATTAACCCTTTTATGCAAACAATTGGAGAAGAAAAGTTACAAAACTCTTTAAGAATGATTGATTCAAAGAAATTGTTACCGGATAAGATTTTAAGTACCATCCTTGATTGCCAAAAGCCTGACATGATGACAAATGCGGTGTCAGTTTTATTATCCGAAGTTCTTTACCCGGGCTCTCAGGATTTAGCCAAACTTGGAACTGGAGATGTTACTGCTTTGACTCCTGACAGCGTCCCGGAAGCTACTGCAAGAGGCTCTCAATTGAGAACAATCATGAAAAAGCTAAGATATCAACCTGATTGGAATCTTGTTTTTGAACAGGTGGCTTCTAATTTTGGTTCAGCCTTAAAAAAGCACCACAGTGATACCCCTGTAGTCACTGTTGCTTCACTTTCTGAATTTATCTCGGCTCTTTGCAATGATACTGACCTTGACATCTTTCTTAAGGCCGTTTCGAAAAGTTCTAACATTCCATTAATGAAATTGGTGCTGGTTAATCTTCATTCTCTTGATCCGAATGTGGGAGGCGTTGATGTATTGAACATGAAGTTAAAGCCTATTTTGAAATCAAATGCTAATGATAAGAACACTCTTCTATACTTTGAGTCTGTCTCTGTTTTGGAAGTGAGAATTGTGGCTTTAATCCAGGAACAAGATATGAATGATGCTGTCGTTACGCAATTATTCAATAGTGATTATAAAGCTGCCCCAGAATATATTGTACTAGGCTGCCTTGTACTATTGAAGGATGCTGGTGAAACAGCTGAGAGTCGTATTATTCTCAATGTGATGCAAAACTTTATTGTATCAATGTTGGATGGTGACTCAAAGTACTTGGGTGCAATTTTGTCGACATTTGAGGAAGTTAATTCACAAGAACTATCTAAGCTTCTGGTGAAGTATTACAACTCAAGAAAAAGTCAAGATTGTATTAAAAAGATCGCTAGCTACACTGCGACATTTGCAAATGACAATGTGGTGGTGGCACTTCTTAGCACATCAAGCGGTTTTCCAGAGGCATTTGCTGTCGCGGTAACATTTTCCCAATTTGGCTGGAATAAATTCGAGAATTTTGTGACTACACAGCTTGATAGAAGTATTAATGTTGTTGCAACAACTATTGTGAACTTTATGGAGAAGCAAGCCACTGTAGAGTATGAAAGTGCTCAGCAAGGACGACAACTTTCTTCATCACTGAAACTCGAGACTGTGTTCTTTTTGATGACCATTCTTGGTAAGCAAAAACTGCCACGAGAAATTGCTGAAAAATTCCGTGATTTGGAGGCTTTATGTCTCCAGGCGTATCCTCGTCTGATAAACTTTGGCCAGGGGCATGATGAAGCAATTCTCAAGAATAGTAGGACAAACATGTTTTCTGTTGATGTTGAGAAGGAGATGAAGCGCTATTATCAGAAGATGTATAACAAGGAAATTGAAATTAAAGATGTTATACAAATGCTCCAAAAGCTGAAGGATAGCGATGATCCACACGATCAAGATGTTTTTGCGTGTATGATTCATTCATTATTGGATGAGTATCGTTTCTTCGCTGAATATCCTGTGGATGCACTAGCAACGACATCTGTTTTGTTTGGAAATACCATATATTTCCGATTAATTGAGGGTCCTACTTTATCGATTGCTTTACGGTATATACTTCAGTCTGCTCGTGAGCCTCCTCAAAGTAAGATGTTCAAGTTCGCTATCCAGGCTTTATTTTCGTTTATGAAAAGACTAGGAGAGTTCCCGAAGTTTTGTTCTATGCTATGTCAAATTCCCTCACTGCAATCTCAGCCTCAACTTTTTGAAGCCTGTCAGGATTCAGCATCTGGGAAGACTGTATCTGTGGGTGCAAATGACAAGTCACCAGCTAAGGAAGAAGATGTAAAATCTGATGTTGTGCAATCCAAATTTGTTTCGATCAATGCAGTCGATATTGGTGATGATTTCCCAGACCAAAGCACCCCACCTTCCGAAATTTCTGATCGTATTCTTTTCATGGTCAATAATATTGCAGATTCTAACATTGATGCACGTGTGGATGAGTTAAAGAAAAAGCTCTGCCCCGAAGCATTTGAATGGTTCGCAAATTATCTTGTTGTTCAGCGTGCTAGCATTGAGCCAAATAACCAGTATCTTTATGCAGACATGGTTCTCAAATTTGGATCTAGGTTACTTTTGAGATTCGTTTTCAAGTCTACCATTAGACAGATAATTACAATTTTGAATAAACTTTGTGGAAGTGAGGAGAGTTCTGAACACAGTGAATTATTATCAACAAGAGAGCGTTCCCAGTTGAAGAACTTAGGATCTTGGCTCGGCAAAATCACGCTTCAGCAAAATCAGCCAATTCTTAGAAAATTTATCTCGTTTAAAGATCTTCTATTGGAGGCTTATGATCAACATGTTCTTGTGAATGTTCTTCCATTTGTAACAAAGGTGTTGTATTCTTGCAAAGGCTCTCAAATTTTTGCATATCCAAATCCTTGGCTTCTTGGAATACTACGTGATATGAAGGAGTACTATGAGATTGCTGAGCTACCTTTAAACTCGAAATTTGAGATTGAAGTTCTTTTCAACACATTAGAAATAAAGTTAGAAGATATCAATGCCTCAGGTGTCCTTTCTTCCTATAAGCCAGGAGAGGTTGCACAAAAATTCGTTAGACAGAAAATGATGGTAAGCATGGCCCGTCTTTCCTTGAACGGAGAGAAACCGCATATGCAACAATTTCCGGATACTTTTTCGGCAAACACTGTTCAGGATATTCAGAGTCCAGTTGCTGGCTCTCAACAGCCGCAGCCACCACAGATGGATATGCTTCAACAGCAACAAAGAATACTCCTTGCTGCAAGACATCAGCAACAACAGCAACAACAGCAACAGCAAATTCAGATGCAGGGCGCAGGTGCAACGTTTGAGAATTTAAAGGGTACGACCATATTTGTTACACACCCTAACTTAAGGCGGCTATTCCAGTTGTCCATCACTAAATCAATCAGGGAAATTCTTCCTGCGGTTGTTGACAGAACTGTTTCAGTATCGTTAGTTACAGCGAAATCACTGGTTCTTAAGGATTTTGCACTAGAAGTTGATGAGTTTAAGTTACGGAAGGCGTATATTAACATTGTCAGGCGATTGGCTGGAGCGTTGACATTAGCATCATGCAGAGATCTAGTCAAAGAGAGTATACAAATCAATATTACACAATATTTGCAATCGTTAGGTCAAAAGTTGGAGGCCAATGTTATGGAACAGCTACCTCGTGCTGTTGAAGACAATATCGCAATTCCAATAGCAATAATTCAGAATGCATCAATGGATAAGGCTGTTGCTGAACTTGATGATGTGATGCTACCAGCAATAGCTCTTCGTAGACAGTTCAGAGCCACAAGGCCGGACCAACAATTTTGTGACACTCAGTATGCTTCAAGATATGCTTTAGGATTACCGGAGCCCTTGGGTATCCGTCCTGGAGGTGTCAGTCAAAAGCAATTTCTTCTTTATGATGATCTTGGTAAAGGAGGCGAACGAATTGGAACAGGTTCAGGCAGTGCTGGAATGTTTGCTGGCGTCGCTCAGGATCTTTTGTCACAAAGATCTGATCAGCAGAAAAATGAGAAACTGGATTCAATCATGGACGCAAACATTCGGAGAAAATCGCCAGTAGTCAATGATTCTCCTTTGGTTTCTACTAGTATCTCCAGCCCACAGGATAACTACAAGAGATATATTCTAGCTTTACAGCAATTGTTGGATAATGTTCAACAAAGTGCGCTTGTTGTCCAGAAAGAATTACCAGATGCGAAGTCTCTCCAGGACATTCCATCAAATTCTATGCCGAAGGTTTTGGCACTTCAAGCTCTTGGACTTCTCACTAGGGTTGATAACGTTGATTTGTGCATGAAGTTTGCTCAAATGGTAATGGACATTCTCTTTAATAAAGAACGTACCTCTACATCGTTGGTCACGGAATGCTTTGTGTTTTTATTAGACGAGGTTTGTAGTTTATCTTCTGTTGTTGCAAGATTTGTTACAGGCTGGTTGGCTAATGCTGAAGATGACAGAAAATATAACAAAAATGTTTTAGAAGCACTTATTCGGGCTGGAATGGCGTCGTTGTCTGACCTTGACTACATGCTTGCAAAAGGTATAGAGGCACAATCCAAGGAGAAAAATGATTCTAGGGATATTAAAAAAGAAAAGCAGTCTCCAGTCAATCATGATAAGCAGAAACCTTCAAATGTTTCAGCAACAGATTTTGCTCTTGAAATTATTAAGGAACTGGTTGGAGAGAAGCCAGTTGCCTTAAGATCTGACTTTTTGAAGACTCTTAAAGCTTTGGATGATGTCGATGATGATAGGCTTTCCACTGTCTTGGACTCTTCTAAACCGCCGGTCGGAATCTCTTCCCTTCGTGATTACTTTGCATACCTGTTCGCGGAATGGGTCAAGTTGTACAAGTTTTCACATGACAGCACAAAGATGGAGACACAATTTATTAGCCAGCTGTTTGATATTGGAATATTAAATAAGCCTGATCGGATGGTACTCTTTTTTAGTACAGCCATTGAAATGGCGGCAGCAGCCTTTATTAAAGAGTCTGATGCAAACAAGAGAAGTGCTATGGATACGTACTCATCTGTCGACGCTTTAGCAAAATTGATTGTGGATCTTCTTCTAATTCAAGAGGATGCGTCTGAGAAGAGTAAGTCGAAGACAGAGTTTTTACGTTCTATTCTTTCTGTCTTTTTACTCACTTTCTCACATGACCACGAGTCTTCAGGTCCTAATTTCAATGAAAGACCATATTTCAGAATTTTGTCTACATTCTTATGTGAATGGGCCGAGATACGACAAACCCACTTTGCTGAATTCGTATCTAATGAAGAGGATGCAAGACGCTTAGATCAATTCTCTTATCAGCTGTATGACACCCTTGCAGAATTCTTTTTAGCCTTACAGCCTGCAGCTTTCCCGGGTTTTACTTTCGCCTGGATGTGCCTCGTTTCCCACAGAATGTTCATGCCTATGCTTCTTGAACAAGGTGCAGAGTCGCATTCCAAGAAAGGTTCGTGGGAAAAGGCTGCTGCTTTGTTGGTGGCTTTATTGAAATTCCAAAGTGGTTATGTTATAGGTAGGGATATTCCTGAAGCCATCACTGTCATATATAAAGGTACGCTAAGGATCTTCGTTGTACTTTTACACGATTTTCCGGGTTTCCTTGCAGAATACTCTTTCCAACTAGTTAGCTCAATGTCACAGATGTTTGTTCAACTACGGAATGTTGTTCTTTCAGCGACACCAGAAAATATTTCCGTTCCGGATCCTTTGCAGTCAGGTTTCAAAGCTGATGGACTACGTGAAATCACTATTGATCCGATTATTGCTGGTCATCCTGAACAATTATTAATACAAACTGGAATCAAGAAGAATGTCGATATATATATTAGGGTTCCTTCCGATCATCTTCTCGACCAGATTTTGCCTGTTTTGAAGCTTCATACTCCTACATCAGAATCTGGAATTGGTTACAAGGTAACGCATTATGATTTAAAACTTCTTAACAGTTTGGTTCTTTACATTGGCACAAATGCCGTTGAAGAAAAGCCACACAACAATGTTATGTTCAATTCGAAGTCCTCAGAGGTTACCTTTTTGGCATCATTGATGAAGAAGGAAGATACAGAGTTTATGTTCCAAGTTCTCCAGTCAATGGCCAACAATCTCGGCTATCCAAACTCTTTAACTCACTGGTTTTCATCGGTATTTTTGTATTTCTTTAGTGAAAAATCGTCGTGGCAGAATCATTATAATGTGCAGCAAGTTATTACTCGTGTTCTCCTTGAAAGGGTCATATGTCACAAGCCACACCCATGGGGAGTGGTTGTCACGTTTACACAACTTCTGCAAGACGTTGATTACAAATTCTTTGAACTACCATTTATCAAGGGTGATCGTGAGTTCGAGAGAATATTTAGTGCTTTACGTACGCACTTTAGCATGAATGTTCAGGATTGAATTTCGGCTATTTTGTTTTTATATCATATGTCCTTTTTTTCTTTTTTATCTTATGTACCATAATACATGTGATTATATTATGATCACTTATCTGTTTTGTTGTATTTTAAGGATAAACTTTTTTTAATTTTGTTTAATTTTTTTTTTTACCGCGATGAACAAATCATGCTCAGCCCATCCGACATCAACTGCTGAATCTTCATATGAACCGTCTATGATAATTATCGTCTACAACAATTATCTGTCGATTAATCTTCTATACAGTATCGTATAGTTGTTTTAAAGTAGGCTTTTATGGAATGTTTTCAGGACTACAAAACCGTCTGAAGAGGCGTTCATCTCAGGAAGATGTGGATCCCTTTAGAGAAGATGTGGACAACAGGAGAAAGTCGAGAAGACCAAGAAATACGGCCTTCAGACAACAGCGTTTGAAGTCTTGGCAACCAATATTAACACCAAGAACAGTTCTACCTCTTCTTTTTTTGCTCACTGTTGTTTGTGTCCCTATAGGACTTGCATTCATTATAACAACATACAATATTCAGAAAGTAGAGGTTAATTATAGTAAATGTGATGAGATTGCACAAGCTAGCTATAAGAACATCCCTAAAAAATATTATGGGATTTATTTCAAGTCAAATAAGGAGCAAAATGTGCAATGGAAATATGATAGCAATGTTTGTACAATTAAATTTGATGTTACAAATGATATCAAGTCGCCAATTTACCTATATTATAAGTTGACCAACTTTTATCAAAATCACAGAAAGTATGTTGAATCATATGATTGGAGCCAGCTCCGTGGTACTGCTGTTTCGATGGGGGCATTGTCTAGTGATTGTGGTAAAATGAGGGTTCGTGATAATAAGATAGTCTATCCTTGCGGTCTTGTGGCCAATTCTTTATTCAATGACACATTTTCAAACCTGACAGGTTTGAGCAATACGAATGACTTTAAATTTAGTGCAACAGGTATAGCTTGGAAGACTGATTTGGGTTTATATCAGAGAACGAAATACAATATTTCCGATATTGTGCCGCCCCAAAACTGGTATAAAGCATATCCCAATGGGTATACAGAAGATGATCTTGACGCTTTAGCAAAAAACGAGAGATTTATGAATTGGATGAGGACAGCAGCACTACCTTCCTTTCTAAAACTTTATGGAATCAACACTAAGGATGTTTTAAAGAAGGGAACATATGAGGTACAAATACAAATGAATTATCCTGTGACAATTTTTGGAGGCACAAAATCATTTGTTCTATCTACTTCTAGTGTCATCGGAGGCAGAAATATGGGATTAGGAGTTTGCTATATTATTGTTGGAGCAATAGCAATATTCTTTATGCTAGCATTCCTTGTTAAGCATGTCTTTACAAAGAAAAGATTGAATAGAGCATTTCTAGACGATCTCGGAGGCGAGGGACTGGCCAACAGTAGTAATGGGGAACAAACAACAAGGGCTATTTTGTGATATATAATATAATGTGCAATATTGTTAACAGATTTTCAATTTATATGTGCCCATCCATTGGGCCTAATGGTAAGCAAAGTGGTTCGTGAAAATGCAAGATTAACCGCATCACTAAACATTTAGTTGTATGTAAGGATGTATTGTTACTTCCTTTTTGCTGGAACGTATGTCAGCGATGTAAACAGGCAAACCGAGGTAGATACAAACAAAGAGACAAAAAATTACTTGGAGAAAGGTAAATTTTTGGCATATTTCAATTTTCATTAAAGACTCAAACACCTAGGTTTTTTTTTAGCTACTCCTTCTTGCTTTCCAGACTTATTTCAAATAATATCTACAAAACAAAGAGCTAACACTTTTATTTTAATAACAATGTCGAGGGTGAAGAGAATCTCAAAGGAGTTGGAAGATGTTAGGAGAGACAAGCTGTCACATGTCACAATTGTGTCTGTTGATGAGGATAATCTTGAGCATTTGAAAGGAACTTTTGAAGGCCCACCTGGAACACCATATGAAGGTGGTCTTTTTGAGGTTGATATTAAAATACCGGATGAATATCCCTTCAAACCACCAATCATGAAATTTGATACAAAAATATATCATCCTAATATATCATCCCAGACGGGTGCTATATGTTTGGATATTCTTAAGAATGCATGGACACCTATTCTCACATTGAAGTCAACATTGATATCTTTGCAATCTCTGTTACAAGATCCTGTACCTACTGATCCTCAAGATGCACAAGTTGCTAAGGTGTATCTGGAATCGCCCGAAAAGTTTGCTGAAACGGCTGCAAAGTGGACTAAGATATATGCACCTAATGAAAACTATAAAGCCCCATCTGGTACGAAGCCACATGATTATAAGGAATTCACAAAGCATGCGTTGGCACAAGGACATCCAAAAGATGAATGCGCCAAATATGGAATTGATAGGGGTAGTGTTAAAATTTTCGAAGATATGGGTTTCCCCCAAGATAAAATTATTACCGCCTTTAGAAAGCTTAATTTGAAGAAAGTTAGGGAAGATGATGTACAGACACAGCAAAATGTCTTGGATGAGATCCTTCAATGAATGGGGTATCGATGCATTAAGCAGAGAATTCTTTTTTCGTGCCTACGCATTTTATGGCTGCATTGATGTCTTATTGCTAGCGCATTTCCTGTACACGATTCAGCTGTAAATCGGTCTATTATTTGTTTGACTCATCCGCTTACATATATATACCCTATACATATACCTATTATTTGTATCTGTATATTACTTCTGTCGTAAAATTGGCCTTAACTTCGGTGGCCATTTAAGCATGATTAAATTTTCTTAAAGCCATCATCTGTATATCCAGATAATCCGTTTTGAGAACCATTTCCGTGCCTCTTCCCATTTCTACCTTTTCTCTTCTTTGTAGCCCCGTTCTCTTTTCTTAATTTTGCCTCTATTTTCACTTCATTTCCATTAATTTTTATAGCATTCTTTGCAAGAGACCTCTTTTGGGAGTCTTTGTGTACAAAGTTCACATAGGCACCAGCCTTATCAATTCTAAGAGAATCAACCTGACCAAAGTAAGTTTCAAGAACTTTTGTAATGCCCTCTTCAGTTGAATCTTTATCAATATACTTGAGATATATTGGATAGACAGTTTGACCCTTTTTATTCAATGAGGTGGTTTGAATAGCACTTTTTCTTGAATCTGCACCTCTAACCTTTTCAAATCCGTCATCTGAGTCTGGATTTTGGTGATGATGTTTTTTGCCGTCCTTCTTCTTATTTGCACCCCTTTTTGACACAGGAGAAAGTTCTTTTTTTTGCCTCATCGGTCCAGGGTGCTGAGTACGAATACCGGAAGTTGGCTTGCCCTTAGCGGCAGATATGGCAATTTGACTTGCCCAGCTGATATCTTTTGTTGGAATAGATGGTACTGCTGTAGGTTTTGTTGGAACTGTACTTAGATTTTTATTAGCATTCTGTTCTTTAGTCTGTTCTTTCTTAGAATCTGCTGTTGACGCATTGTTGATCGAAGTTGATACAACTTCCTTATCAGTTTGAATAGTCTTAGATGCATCATTTTTAGCACTGGATTCATTGGCAATGCTGTTTCTTTTACCATCATTGGTAGGTAGCTTTTCATTTGCAGTTGCTCCAGTATCGGTCTCTGAATTTTTATCTGCTTCTTCCGGTTTATCATTTGACTCAGGCACCTTGCTATCCCTGTCATCCTCTTTAACAGAATTAGATTCAGCGCTACTACAATCCAATGCTTTCTTCTCCTTTGCATCAGGCTCGATCTCATCCTCACTTGCATAATCGTAGTCGACGTCAGGAACAAAAGTCATGACATCGTTATAGACGTCATAAACATCTTTGCCTTTGATGGGAACTAGAACAAAAGTTTGGACAAATTTATAAGCAGGTTGTTCATCTTTTGTGTTTTCCTCGACTTCAGAATGTTGTAAAGCAAGTTCTCCCGTAGTAACAATCAAAATTGCATCACCAAAAGATTTGGTACTTTCAATTGACTGGATCATGACCTTGGCACCAGAGAGTCTAGAGTGGTCCCAATACTCTTTGATATGCTCCACACCAATAGTATTCTTGGTATCTCCTGCGAAAGGATTCTTGTAATCATTATGTTTTAGTACAGCATCCTTATAGTAAAGCTGATACAATTTCTCGTGGTGAGAATTCAATAAATTGTAGTAGTATGTTACAAAAGCAACAGAGATTCTGTTTGGATCTCTCTCATACTCATTAAGAGTCATCTTTATAGGGAATTGAATCTATATGGACTTTGTAGATAACTTAATAAAATGAATTTAATGTAGATCTTTACTAATCAAACTAATGAGACCATACTGTCAGACAAAATATTTAGCGAAGTTTGTGTGTGTACGAGCAACAGGTTGTCTTCATTACGGGTGAAATTTGAAAGAAAAAAAATTGGGAGGGATAGATCGAAGTGAAAATTTTTGATGACCAGTACATAAAAAATAAAGCTAATGTCTACCTCGAGAAATTGTATATTCATGAGAAGTTGTTATGTACTTGTTTACCTCTTAAAAAATGAATTATGTTTTCGCAAATTGTCCAAATAGCCATCAAGCAGATCACATCATAATACAAAAAAAAATACTATCTAGGGAGATTCTTATTTACGTTTATATGTTAAATACCTTGTAAAATAATTGGAGTCAAAATGTCCCCTTCTCAAAGAAAGAAGCGTTATCCAGAGTCTTGGCCAAGATATAGAAAACGTTTCTGATTGTTATCTCATTTTTTTCAACTATGTATATAAGGGCATAATAATCAATTACACTCAATTACACTCGTCAATTGTAACAAAATCAATATTTAACGATACATTATTAATATGTATAAAATAATTCTGCTTGAGTCCCTAAGCTGGATTATAATAAGCCACTGCTGGTGATAAAATACCTTTCTGATCGACAGAAATTCCAGGTGGAGGAGCATTTGTCGGTGAAAGTATATTTTGTTGTCCAGAGGGCAAAGCATTCGAAGAAGTCTGACCATTGGTATTGTTTCCAGGATTAAGAAGAAGTCCTTGAGCTTGAAGTAGTTTTCTCATTTGTTGGCGGCCATCCACTGGAATATGTTCCTGTTGTTTTTGTTGAAGAAGGGTTTGTAGTGACTGGAGTGGTGTTTGTAAAGGGGTCTCACTACGTTGTTCCTGTGAATTTAAAGAAGTGTTGTCTTTCTTCCCTGAATCAGAAGAAAACACTTCGTCATTTAAACCCCAAATCTGGTTCTTACAAGAAGCCAAATTGTCATTTCCTATCAGACGGCGCATTTCATTGAAGCATAGCTGAATTACCATTGATTGTTCTCCAACCTGCAGTAAATTGAAATCTGTTGCATGAATTCCAAGTAGTTGAGCAAGATCTTCTAGGGAAAACCGATCTTTGTAAATATTGTCACGGCCAATAATCTTTGTTATTGAAATGAGTTTGACGTCATAGTACTTAGGAAAATATGCAGAAACCCATTGTGAAAATCTTTGCTCACTTGGTGGCATCTCCTTGTTCATAAGCAAAGAGATCAAAAAACCAAAATCATAACCTGCATGGTAACTCATCCAAGTCACATCAGGTAAAAGGCAAAGCCCACTGTCTATGATGCATTGAGCAAATTCATCTAATAGAATTCCATCCGTACTTAATTTTGCAAAGTCAACACCAGAGGTCATTAAGGTATCCACTGACTCTTTACTGAACATTTCGTTATTAAGATCAAACTTAAAATTGAACTGCCAGGTGGAGGGAGCCGAGTCAGGAATATTGCCATTCTTATCACTTAACGTGATACCAACTTGAATCAGATTCAACAAATCAGCATTTGACCTCATAGTTTGATAGTGATAATCCTTCGTGGAACGAAATGTGCCCATTGGGCGAGCAACAATGCCTGCAAATTCTGTTGAAACACTTATATTGTTATATTTCTCAGCAAGTTCCCTGATTAGAGCCATCTCACTATCTAAACTATCTTTCCAAACTTGTCTTACTCTGATGCCATGGTTTTGCACGGCAAGAGGTGATATTGCAGAGGGAAGTCCCGTCTCCAGCTGCTTTTGCATTAAATTTGGCATCAAAAACTCTTGCTGTTGTTGTGACTGCTGCTGCTGTGCCTGCTGTTGCGGCTGCTGCTGTTGTCTAAGCTTGAGTTGCTGTAACTGAATTTGACGTAACTGCAGCTGAGGTTCGGTTTGTGAACGAAGAGGTGTATGGAGTTGTTGTTGTTGTTGTTGTAATGCTATGGGAGAGATCATATAATTTTGTTTTTGTGTCTGAGGTTGTTGTTGTGCAAGTCTCTGAGCTGCAAGTGCAGCCATTTGCTGCTGTTGCACCTGTTGAAACAGTTGTTGTTGCTGTTGCTGAGTTGGTTGTGCTGAGCCTTGCATGCCTATGTTTAAATTTCCTCTATTCTGAAACTGTGGTGACATCATCATTCCAAGAGGTATACCTTGTAATCCGGATGAGGCAACAGAGTCGTCTAACTGACTTTGTTGTGTACCAGCATTACGCTGAAGTGCCGCTTGCTGAGCCATTTGTTGATTTTGCTGTTGTTGGCGAAGTGCTTCAGCCGGACTTTGCCCTTGCATCCCCATTATATGGGAATTATATCTCAGGCCGGACATGTATACTATTCCCTTATAACCCGAATTTTCTTATTACTGCAAATTATATGATATAATATAAATGAATATGTGTAGGAATAGGCCGACGTTCGCTGTTATTATATACCAACTAATCTACTTGTGTTTGTAATTCTCGTTTTTCCCCGTCTTGCGTGGAATAGTTGTCTCAAGCAATTTTTTTTTCTCACCACCACTGAACCCGCCCGCACTACCACTACTCGCACTTCCGTAGCCCTACAAAGAAATCTTTTTCAGCCAAATATATGATGGCCGAAACAAAGTTTGATTGTGTGTAAGTCTTACATAACATTCATAACCCGTTTATTTGTCCTCAGTAATTTACCAATATGCTGGTCAACTTTCCCAGAAAAAAATATTACATTCTTACAAAGTTTAAATGAATTAAAAATAATGAGTATTAGAAAGGCGTCCGTTCATTTCAAGATTTCATCCAAGTCTTCTACATTATCACCACCCATAGCAACGTTTCTACGAGCTGCAGCAGAAACCTGACTCTGCACAACATGAAGTTCTTCCGGATTACTGTTCTGCCATTCCCTAAGCTTATGTGTCTGGCCAGTAAGATCCCAATATATACCCCTAAACGATGTGTATATTCCGTGCCTTCCTTGTATCAATGGGAAAATTATCACGTTAAAACCAGAGAAGAAGATCCATATCATACCAACAATAACCCAGCCAGTAAAGAACTTCTTTGAGAACACGTATTTACTTCCATACATTGGCATGGGCCAAAGCACTAGTAATGCAATAGAAAGGAAAAGACAAAGGTAGCCAGCTTTTTTTGATGCCTTTCTAAGTAGTTCCTCCTCCTCTTGTGCTTTAAGGAGCTCCTTGCCACTAGTACTCATGGTGTGAATCAAACTTTGAACTTTAGACGTAGCCGGAATGATCTTCTCGTCACCTTGTGGGGTGGTGGTGCCTGGATTCTCAATATCACTGCTGCTATCGTCAACGACATCCTCGATTTCATCAGCCTCATCAACTCTTCTGATGCTTTTCAAGATCTCCCAGTCAAAGTTCTGAGGTTTGAATACATAGGTAAGAATTGGTGAGATAATTGCTGGAGAAAGTAATGCCACAACATTGCCAACTAACATTGGATCATCTTCAAATGTGTTATCCACCGAAATTTTTCCATACATCGAGTGGGTGCACACAAGCCAAGACATGATAGACAAGATTGTTCCTAGAACAGGAGAAACTGCTGCTGCGATTTTATTTTGCTGCTTCCACAACAGAGTCAATGATGCAGGAACAACGGCAGCGGAAATTATGATACCCATGAGTTCATAAAGGTAACCCATGGATATTCCAGCATAGTACAATCCAGTTGCAAAGCCAGACATGATAACTGAAAAGGCAATCACTGTGGTGTGAGAAGTGAAAATAATGGACTTACCCTTTGCATGAGGGTTCACATAACCCTTGTAAATATCGTAGGAAAAAATGGAAGAAACCGCAATCAACTCAGCAGACATTGCAGATGTCACAGCCATGAAGACCATAAACAAGGTTGCCACTGCACCACCTTTGCCCATCATTGCAACAGCTGCAGATGGTAGAACTAGACCTGCAGAAATTTCATCAGAAGAGAGCAAGTTTGGATATGTTGGGAAAGAAGGATTGTTCTCTAAAGCTAGGCAAACGAAACCCATTGTAGTTGCTGTAAGCCATGGAATTGCGAACCAAGAAAGACCACCTAGAACATATCCAGGAAGAGCAGCTACTGGTGAAGAGGCAATGGCCTTATTCCAGTAACCGTTATCCAAAAACACTGTACCAAAGTTTCCAACAATATTGATAACGAAAAATATACCAGCTGACCGAGAACGCATTGTAAGGTAAGATCCCTCTGCATTACCATCAACTGGATGACGCTTGCCAGCTTCAACGACAAGCTCCCAAACTTTTCCTGGAGAACCCAATTTATCAGAAGCAGCATAAGCTTCAAAAGCAAATGTCAAAATAATAACTATGATTGCAACCGTATGCACATAATCTGTCAAAAAGGTAGCCTTAATTCCACCGAATAAGGTATAAACCATCACACCGATAGGAAGCAAAAAAATGCATGCCACTGTGTTCATACCTGTCAAGTCAGAAATTGCAGCAGAACCTCCAGTAAGTAACATAGCGGTGACTAAGACATTGGTTGCGATGGCAAAGAAAATAAAGACACCGTGAACTAGACCTCCATATCTTGCACGAATAATCTCCAAGTAAGTATGACACTCTGGAGCAAGTTGCTTAGCTTTAATGGCTAAGAAAGCAAATAGAATAATTTGGCAGCACGCTCCAGAAGCATACGCATAAGCACCAAAAGCTCCTTTTTCCATAGCTTGAGTAGAGGATGTTAACAATGTTGCAGCCCAGGTCCAAGAAGAGACCACGGCTGCTGCAATCAAACCTGTACCAACAGACCGACCAGCAGTAGAGAATTCTTCGGAAGTGATAATTTCTTTTTGGTATCTTCTAAGAATGAAAGTGGTTAAGATCATACCAACAGCAAAGGCAAGTCCAAGACCGACCACGATGGCATATCCCGCACCCTGAGGTAAAGGTGCTTTCATGATGAAGAATAGCTATAAGTATTTGTATATCTTTAATCACAGGTAATAAATTCTTGTATCACGTTCATCATGTTTGGTCAGGTTATGTTAATTCACAACACCTTAACAGTATATTGGTTCTTTTATATACATATGTGAAAATCAGAAGCATACGAGCAGATGAATATTAAAAAAATTTTCAATGATTGCAGTTAAAGTTTACAAAACAGTTATCTTAAGCGATTTTATCTGATTCTCTATGATAAGTCCTACTCTTCCTTCAGATCGGAGAATAGTGTGTTGTTCTGGAAAGAAATTTTGGGGGAACTTATTGTAAAAATCGCCAATAAAGGAAAAAGCAACCGATAGGCGGTTCTTAAAACATACAATCAAAGTTTTCTCTATCCTTTGAATATATGGAATGTTATCTGTATGGTTCCTGTAGGCACTTTCCGTAATCCAAAACAGCTAGCCAGCCTTCTGAATAATATTTTTTTATTTTCTCCTATTTCTTATGAATGCCGCTGACTGATAAGAGGGACAAAGAATTTTAGGAGAAATTTTGAAGCGCGCTATTCCCTTAAGAAGTAATTATTTGTGACATAGTTGTCAAATTACAATACGGCTACAAATAAGGTAGTACTTCCTCATAACTCCGAATATCATTGTTTGCGTATACAATCTGTTTTTTGAAGTATATGTTGCAAACTCAGGGGAATTTTTTTTTCTCTATAATTTATGTTTTATTATACTTTACAACTTTCGGCGCATCTCGCCGATCAATAAGATTCCAAAACAAAATTTTTCTTTTATCCAAACTAGTACGTAGTGATGACAACAGTATAGCGTGTGACACATCGGACGTTTAAAAGCTGATGATTGAGCTCATAACATTTTTGCAAAGCATTGTGTGAATTATGAGCAGACTTCATCAATTTTTTAACCTGACAAACTTCTACCGAAAAACAAAAAAGTTTAACTCCATATGTGCTAACCTCTCAACCTTCTCAAGATGCACATAAGGTATTGCAATGATTTGTTTTAGGGGGAAAAAAACCCTAAGCCCGAGAGCTTATGCTGAAGCTCGTATATTGTTTTTCCAGCACGCTCCACAAAAAAATGCTATTATCGTAGCTACTCGCTATCTCTTAGCACCCATTCTATTTTTTCTTTTCCATAACTAAATGCAGAGCTTCCTCGTAACCTGGGACACATCATGCGTACACATTTTTTAAATCTGTAAATTTAAGTACCCAATCAGTTAAAATAAAGGTAAATGAGAGTAGCGGTTCGGAGTTAAGTCTGCTTTGGTGACCGGAATCGATCTAGGTAAAGCACATGTCTTACGGTTTTGTCCCGGCAATCTTGTTGCGTCTCAAACTGATCACATATATAGAACACGCCTTCAGATGTTCACCTATTAATCGATGCAAAAATATTTGCGCCCTTAAGTTAATAGTATATTAAATCTATAGATAAAAAATTAATGTTTGGCTTACAAACGCCCAAGCAACAAATTTATTCAGTTTTACTTCTCTTGTAATCTGGTAAAGCAACTTCTTGCTGGTCGCGATCTTCCTTTTTCTGATCAACCTTTCCCTCTGCCTCAATCGATGATTCACCATCATTATCTGCAGCCTCTATTTGTTTTTTTTCTCTTTCTGCACGCTTCCTCTTATACCTAGCTTTCTTATCAACGCCCTTATGTTCGTCGTTATCTTCCGGGGGCGGCACAAACCATGGGATTTTACCTCTATTGAAATCTTTGATCACTTGTCTTGACACACCTTCCATATCAGGCTCGGCACCTTTTAATAGTCTTCCTGATTTTCTTGCCAATTTTTCCACAAATTCTTCTGCTGTATTCCATCCAGATAATTCGTACGTTCTCTCCAAATGTTTTTTCTCTACTCTTTTCAAAAGTTCTGGCATATATTCAGCTGGATGAGAAACATGCTCAATTCTAACAACTCCTCGGAAAAGGATATCACTTTCAGAGTCCTTTGAAGAAGGAGGAACAATACCAGGACTATCAATAAGATATACCCGCTTCATAAGTGTAATATACTGCCAAACCTTGGTTTCACCAGGGATTGGAGCAACATTACAGACCTTCTTCCTCCGAAGAGTGTTAATGATGCTGGATTTTCCAGTATTAGGATACCCTATAAAGCCCACAGATATCTGCTTCCGGTCTGTATGTAAGGATGCAAATTGCCTTAAAAGTTGAATTAATGACCCTTTACCAAATGAGTTCGTAATTGACGCATGAAAAGCTAATGTAGGAAAATCCTTAGACAGATGTTTAACCCATGCTGTCTTTAATATAGAATAAAAGTAAGTGTTAGTATTGTGTTTTTTTCAAACTCAAAACAATGTAAAAAAAGCTTTAGCAAATTGAAAATAAAGTGAAAACGACCATCATGTATGTTTGTTTGGCTCTTAACTACGAACTTAACTATCTGAATGATTCTCTGACTTCTATTGAAGAAGCCAAAAATTATCATTCAGTAAAGTTCAACTCTGAAGCTCCAAAATCTATCTGATTGCTCTTTCAAAACGAAAGAAAGCGGTAGTTGATGATATTCAAAACGAATATCATTAACTGGGCGATAGGTTTTAATCTTCCAAGGTTATAACAGGCAGGCTATATGAATGGTATGTGTAGCATACCCATAGGATGCCCTGACAAAAAACTTTGGTAACTAAAATAAGTAAATAAAATAAAAAAGACCAATATGCTGATACGATTGTTTTTTCAAAGCTTTGCTCTTTTGTTTGTATGTTTTTTCTTCATTTCAACAACTTACCGCAACCCATGTTGGGACTAAATCACACTTGTTAAGAACAAGCACCAAATGTTTATGTGGACACTCTTTTCGCAGGTATTGTTCAACAGAGTTGCATCTTGTTCCCATAGGATCTCTTGCATCCAAAACTTCTATAACAACATCTGACGAATCAACCACTTTGAATAGCTCATTCCAAATTCTCTTTGATTGACCTTTAGAAAAAATTATATCGCGAGCTTCCTTGGTGTATCCATCCTCATCAAATCCTCCAATAAGGCCTAATGTTGGTTTTAAAATCTGCTTATCGTCATATTGCTTCTGGTCCTGTTCAGTAAGTTTGGCTAATTCAGAAAATGATGATGCCGCAACATTAGGCTTCTTTCTCTGTGCATTTGGACCAAACGTATGTCCATATGATTCTGTGTCTAATATTTTAGCAGATGGCGACTCTTTTGAGTCTTTATCATCTAGTAAAGAAATTGGTAGCTTGTTCTGCTTTAACAAAACAGAATATGTATCATGTCTCTTTTCACCCATAGCCTTTCTGAAATGAGCTAAAGCATCCTGAGCTATCACCCTCGTATTACCAAACCACCGCCTGTTTGACTCCACTCGAGCCGTAGGAATGGCTTTTTCCTGTAAGTATGCCTCCTTTATAATTTTCCCCTTTGCATTTCGGATGGCTTTGCCACCCTTGTACATATTAACTTTTTTCACCTTCTTTGCATCTCTATAAAAATTTTCACCTTTCACTCTTATGTTAGCAGCTCTCGTGTCACCCTGCCTTTCCCGGCGTGCTTTCTCTGTTTTTCCAGTAGCCATATTGTCTTAAATGGTTCTAACTCAAATGTTTGCGAAAGTAACTGGTTATAACGAAGGAGATTAATTGGAATGAAGAAGTAAAAATTTTCTTTCCTTCAATTTGATGTAAAAAAATTTTGAAGACAATTATCACAAGGATGTGCATTTTTTTGTGCAAAACTGAAAATTATTGTTGTTCCTAACGCGGGTGCTTCGTAGTTCGTAATTTAGTCAACGTTATGTTGATCCATTGTGTTTACAACACCGCTTGAAAATAAGTGTCAGAAAGAATATGGGTAATGAGACACCTGGGAATAGTGCTAAGGATGATATATATATGAACTCTGATTCCGAATTTGAGACTTCTTCACCGAAAAAAAATGGACAGATAGGATCAGAGGGTCACGTTTTCAACACTAATCATGGTGTGGATCGAACAAGTACCGAGAACTTGTTACCTTCCTCAAATTTGATAGAACCACGGAATAAATCCTCAATATTATTACCCACAGTACATGATGACTTGACTAATCTGAAAGATGTGTCTGGAGATACGTTGTTTAGTTCTCAGAATCACTCTTTCACCGATTTGAAAGATCACGCTAACCTCAGTGATGTTAATCAGAGTAGTGATTTGGATGCTGAAAGTACGATATTAAAAGTCACAGAATTTATTAATGGTAAAAGAGAAGAACTCGCAGAGAAGGAAGAAAGACTCAAACCTTTTTCAAAGGGGGTACTCAAAAATGATAGATTTGATTTACAGAATAGTAACACTAACCATAAAGG
The DNA here is from genome assembly GCA_001754015.1 of Brettanomyces anomalus. Lineage (NCBI taxonomy): Eukaryota > Fungi > Ascomycota > Pichiomycetes > Pichiales > Pichiaceae > Brettanomyces > Brettanomyces anomalus. The sequence goes on from MDSB01000005.1 coordinate 648,623, forward strand.
CAAAGGTGATTTTCACGCTGACATGATTATGAATGTTCATAGGCATCGCTCAAAGTCTAGCAGTGATTTTACATGGGGGGATTCTGTAGACAAATGGTCCAAAGAGGATTGGTTACAATTATACAACTACTTAAAGATGTTCAAAAGAACGCATAAGCATTCAATGATGGACGTTAGAAAACTTGAAAAAACTTTCAACTGTGATTTAATAGAGCTAGAGCTTAGAGTAAAAGCTCTTAAAAATACTGTGAAGAAGAAGAAGAGAATGGCCTTTCGGAAAAAGTTAGATCGAATAATAGGAGACGATCTTGAATAAAAGTTTTTGAGAACAGTTTGTGATTTACACGTTTACAGTATACAGTTCTTCATTACCGCCTTTACATATACTGATTGTATCAGTAGTTATTGAAATCATAAAAAACGGAAAGATATGTTTAGAAATGTAAGAGAAATGTCATGAAAAGTATAGTAACAGCACACTCCTAGAAAAAAAAGCTCTGAGGCTAATCGATTGAGAAACAATAGCTTTGTGTGTCTGAAAATGGCCATATCCTTAGTTTCAAATTTGAAATGGCAGATGCTTTATAGTATGGTAGGAAAGCATAACGACTCAGAACTATGTCTGTACCATTAATTTATAATCTGCTGGTCTGTTAGATATGGGATGTTAATTCTAACACGGTGACTGTATGGTAACTTTGGAATCACAACTAGTAAGCATGCTACTAAATTGATAACAAAAAGTGTCAAGTCATAACTAGAATAATGTGTGGAAATCAAGAAAAGACAAATAGGAACACCAAGAAGAAATTTCTTAACGGGTGTAAACTGTGCTCCATTATCAATTTGTTCCCACATATTTAAATTGTCAAATGCGCCATTATTATAATCAAACGGCGTACCTTTGATCTGATGGAACATAATATATGAACCAATTGCATAGGTCACATTTGTAAGTGTCCAACTCATCTCGTTACTAAATATTGGCACTAAATCATAGAACACTTTTAGTAGCATTATAATCACAATATGAATTATCCAAGCCCCCTTAAAATGAACCCAGTTAGCGTTCATGTTATCTTCGATATCTTGATCTTGTTTAGTTTCAAATGTTTCAGGCTCTAACTTCGATATTAGTGATGATGATCTTCTCCTTCTGTGTTCCTTAGTGTGTGAAGTTGTGGGAGAAAGATTGAGCCTCTCCGGAGAGGAAGGGCCGGGAAACGGAATTGGGTCGTTACTGGACATATTTCTTGTTGATAATCGCCAATGCAAGTAGATAAGCAAGATGGAGTTGTTTATAAATCCTAAAACTTATCAATAACTTCAAGTGAGGACCCAGATCCTGATTCTCTTTATTTGTCACCTACAAAATTCTTCGCGTCGTAGTAACAAAAAAGTACAATTTATCCTACTAATAAAGGCGTTGCGAGGAAATTTTTGATTTACAGCTAGCTAAAAACAAAGTGTGAAACCTGATCCGTAAGGTGTCAGCCCAACCCTGCACCACGAAAGACGTTAATATACGTTTAAAGGCTTAATTGATAGCTACTAAATTAAATATACAATACAATGTTTGAATAATAATAAATCTAGATAGGCTAAAACCCTCCAGATAAATAAATAATTTGAGAACTCGACTTTAACAAATTTTAGTCGGGTAAAATATAAGAATAAAGGGATCAATGTAGCACCACTTCCACTAATAAAGGCCTTTTCCTCTTTGTATAATAGCCAGTTAGCTCAGCTGCCAAAACCTAAGCTTGTCTCCTCATAGTCAAGCACAGTTCATTCCATTCTTAGCTTTCTGAGTTTATTCTTGATGCTGTTGGTGTTGCTTGACTTTCAATTTTGCCATTTTATCATACTCACCCGATAATATCCGCTCAATTATAACGTCATCGTTTTTATCGAATCCTGCCAGATCAAACTCATATTGCTCAGGCTTGTCGCCAAATTTCTTAAACGTCTCCAACGCTTCGCTATCACCTTCTTTCTCAGCTTTGCTTCTTACCCTGTAAAGAAGTTCCCTTTTAGCCCATTCGGTTACATCCATATCGTCCCTCCAACACAATGCTACGACTAGAAAGCAAAATGCTGGTATGAACAGAAAATGAGCAATATTCTCCCACCCTTCTTTTTCTTCATTATCCCTGACAATCTTCCATTTGATCTCACCCGTAGCAGTGTCCTCGTACGGAATCTTATCGATTATAAGACCAGAGCTAGCTTTCAACCTCTCAAGATCCTGATCGTTCTGTAAGTATAAATCTTTATACTGCCTAGGGTATGTAAAAAGTTCAACCCAAGTTAATTTTCTGTCATTTGTATAGCTATTCAAGTAAGCTATAGTCTTCAATTCATCTTCAGAAGGAACCCTTTTTGAACCATCTTCAGTCTGAAAAATATATTCAAGTTTAGGAAGTTGCGTTAAAAGTTCCCTACACTTTTGTTCAGCAGGAATATTGATTTTAGCAGTAAGAGGTGTACTATGAAACGACCTTGCGAGAGTCGATACTAACGAATGGAGGCAACTCCTTCCGCGCATTAAATTCATTGTACCCTTTGTAGTAAAAGCCGCTTTCACTGGAAACATGGTATTATTGATTACAATCTTCTAAAACTCACCAGTTTGTTTTATTGCTGAACTTTTCGTAATTAAGTACATTTCAATCTGCGAGTTGTATTTTCAAGAACTAGGCAGACACTCGCAGATTTTCTGGCACTTGTTTTTTCCCAAGAAATTTGGATGTTTTTTTAAAGATTAAAATTGTGCGTCTTTCAGATAACCTAAGAAAATATATTCCGTTTTAGTGAATGGTACCTAAATTGATGTGAAGCTAAATAATTTGGTGTAAGGATGGTATGTCGACCTAGCTAGATACCGTATCCTGGTGCGTAAGTTACAAAACTTAGAGACACTAATAATAATCAATAATGATATCAAACTGGACTATGTTGTCAACTTGTGATACAATCAATATTAAAATTAAGATTCAATTCAAATTAAAATAAAATAGTTTGTCTTCCTTAAGCTTTCTCAAGAAAAAGGAAGTAATAATTATGTAGTTTAGTTTCTAGCAAAACTCAGATATCCCTTTTCACAAGTGGGATTCTCTGTGATGCATCAATTCTTGAAGAATTGTGCCCTTTTCGAATTTCTCAGAAATCCGCGAAATTCGACACTAAACCGTAAACGGGTGTAAAATTGCGTTGTAGCCAGCTTGGTTGGGGTAATTTATTCAATCTTCTTGTCAAATGTTTTAAAAAGATAAGTGGTCAATTGCTGTATTGGACGAAAATTTGAATCAGGTTACCTGTATCCTTGTACCATTAGTCATAAATACAGTAATACAAATGAGAGATCTATAAATAACTGAACTACTTTCATAGCAAGGTTCACTTCCACAAAAAGTGTTCTTAGGACAAAATTAAATTTAGGTGGATCTGGTGGTTTCGAAAGCAATTTGAAATTTTTACTTAACCATGAAATGTAGCCATGTAAATTACGTATAGCTTATGAACATGTTTAAAATCCTCTTCATATATAAAGTACTATCAAATATGTAGATCACCAATAATTAAGAGGTTTGGCTATATTATTTGTTCCGTCAAGAATCTACAAGATGAGAGAGCCTGTATGCAAATTATATACATCAATTTCACCTTGTAGTCACAGAGTAAAGGAAGTAATTTTTTTTTATAATCCACACAACTGGAAAGCTACTAAAGATAATAATATCTTTATACATACCGCCAGGTATGTCTATATCCATTTGATAATAAACATTTCAACTCTTAGAACTTGACTTGCTGCTGACTTCTGGTAACTCTATCAAAAAAGGAATAAGAGGGTTAAAATCCGAAAGTGTTTATAAGGTCTTTAATTTTGACAATTATCACTGTTGAAAAATGTCTTATGTTCACCTTCAGTCTAGCTATTTACAGTATCCAGAATGGCCTAACATATATATGAGTTCATAATAGGATACGATTTGGTTTAATTAGTTTATTACACTTGTCTAGCATATTTAAAATATATATTTATATATGCACAAATGTAGGCTTTACTAGAAAGCAGAAATATAAATTTTACAGCGAATGTGTCGTGTCCTTCATGGTTTTAGATTAAAAAATCCTAGAGAGTTGGTTCTAAAGCAAAGAGCAAGCTCAAATAAGCAGAGCAGCAGACTCATTAAATAAGTCTTACAACTGAAAGGAATATAAATAAAATTAAAGCCTAACTACTTTAGTAAAGCAAATTAAATGGAGCAGATCAAAAGTACAGCTACCTTTCGGGATTTATTGGAGTTGAAACAGAAAAAAGTCAAAATGTACAAATGTCATGGGGCATATAATCCTGCTTTTCACCCCTATACCTCTATGCAATAGCACTACGGAGCACACACGTGCCCATAGTTATGGACAAGATTGGTCTGTTAGCTCGGATACAGAAAAAGAATTTCGTTGTATAGAATGATCCCCATAACCAAAAGAGGTCCTTACATGACCATTTACTTTCTTTTCGAGAAGGAGTATGTTACTTTTTGTTTCAGCTGAAGTTTCATCTTAAGATGGATTTCCTTTAGCCAATCTGTATTACAATCTATGAATAAAAGTCCTCGTCTCTTTAAAAGAGACTAAAAAAAGGAAAAGTAGTACATACATTGAAAAGATAATTTTCCTCAGAAGTAGAATAGGTCATTCTCGGTTGAAAACTAATTAGTGGCAGAAATTTATCCTAGGAAAAATTTCCCCGCGAACTATTTCTAATATCTGTCTAGACATTGATTTGATTCACATATTATAAATCAAACACCAATTAAACCTAAATGAGATTATTAACGAATATACTTCATTATAACTCATAGGTTCCGACATCCACACTTACCTAAATTACATTTTAACATACTTTACACTTCACCTAACAACATACACTACTTCATCTTAAACACACTTATTATAAATAACCACTTAAACCACTTTCCTATTTGGGAATTCAAAAGAATTTAGGTTCACACCAAAGCATACCCACTACAAAATCGTAGTGCTCGCCTTAGCTCAGTTGGAAGAGCACAAGACTGTAATTTAATATTGAAATCTTGGGGTCCCTGGTTCGATCCCTGGAGGCGAGACATTTTTTTTGTATATGTATTTTTTATCAGCTTTTTCTTTTATCAGCTTGTAGAGGGTGCGCTTTCATACGTAACCCAATTCTAGAGTAGTTGGGGGTATGGATATAGTATTGGAACGCATTGACCTACTAGACACACATATAAATTACTTGACCAAATTTGAAGCATATAGGATAATAAATTCAAAATGTTTTCTCTTTCTCAAAGATTTCAGGATATAACGGGGTTTTTAAGTACTACAGTTATGGTTATGTCGGTTATCATCTCAATTATATCAATTATTCAGTTGAATATGGGTGGTTATCAACATTTACCGGGTGAGTTGGCTATAAGAAAGACATTCAATAATGTCCGATTCTCCAGAAATTTTGGTGGAAAGTATGGCTCTGGGAAAGAAAATATAAGACTCCGGTTTGATCTTCAAACGGATCTAAGCTCTCTTTTCAACTGGAATACGAAGCAAGTTATTATTTATCTTGTGGGCAACTATAATAACACAGAAAATAATGAAATAGAAAGCTCGGACTCAAAAGTCATCTTTTGGGATAGAATTATCAGAGACCGTGATCATGCCAAAATTCACTTTAGGAACAAAAAGAGTAAATACTCTGTGTACGATTATTATCCTACATTAGCAAATAGAACAGCTACTATGAAGTTGGAATTCAACGTGCAACCATGGGTTGGCCCATTGATTTGGGGTGCCATTGGAACAAACGATACAATCGTTTTTACCGAGAGCGCTACTTAGAAAAATAGATAAATATTATTATAGAGAAATATACCACTGTGATAGTATTATGACGATCATTCATCATCTTTTTATATATATGATGCCCGGAACTATGCCGAAATTAAACCAGTTTTAGACGTGTCTTTTTTGATCAGAACTAAATGAGATAGGTTAATGCTATGAAAGTGTGCTTGTCGAATTTCATGATTTGGACTCTTCGGTAGTCGTTTTTTTAACTGGATTCACAATATCGGTAGGAGTGGGAGATAATTTATACAAGTTAAAGTTTCCCACATTATATTTCCTGGAGCCTGAATTTTCTTTTCTAATATCATTCAATATGGACTTCCTCTTTCTGTTCAAATCTCTAAGCTCTTCTCTGATCTTCTCCTTTTTTGAGAGCAACAGAGATCTTTTACTCGTATCGTTCTCCTTGATTAAGTTTCTGATAATTTCTTTTCTTCTCTCCTTCAAGTAACTCTCTTTTGATCTGTATTTGATTCTTCTATCCAAAATATTTAGCATAAAGGATTTTGTATCATACCGCTTCCAACCTATTAATGTGTGATGTCTAATATTGTAAAATCTCCCTCTTATTTTGTTGGAAAACTTAGTTAACATATTCATTCTTTTTCTACTAGAAATAACTTTTCGCAAACTCTGTAAAATATTGATAGAATCGGAGAAAGTTACAGAATCTAGTAAAGCATCTTTCTGAGCCGGCGTCAATCTTGTGCTCAAAGCACTATCAAAGTTATCCATTATCTGGAAGAAGACATCTTCCTTTATGTATATTGAAGGAGACTTTTTGTAAGGAATTTTTTCCAACCGATATTTCATTTTTGAGCGACCATGTTGAATCTTCTTTAAATGATATGGTAGAAGGTAATCATTGATAAACAGCACAGCATCTCCAATTAGGTCGTAGTGCTTACTCATAAGGAGTGCAGTCTCATTTAAATTATCGTTGGAAAAAATAAAACCATCATTATACAACGACTTGATATCCGAATTGACGTCATCAAGTTGTTCCATATATTCTAATTGGCGTAACCGATAGGGCCAAACTGTAAATATTGCCTTCTTAAGAAATGATGATATTCTCAAGGACGGACTGTGACTCGTTCGCATAGGAACTTCATTAATGGAAGAGCAAGGTGGATATCCAAATCGCTTAATTCTGCTCCCATATATAGTAGAATTTGAGTGAAGTCGTGCGTATTTCAGTTTGTTTTTAAGTAAAGCAATATACCGGTCATAGCACCCAGAAAACTCTTCCCAACGACCTTCTTCCCCCAACAACATCAGCTCTATATTTAATATGTGAATATCATCCAACAAATAGTTCTTTGAATTTTCAACGTAAAGCTCAAAATACTTCCTTGCTGTGACAACACCCTTGAATTTTAGAACATGCATAATTACAAGCTTGAACGACATGGGAGTAAGATCTCTATCGAGTTTCCCCAATTTGTCTTTTCGCCTATTAAGCAATACCTCATTTAGCAACTGAAGTGTTTCATCAATGTGCTTTTCTGAGTATTCGTAGGACGAACAATTAGACTGCAATAATAAAGAATATGTCTTGGAGGATGGTTTGCAGCCTCTGTCAAGAGCTATTTTAAGAATATAAGAAGTGTACTCCGGAAGTCCTTTCCTTATACATGAAAATATCATTTCGTTGAATATCTTTATCGGGAGGCATTTGCATTTGGCCACTTCCTGGATCTGATCCAACTCATGTTCGATATCAGATAAACCAAAACAGCGAATATAGCAATTCATATAAATAATATATGCATCAATTTTCATAACTCCATGAATTTTGTCAAGCCTATTCCAGAGATTCCAAAATTTCAAGGGGTCAGCACATTTACTTGCAGATTCTAAAGCAAGCAAAGTGTCCTTGTACTCAATGGTCGAATGCATCTTCAGCCTTCTGTAATAGTCCTGAATTACCGTTCCAAAGCGATTTCCATTGTAATGTGACCAATTAATCCATCTTAAATCACTATTAGTCACCACAATATCAAACATCCGAAAATACTTCTTAAGTATTTTTGTCACCCCCTTGAAGTCTCCAAGTAAAGCGCAACACTTAAGTAAAGGTCTCATCTGAAGTGATGTTAGTTTCAAATTTTTTGCAGACATCTCATCCAATAAACGGAAACAGGATACAAAGTCATTAGTACTAGCCAAGGCATTCAACATCAATCCATACGACTTCAAGCCAAGAGGTACATGATAGTATGAATACGCGGAAAACCATTGTAAAGCCTTAGAATAGGACTTCGTCCTTATAAAGCCAAAAATTATCGAGGATAATATCATCTCATTTGGCTTGTATCCTCTTTTAGTGAACGTATCCCACAAGTCCAAAATATGCTTTGTTGCACCCCTTGAGGCCAAGGACATAAACAGAACAGAATATTCTTTTATTGTCGTAATTTGCTCTTGATTGTATAAGAAATCAAATTGATCTTTAAGCCTGTCCCATTTGCGCATCTTTGCAAGCGACAGAAACATTGAATCATAACTTTCAGTGCTCATAAAAACTGGGTCCTCCTTGACACAATCATCAAGAAACCCTAGTGCTTGAGAGTATCTCTCCAGACGAACAAGACACTTCAATTTTCCAATTTTGTCTGAAGTTTCCAATTTTAAAATGTGTGATTCTTTATAAAAGTAAAGTCTTAGAGCTTCTTCTTTTGAACCCCATAAAGTATGCCCATAAATCAAAATACTAACTAAACGTGATAACTCATCTTCATCAAGAGACGCATCGTCTAGTTGAGAAAAATCCAACGTTTGGCAGAACAACCATCTATTCTTCATAATAAGTATCTCCGAAGGAATAGATTCATAATTAAGAGACACTTCTGGAAACATATCACTCCATAGTTTAATACTATAAATGATATTCTTGTTTCCATGTTTCAAAGCAAAAAAAATTAGTCTGTCTTTATCTTTATACGTGACTCCAGGGCTGTTTACTATGCATTTCATCCAATTCAATGCTCCACTGACACCCTTGCTTTTTAGTGTATAATCATACATTGTATGGACAATTAAACCAGAGTAAAATGCTTTTGGAAGGTCGCTCTGAATTATTCGTTTGATAAGAACACCTTTTTGATCATCGGTACAAAATTTTTGAAGAACATTTGATAGAACAATAGTAATCATAAATGTTCCAGGCTCGGACTTTGATTCAGGATTGCACAGCAACTTGTCAAGAACTTCCAAAGAAGTTTCAGCATTGTTACTTTCCAGCATAACTATAAGTGGACCAAGAATTGAATCATTTCTCAAATTTTTGATAACAGTCAACACCGATACAGATTGCAGTGACGGAAATGACTTATATAGTTCAAAAATTTCATCACTGGAACCATGCTCATCTATCACGTGTAATAATTTTCTAACATGGGCCTGTGTAAACCAGCAGAACTTTGGATTTGGAATAAGTAACAAAGTCTTATAACAATATCCATAGAGATTATATGAATAAAACCAATCAAATAGAGTTCTAACCTTAACTGCAAAATCATATTTTGTCTTTGAAGTTTTGGTGTGATCATGGCTGGAGGAAAAAGTTGCTAGTTTTTGATCTGCTATTCCAATTATTTCATCCCAACTTGTATCTCTTCTTATCATTATGTCATAGTTACTATTATAATATTTGCATGATGCAATAGAAAATCTTCGTTTCCACAGTGCAAAAATACGTCTGCCAATAAAATTGGAACTATATGATAACTTAGGATTTATTGGTAACAACATCGATTTTTGCTTTTGAGTGTCCATAGCTGTGCTGTCTAGTACTATACTGTCAAGACACCATCGAAGCATGCCAGCATGCCTCTTTGCAGACTGTAATTCTAGATATCTATCAAAAGCAACCCTGATATTGCTCATCGATACTGAGTATCACGATATAAACTTGTATATCAGGATGTCTGGCAATGAAATTGACGGCGTGCATAAAACCTTTATGGATGTCTATGTATCTGTTATAAATCAAGTCTCCCTGTGTGACTATTCTGATAATACAAAGATATTATATTGTGGGCCAATTTCAGAAGTAAGAATCAACCGTTATAGTGGCGAGTACTATTGTGTACAATTATTTGATAAGAAAGAGACCGTTATAAATGAAGTACTATTAGTGACAAATATGAAAAAAAAATCATAGAACTTGTCACCGTCTCGCTTTACTACGAAAGCGTTATGCGATAAAATTTGCCGGGGTAGTTAAATATAAATAAAGCAGAATTTTTTTTTTTCATTATGAACTTTTCACTTGTCTTCTGTGTTCACATCTTACTTGTAATGAACTCATTTTACGCCAAGCGATAAGCATCAAAATCAACATAATCTGAATAGATCAAAATGTCGACTCAAAAGAGAGAATTCAAGAAATCTTCTCTTCATCGGGTGAAAGACAGAAGGAGATATTATAAAGGACGAGAAGGAAAGACGGATGAAATCAAAAGAGCGCTTGGTCATAGAGCAAGACTTCGAAGAGAATATTTCAAAGTTTTGAGGAAGGAAGGCGAGCATGTTCCTAATAAAAGTATTGCCAATGGTACTTCAAAGCAATATAAGAGATCGAAAAATCTTGATTTTGATGATAAAAAATTAGTGATAAAGAAACCATTTAGTTATCAAGAGCGCATGAACATAGCGAGAAAGAGAAAGGAAGATAAAAGAAAATTGCGTTTACAAAAAACCAAAGAAAAGATACAAAGTATTCATAAGAAGGAGACTGAGAGAGCTCGAAAACACAAAATGATTACTAAAGGTAGAACCAAAAGAGGCCAACCTTTGATGGCGCCACGAATCAACATGCTACTTGAAAAGATAAAAAAGGAAGTGGGAACAAGCAAACTACAGAACTAGGGAAAAACTTTTCTTTATATAAATTTAAGGTTGATTCATATGTATTTACGGTGGATAATATAATACTCGAACTGATTTACATTTATTATCGTAGCTATATATAGTTCTCAAATTAGAGAAGAATTCAACAGCTGAGCTATATCACAGTTTTTCAACAGAAACTGATTGTCTAATGCTATATCAGCATTAACAGCATTGATATCATCAGCTCTCACAGAAGAATGATCACCAATATTTGAAGGGATGAACTTTTGAAGAGGTAGAAATCTCTCATGCATCGACTCTTCAAACTGAATTCTCTGTTGTTTGCACAATTTTTCGACCGTATTACCTTGAACTAACGTAAATAAAGTGGCTTCCCCTGAAAGACCGACAGATAAAAATTTACCCAAAACAGTATAATTTTTTTTTGGTGTATCATTATCTTTCATCCATATGGGGCTGAAGTCACAAGCCATAAGACGGGGAATGTAAGGAACTCGTGTTTGCGCTTCAATAGCCGACGAATTCCATAGGGCATTATGATCGGTAAGCTTTAGTGAAAGAATATGAGTATATTGCTTATCTGCAATTGTAATGAATGAATTATCTAAAGAAGAATTATGAATGACTAAATTAGCAGACAAACATCTGGAAACAAAATCTGGCTGAGAGGCTTTGATATTACCATTAGCCCCCAAGAGAAATCGGGAAAAAGAATCCCTTTCAGTGTTGACAATAACTTCTTCGATACCCGATCTTTGAGTAACCACTATTGACTTGATATTTGAAAGGAGTCTCCCTATAGTCACTGTGACACCCATATGACATGCTATTGGATCATATTTTTTCATCCGAAGAAAATCGCCACAACCATAAACTATGGCCGAATCCTTCAATTGGTTCAATGCAAAAATAGGGGAATCTTCCTTCCAACTATTCAGTAGCCTGAGATTGATAGTTCCCGGAGCCTTTTTCATTTCCACTATTTTTATAGAACCATGATTATTCTTCCTGCATCCAATTAGAAGAAGATGATGAACTTTTGATTTTGAAGATTTGGAATCAACTTTCCATTCAAACAAAGAAACAGGGTACTCTTCCTTTTCAAAGAGACTGATTGCACTGAGATTACTGGACAATACTTTTCGAGACTTGTGATCAATAAAAATCAATTTGTCGTGGCAACTTGAACTGATCGATGAGGGTAGAATTATAAAAACACGCAAAAACTTGTAGTACTCCAACTTGATGCCTGTCATCCCAAGGCGGACTTTTTCTGTCCGAACCAATTTGGTGTCAGATAGGAATAACCGATTAAGACCATTTCTTCCTAAAGTTAAAAATGTTTCAACTTCACCTGCAAAGTTGTCAATTCTGTTTTCATTATTTAGGGGAGCAGGCAAACAATCCCAATAATATTTTCTACTCCACCCATTTTCAACGACCTCTGTAGGGTAATAAGATCGACAGCAATTCATCTTCCACAGTGATCCGCATGCTAATATAAATGTTTTATCAGCGACCCTTGCTACATTAATGCGACCATGACCCAATTTAAGCCTAGATAAGACATTGAATTGTTTCAAATGCAGATCAGTCTCCACAACAAAACACAAGCCATCCATAGTAGTAATAAGAAATCTACTTTCATCAATCGTTCTCAAAGAGTAGGGAATTGTTGGCGTAATACAAAAGTGTGATCTTGAATTCAAGTTGAATCTACTCAGAAAGGAAAAACATACTTTAGATCTGTTCCACTCGAGAAATATTATTTCTCCATTAGTTAGACCAACAGCCAAAATACTTCTCAAATTGAAATCAGCAAACTCTAGCATTGATGGTTGCCCTAAAATATCAGTTGGTAAAGAAAGTAAGACAGGCTTTGCGTTACTTTCATGGTCAATCTCAAAGCACTCAATGCTAACCATTAGCTTATTTTCATTAAACTTTTCATAAGCCAAAGCAATAAATCGTGTTGTGGAAGATGCAAGAATAATTCTGAATGGGGATTTCAAAACATTGAAGCATTTACCGCCCGAAAATCTTCCTATTCTCCAACCATCACTGAATATTTGAACAAATCGATCTTCTTCCAGCTGTCCAAAATGTATCGTTTGCTTGGAGACATAAAAATTATTGCAAATATCAACTATGGTGCTTATATCATCATCACTGTCTTCATCGAAGGACGTTGGATTATAGTGGGACACAATTGAGTGCAAGGGTGAAGATGCAACATAAAATAGCTTACCTTGTTCCTCATACTTGAAAAGTCGCTTTGAGCCTTTGAATTCTGTACTGATACACTCACTTGTAGCGGCAAGCCCAATATGAAGATGAAATAATGCACTTTTCTGGGACTTTCTACCCAAACACCAGAGTTCTTGATTTGTCAAAAAATCGCAATACTTAGAATGTAATGGCGGTACAATAATAAAATCGTATAACGGATGCCAATTTGCTCTATGCCGTTCTTCATTTAAAACATTACAAGCAAAACCGACTCTTCCCTTCTTTTGAGGAGCAAGGCTAATCAATTTATTCATAGTCACTCCATTGTCATTGAAATAACTAAGTTCGTATTGTCGATCTGTAATCTCCTCCAGAGAAAAAAATGAATATAACGATTTTTGAGTGAAAAGTTTATTAAATCTAAGTTTCCATTCGGCTTTTCTCTTTGTGTAAAATACATCCAAAAGAAACATAGCATGCGACTTGTATGAGATAAGTACCTGGTCCATTATTACATTGCTATCATCATACTCTTCGCAGCTTAAACAAGTAATCCTTGATTTGGGAATATAATACGAACTTGCGGAAGTATTCGTTGAATCATGTGGATAGGTCAATGTCTGTGATTCCAAACTCTCCCTTGAGAAAAAAAAATTTATACCTTTAACCGAAATTTGGGATCTTTGAATGAACAATATGCCGCCTGTACGTGGGAGGGGTACCATAAAATCTGGCAGTTCAAACTTAACTGAAAGCGTAACGGAAAACGATTTGATTAGGAACTTCGTGAATTGATCTCCTACTCCAAGTTCATGAAGTTGTAACTCGAGTATATTTGAATCGTTTAATACTAAACATAACATAGCAGCATATGTGCTCGCCGTAGATGGAATGAAGCATTGCTTTAAAATCATACCTTCTATTAGAATATTCATGGACTCTAAAACTTTTGGAATGTAATCGTTATCGTAATCGACTTTAAAGAGTTTAACAACCTTTGAGAATGCGGAAGCAGAAATAAGTGTTCCTGAATTATTGCAAGTGACTTGAAATCCCAATTGAGTTAATTCATCGTCATTGGCATCCTGTGCTAATGATAATCTTTGAACAATTATAGGTTCCAAATTCCCTTTCTCTGTAGCATGAATTCTGATAATAAGTAAAAGTTGACTTTCAAGAATTAGTATAAGCGAATCTTCCCCTTTACTTTGCCGACATCCCGGTAGGACAGCTGCAGAAAGTATCCTGCAGTGAAGATTAAATTCTTTTCCTCGACTTAAACTTATAGAGGTGGGATGTATTTCTATGTCGACATAAATATATCTATCATTATTTGTATTTTCTTGTTCAGATAACTTTTCGTGTGTATTTTGATGCTTCTGAGCGGTATCTTGATTCTGTGATTCGCCAACAACCTTAGTAGAGGATAAACCTTCATTTATTTCATCATCCTCCTCTTCCATAAATGTATCCATAGACTCGGTTGGCTCGGTCAATTCTTGCCAAAGAAAGGATGTCATCATCCTCTTCTGAACAATTCCATTCAAGCCATCGTTTGGTATGTTTTTGTATCTTGAATCACCAAACCGGGAAACTCTAACATTGAAATTATGCAAATATTGGGAAACCAACGATGAAGAAAATAACGTTTGTTTTAAATAATATACTGACTCTTGTGCAGGTTTCGTATCATCCATAATTAAATACAAGTTTCGTATCGTATGATCACATGTGTTATGCTAATTTACAAAACAAAAAATAAGGTACAGGTTGTAAATGGGATAAAGTAATGTCACATTATATTACCACAGAAGGGGGAGAGAGAAGAAAAAGAAAGAGAAAAATAATAGACGTCTAGCGAAAAAATAATATAGGAGAAGTTGATTCAGTACAGTTACGTTACATGTTATACGGGATTATTGTCTATTCCGAACTAAGAAAAATCACTTTTAGAAAAGTATCAAAGGGAGGATTCAGAAGAATTTGTTTTTATACTATAAATTATTTTTCAACCCATTTTTGATTGATATTTTCAGCCTTTTGAAAGGCTTCTGCGAAAAGGAAGACATAAAGGCACCAGCATCATTAGCAGCCGATTTCTCTAGCATTTCCTCCTCAAGGTCACCACGGTCCTTCTTTTCCTCAAGTAATCTGAGCGCTCTTCTGTATTTAATATAATTTCCGTGATTAGTATAATATGAAAAGTTTTTATCCACGGTATTGGCTGTATTGTTGACATTGCTTACAAACGATTTCATGAACCGTTCTCGAGCCTCAGGAATAACACACTCCAAGTATTTATCGCTCTTAATTGTTGAATCAAATTTATCAAGCATATTAAGTCGTTGCTTTTCAGATCTTTTGTGTATGACCAACCTTCGCTGGAATTCTAGGTCAATCCTATGCTCTTTCCGTTGTATCATCCTTTTTTCGCAATCTAAATCTCCCATCTCATCTTCGGGAAAGCCGCCATCATCACCGTTATCATCATAAGTATGATCACGGTCTTCTTCGAACTTTCTCTTTTCATCCGATTCATCATTATTGACTTGCATTCTATCTTCAGCATCAAGTTCTTCGGATTTTAGATTATTGAACAAATGCTGGAGTTTTGATTTAGTCTTTTTCTCCTCCTGTGCCCTTCTTTTTTTCACACGCAACTCTTCTGTTCGGGACGCACTCAATTTGAAGTCGACAATGCTTGTTTTAACTGTTTCTAGTAGCATATCTGGAACATTAGCAAGCGCAGCTTTATCTATAGTATACCCAGTGGCACTGGAAGTTAAACTATATTTATCATCTTTTTCAACCGGCAATTCATCAACCTTGTTCATTATCTCTCCATACTTTTTTGAGAGACTGCAGCCCAGCTTCTGCCCTATGCTCTGAAAATTTTCTATTTCAATAGAGTTCTCTAGCAATTCTAAAGGTTTCTGTAAATATTCAGAGGTAATGATCTCTAGTTTGCGGTTTGAACCGTCCTTATCTTTGAATATCTTGAATGTTTCTTGGAATAAATGGAGTGCAAGTATATCCGAGAACAGAATAAATACCACCTCCGTATTGGACATGTAATTGTTGGGTAAAAATGCCCACTTAAAGTTAGTGTTTAAATGGATGGATTCTGTGCTGGATCTTGTCACTACATGATACTCAGTTATAAGATTGTTCATAACATAATCCAACAATTCTTCTAATAAGTAACCTGCATTTATAAGTCCGGAAGGAATGTTTTTTAAAACTGCAACAATACTATTCTTATCTGAATGTAAGAAATGTTCTAAAGAAACCACTTTCACAGGATTCTTGTAAGTTTCTTCAGCCTCTCTCTCTTTGGTATTGGCACCTAAGCTAGTATTAACATCTTCGGAATCTCCATCTTCAAGGCCACCTATACCATAATTATGTGTTGCAAAAGATCTGTCCCCTTTGCAAGTTAAGATATTCTCCAATTGTACAAAATTTGCAAACTTGATGCACAGTTCAGAAGATAATGAACCTATGGCAGAGTAATGAGATGGCTTATCTCTCTGAGAAGGTCCTCCAACAAACGATATGTATTCAGCAAATCGATTTTTCTGTGAAGAATTCATCGCTTATTTTGAAGTATGTAAGTACGAAAGCACAGTCGCTTGCAGTGACAAACGTCAAGACAATATCAAAATATACACTTTGAAAATTGAAAACAATTTTAAATCTTATGTTGTTTGTCTTTTTTTTTATCATATTTTGTTTTAATTTTTTTTTGGCTTATTCTAATACAAGAAGTGCAACTCCCATAGATAAATTTTAGGTAATTTGAGATCGATAATCATAACTTACACAAATTTATTTAAAAGAAGACGAAGAAACAATGAAAACCGCCGTATTAAACTGCATGACAATATATATATAATAATAATAAAATGAGACCTACCGGTATCAAACTGAGCATTTCATAAAGAGCCGTTTGGAAGCGTGCACACTTTCTCTCTAGATTGGGCTTTCATACTAGTATTTTTAGTCTCGAGATGCTCATTTGCGCTGTCACAGTAATACATGTAAAACGGATACAGCATTGATGGACGCATTCCTGTTGATGGATCAGAAAATCCAGGGTATGGCATCATAAAGTTTGGACTTGGTGCACCCAAATTAGATTGGGAGGGACTAACTGGTGAGAAACTAGAAACTCCGACAGAAGTGGACGGCTCACACATCCCAATTTGGAGGGTACTGTTTGACATATAATTTATTCCTTTTGGTGGCAAGACATAATAATATGGAATATGATATGGTTGTGGCTGATTGAATTGTGTGTTTGTGATGTAAACATCACCAGATGTTATGTCACTGCTTTCCTCCGTATTCAGTGTGTAGAGCGATCTCTGCTCACAAGAATAGTCCGTATTTGTGCTACGAACAGTATCATCATCCTTTTTGTGATACAAATTTTCCTGAGAAGACATAGTTCCCTTCTTATTCGATTGATCCCTGGAGCTACACAGTCCCATGTCCAAATTTTCGGCGAACTGTGCTTGATATGAAACACCGAAAGGAGTGCCAGCACATATATTATTTGTAGCTGGTAAAGGATCGATTTGTCCCATAATTCGAGGTACACAAGCAGAAAGGGTAATATTCTGAACCTCAGAATACATCAATAAGTTGTCATTTGTGGACAATGGTTCATACTCATAATTTTTATTCCTCTTCTCCATCCGCTTACCAAGTTTTAATTTGCCTTCATAGGAATGATGCCTTAAATCTGTTATTGATGAACCAACCTTACTGAAGCCTCGCCGTTTGAAATTAACAGGCGGTGGGGCTAAGTTTAATTGGATTTCATTTTTAATAGGCAGACTTGGATACCTCTTCCTGCTGCTGTTGTTATTATACATCTCCCTATATTGAACATATATTGTCTTATACTTGAACAGGGAATGATTTTCTCTTTCGACTGCAGCGGCAGCAGCGTCTCTATTGAAAAATTTAATGAAAGCAAAATTATGAACGGGTCTATTCACAAGAATTGCTTCCTTAATTTTACCATGCAACTCAAACCTTTCGATCAATTCACTTTTAGTTATTCGTAAATCCAAATGCCCCACAAAAACGGAATATCTGTCGATTGTAATATCAGGAGTACTTTTACGCTCATCATCGAGATTTTGTGCCCACTCAACCCTCCAAGAATCCCTTAATTTAAGACCAGCAAACGCATTAATCGCATCTTGTCGGTAAACAAACTTTGCAAACCAACTTTGATTAATATCAGTTGACTCTCTCGTATGTTTGAAATGTAACTCAGCAGGAACTAATTTTTCGATCTCCCCATATGTTTCTAATATAGCTTGGAAATCATTTGTGCTAATTTTTCTGCGATTTGAGACATGAACAAATAGAGTTCTATTAACACGCGCTTTTTCGCATCTTATAGTTCGATTATTCAAAATAGAATGCTGCCCTTCGATTATAGCTTTATTTGCTTCTTGGTCGGTTCCATATTGAACAAAAGCATATGGCCTGTTTGCTAGATCCCTTAGAACCTTGACAAAGGTAACATTGCCCCATTGCTTGAAATGAGATGATACTGTTTTGCAGAGAACATCATCAGAAATATTGGAAGAGAGACTTGCAACAAAGACACATGCAGACGGTCTGTCTTTAGATATGATCAGATCACTTCCAGAATTATTAATGGTACTTCTCTTGACGTTCTTTCCGTCCTCCTTTTCAAGGTGCACATCTACAGATATATCTTGCTTTTCACCAGAACATGATGAAGCTATATTATTTTCATTTGTTGATTGTTCTATGTGGTTATCATGGATATGATGACCTTGCTTAGATTCATCAATTTCCTTGATAGCGCCATTACCCAACATATCTTTTGAGATTTGTTGTCTTGATACGTTTAAAAGATCATCATTAGATCCAATATCATCATAAAGATATTGCGTATGACTAAGTTTATGTGAATCCATACCTAATTTTCTCCACACTCTGAACAATTAACTATTTTGCTTTTCACCAACTATCATCCAATGTCGTCTTCAGAAAGTAAATCCGTATTTTTGAAAAAAAAAAAGTTATGAACTAAAACCTAAAATATACTGATTTAGTTTTAAAAAAAATTGAAGCTGAAGGAAATGTAGTGTATATATACAAACGTTGAATCAACAGTTCCCCTACAGAACGAAGGAGATAATTGCCTTTGAATTAGAATGAAAATTTCCTTTATTGAAAAGTAGAAGATACAAAAGACAAATTTGAATCTACTCATATATTATATAAGGACCACAAAGGGGGAATAGAACCTTATAATAAATTATAGGAATTACAAAAACAGGTTGTTATATGATATAAATGGGATCTTTTACAGATTAGGAAACTTTGATACTTTTTGATTTATTTTTTTACACGCTCTCCTTTTTCTGTTCTTATCAATTGACGAACAAAAGCGAGGTACGCAGTTTGATTGGTTCCCATCTTGCTTACACTAATGTGCATGAAGTTGGCTTGGTAACATTCGCCTGCCTTTTAATATTTAAATTGTCATCAATGGAATAATTGGTTTAATACACAAGAGGGAATGTTGAGATATTGAATAGCGAAATGGGAATGGCTGCTGCTTTCTTGTTCTCAGATAGAGCTGACATATTTTTATAGTAAGCAAAGTAGCAAGAAATATATATTATCTAAAGAATAATAAGATTGCTTCTCAAAGCAAAACCATATTATATATACTCTATCTTTAAAAGCTTGTTCTCCTGTAGTTCTCGTATTTTCATATAGTTACGGATGTTTTAAGGGGGTGAAAAATATAAGATGGCGGCTGTGTGAATCTTTCTGCAAATCTTTCACTTCGCTATCGAAATCTTCGTTCCGTTATAATATATTCTGCAGAAGGCGTAGAAAATGATCCACATAAAATAATTTTTTGGCTCCACCAATAAAGAGGGGCTTCAAAGCACGGATATCAATCTTATCGGATCAAGTACTTGAAGAAACATCTTTACAGTTAGGCATTTTCTTGTGAACTATACAGAATGTGTGCTTCAGAAAGATTGTTAGTGGAGAAAGTTGAACTCAGATTAGCATTGGCTGATTCACAAGAGAAAATTCAGCGAGTCATTGATCTCTACTTGGCGCCTATACTTCTTAAGTTTTCGTCAAAGGATCAGACAGTACGGATCGAGGTTATAAAATGTATCAAAATTGTTTTGGCAAGATTCAATTCTTATACGGAATTGAGTCTACCAGTTGAAATATTATTAGAACAGGCAAAACGCCCTCAAGCTTTTGAGGGTGCTGAAGTCACGAACATTCAGTTGTATTCACTCTTATTTGTCTCAAAAGGAATATCAAGATTATCGAAAGATCAAAAACGAGAGTTTCTTCCAAATGTAATTGAAGGGATTTCAGATTACAATTTGCCAGTGAACGCACGGCTTTTTGGTATTTTGTGCAAGCTTGTTATGGCATTCGATGAGAAAGAATCAAAAGTCGATAATGGAGTTGCCTTAAGAGAACTTCTACAATTGGATGGCAAAAATAAGGGGTATGAACTTTATTTAATTGAGAAATTCGCCAAGTTTATGCTTCTACAGCCAGTGAGAATGGATGCCTCTCATCTAATTCCAAAGGAATCTTTTCCAGGGCTCTCGGAGAAAGACAGCTCTTTTTTTACTCACGATGCAGGGCTAACATTTGATTATAAAACGTTAACCCAATATAAAAAGAAGATACTATTATTCACTGAGCATGGGTTCACAAAGAGAAGTGCTTTGATTGATATTTGTGCATCTTCGGATCCAAATTCTTTTATCTCCGATGTGGCATCCAGTATTTTACGGAAAAAGGGGGTTGATTTTAATGATGATTTCATTATCTCTTTTCTTGAGAGAATGTTTATGGGCGATGAAAAAGCATGTAACCCTCCCGCTGGATTAAAACTTCAAACTAAGATCATAGAGATTTTTTGTAAAAGTGAAAGTATCATAAAATCCGATCATTTAAATGAAATCATTGAGATTGGCTTAAACTCTACCTTCCCGAAATTGAAAAATCAGACAATTATCTTCATCCGTTGGATTACGACAAGACTAGCTGGTAATGTCAACTTTTTATCTTCAGAGGAATTAACTAGAAAAATTAGAGATAATTTACTTTCCGAAAAGGTTTCCGAGATGAACAGTGATATGAATAATTATATACTACAAAGAAGATATCAATATGAGGCACTTGGCCTAATATTACAGAAATGCCCCAAGTCCTTAGACATAGATATGCTTAAATTTATGTTTGATATGCTAAGAACGGAAAATTCTGAGTTGCGTCCGTCTGTTATGGAGATTCTCAATGCTTTAGTTCTTAGAGTGTCGGAATTTACGGAGAAGGAGCAATTGAAAAGGCTTCTCGTAACAATAATCGAGTCGGATGATTTTGGAAGTACTGTCAAGCCTGAAGAATGGGAGCGTTCTGCAAGGTATATTGCCGTAAAATATGTGAATCAAGCGTTTCCATTTCAGGATGCAGAGGCTCGAATGCTTGATATTATGGTACAAACAAAGAACGACAAACCAGAGACTATTGAGGAGTCATTGAAAGGATTACAGCCTTACTTATTTGAAATGCAACAGATTACTCAAGCCAAAAATAATACCAAATTTCCTGGTACTGTGATAGAATTTCCTCGGTTCAGTTCCTTAGTTAGCTTATTATCTCAGGAAATAAGTAATATTGATACCGAGAAGGCTCTTAGATTTTGTTTTCAAAGCTTAATTATGAATTCAATAAAGAAATCCAAGACATTAATTTCTTGCGACTCAAATTGGGAAATAAGAATAGATAGTGCAATAGAGCTTGACCCCAAAACACGAGATGCACTTCGAAAACATATCGGAGAACTTTTTTGTGAGGACATAAAGGAAGATGATGATGGTGATATTTGTATGGATGAGATGAAAACGTTTAATCATAGTATGAATGCGATAGAATATTTTTTGTCCACAGCATTTGAACATTTTGTCAAGCATCAAAATGAAGAAATGGGGAGAATTTTAGCGACTTTTGTTTCTTTCTCACCAACATCATTGATTAACAAGTTTTCAAATGAGATACCTTTATTAGTTGATATCTTACCTGGAACATTTTCAAGAACTGTCTCCACTTATACATCACAAACTTTAGGTATATTATGTTCGAACCCCCACTTGTCTAAAAATCTGCTTGACTCAGTTCTTAACAGTCTTTTAGAGCGTGAAGAAATTCAGCCCTTATGTTATATTATCTCTAGGGCTATGACCACAAGGCGTGCTTGCATCATTTCTGTGTCTAAATTTGCAGTACTCTTGGACATTATACATCAGAATCTAAAAAGCAATTCTTCAGAAAAAAAATGGTTCGCCATGGATTCGCTTTCTCAGCTTGCATTGTTTGGATGCTTAGGCCCCAAATGTGAACTTGGAAACCTTGCTGATCAGAAGGAAAAGTTTGTTTATGAATTGATGCCATTGTTAAAGTCTACACATGATGATTTGGCAGCAATGTCATGGTCGTATTTGAGTCTTACATACGTTTCATCTGACATCGGCAAACAAGATGAGAACAATCCTTTTGACAACCATATTTTTGAAACTGCTCTATTTGAAGCACATTCAACAAAACACACGGACTTTTTATTTTCAGTTGGGGAAGCATTTACCGTATTAGCTATGGGATGGAATTCAGGTAAGATGAGTAGTAAATTCGATATAACAGCTCCCATCATTGAAATTAGCCAGTTGATGCCAGATTTTGATCATACCGATCAGATACTTCAGATTATTTTTGAGGCATGCGAGTCAACTAAACCAGCATTAAGAAGAGCTGGATGTATATGGCTTCTATCCATGGTTCAATATTGTAAAGGCTCTCAAAAAATTGTTTCTCAGTTATCTCGAATACAGAATGTTTTTATGAAGTATTTGACAGATCGCCAAGATATAATTCAGGAATCCGCTTCTAGAGGATTAAGCATTGTATATAACTTAGGGGATGCACAATTAAGAGATAAATTAATACACAATATGTTGGTTTCGTTTTCAGATTCGACAAAGAGTTCATTTTTAGCAAGTGGTACAATCGAAGAAGGCACGGAAATTTTTGAACCTGGTGTTTTGACGACTGACGATGGCTCAGTTTCTACCTATAAAGATATTTTGAACCTAGCATCAGAGGTAGGGGATCCCAGTCTTGTTTACAAATTCATGTCTTTGGCAAAGAATTCAAGTCTTTGGTCTTCTAGAAAGGGTATAGCATACGGATTAGAAGCGATCTTTGATAAGGATAAATTGGATGACTTATTACAAAAGGATGAACATTTAATGCAAAAGCTTATTCCTAGTTTATACAGATATCAATTTGATCCCAGCCTATCTGTTTCCAGAGTTATGAGTGGTATATGGGATTCGCTAATTCTTGACCCAAACTCTCTTCTTATCAAGAATTTCACGCTTATTTTTAATTCATTAATCAAAGGAATGGGTGATCGTGAGTGGAGGATTCGACAATCAAGTACTGCTGCTCTTGATGATCTTTTACAGCGCTCTCCAGAATCATTATTCTCCGACAAGATTACATCAATTTGGCACATGGCATTTCGAATATTGGATGACATTAAGGAAAGTGTAAGAAAGCAGGGTGTATCTCTTACTAGAAATTTGATGGATGCAATGATTCATACGATAGAAAAAAATGAAAGTGGTTCACAGGATGCATTGGAACAATTATTGCCATTTTTACTTGGAACAAATGGCATATTAAACAGCGCTGATGATGTGAGAAACTTTTCTCTTGGAGCCTTGATGAAAATAATAAAGACTTCTTCTAAATCATTGAAACCATTTGCAGCTGGAACAATAAAACAACTTATTTTACTTATGTCTTCTATTGAGCCTCAAGCAGTGAACTATTTAAGCTTAAATGCAGACAAGTACAAACTTTCAATAGAAGATATTGACACCCAGAGGTTAAACTTACTTAACAGCTCGCCTGTGATGGAAGCGATAGAGACACTACTGGACCTTTTGGACGATACATTGATGCCTGATTTTCTTGATCAACTATCAGATGCTGTAAAGAGTTCGGTCAACTTACCATCTAAGGTTACAGCATCTAAAATCGTGGTCGATCTCATTGTCAAGCATTTCTTTTTGGCGAAAGATAACGGCGATAGACTTCTTAAAATATGTATGAGGCAACTCAAAAATCATAATAGTACGATATCCGGATCCTATTCCGCGGCTACAGGATATTGTACAAGAGTTGCATCTTCGAAAAAGGTCTCTAAATTATCAAAAAAACTACTGAGGTACTACTTCGAGGCACCGTCTGATGACAACTACCTTCAGGTCGTTTCTGCAAGGACATGCTTAGCAATAGTAAATCATTCAAAAGACAGATTCGAATCGTTTGCCTCATCCTTTGTTCCACTTATATTTGTGGGAAAACACGATACTGATAAGAAGGTTTCAATATTATTTCGAAATGCATGGAACGAATCAAATGGATCGAGCGTAACTACAATAAAACTCTATCTTCCCGAAATTGTGAAGTTGATCAAGTCCAATATTGATAGCAATAATATGTCTCTTCGCCGTACAATTGGTGCTACTGTCATAAGCATAATTCAAAACTTAGGAGAGTCTGTCGGCAAGTTCCCCAAATATCTTTCTGACCTTTACTCCATTCTTTTGAATACACTCCAGGGACGCTCGTATGAGGGCAAAGAATCTCTATTAAATTCATTGGTTCTACTTTCGATAAATAGTGCAGCATTTCTTGACTCACACCCATCATTACACGAAAAGGTTTCTGAATGTATTTTAAGAGAAGCAGAAAAACAGAATTTAAGGTATAGAAGATATAGCGTCAAAGCTCTCGGTAAATTCATTGGTTCATTTACGGAGGATCAGAAGTTATACGATGCGTATATCAAATGTATGCGCTCTTTTTTGGAAGAATCGTACTTGAAGGAATTTGATACCGATGACTTTAATGGTCCTCAATCAGAGGATAAAAATTCAAGAATGAGAACTCAAATGAAACAGAATGATTTTCGGAGGTCGATTTTGGAGAACTTGATTTTGGCAGTGAACGACAAAGATCCTAATATTGATATTGTCCAATTCATATTTAAAGATGTGTTCAAAAAATTTGTATCTGGTAATTTGTCTGACTTCAAGACCAAATTGGTTTTGATGGAATCTTCGAGGAAACTTGCTACAAAGCTTAATCATGCTTGTCTTATAAATGATTCTACAGAAGGTCATGAACTAGTTGACAGCTTCCTCCAGTATTGGCGAATATACCGGAAGGAATTTTCAACTGAAGGGAGTATTCAAAGAGTTGTAATTGAATTTATTAGACTTACTTCGCTGTTAGCAAAAACATTCCTAAAGATATGTGCACCTTCAGACTTAGTTGAAATGGAGGATAGCTTACAGCAAATTGCGAGGGAAAGCACGAATTCTGTTGTTGCGCAGGAAGCTAAAAAGAGTCTTGCAAGCCTTACTGAACAAAAGGTTTGAAATCTTTTCAAATACATCTAGTCTACTCCTATATATATTACAGAACATGGATTGCATCAGAAAAGAACATACCACAACAAATATATATTGATGTGCTTAAATTTAGTTCAAGAGAGCACTTACTGAACATTCCTACCAATGGTCTTAATGAATGGTGACATAATATATTTACTGATAATATACACCAGACGCCGATTTAGGTCTCGCACCATGAAGCGCTGGAACACCTACATACGGTATCATAAATATAGAATCCAATCCAGTCAGAATTGATATCCAGTCCATCCATACGTAACCTTTCATGAATTCTACAGGCCTCCTCTTAACCTAAGAACCAAGTGAAGAGTCGACTCTTTTTGAATATTGTAATCAGAA
>MDSB01000005.1:674545-783310 GCA_001754015.1 Brettanomyces anomalus
CGATAGTGTCAGAAGATTCAACCTCTAACGTGATTGTCTTTCCAGTTAATGTCTTCACAAAAATTTGCATGATGTTGATATTTAGATTTAATGAATAATCCAAGAGTTATTTTTAATATAGTAATACAATGTATTATTGAAAAACAAACAAAGTTATAAGAAGGTAAGACTATAAACAACCTCTTAATTGATTAGATGTCTCTACATTGGCAGAAAGGGTAGTATTTATTTTCGATGACCCGAACAGAAAAAAAAATACGTAAGAAGGCAAAAAAGAAAGGTTTCCCTAATAGGTCAAAAAAGCATCGAAAATTAATTCCAGCCATTTCCAAAAATTTCTGAATCAGTATTGTGTGGATGGCGTTATCTTTTTTTACCCCATGTCCCTAAACAAAGCTTCAGCACAGTCGAAAAAAAAAAAAATAAGTAAACAACAAAAAAAAAACGTTCTTTATTAGAATTGAACCTTTTATATATGCAGACTACACCCTACAATAGGCTCTTTGATTGAAGGCTATTTTAAACATATTCTTTCCATAAATTTGTGTCAACATACAATAAACATTAGATTATTAAGAATACTATTACTGTGATGATCATTTGTGAGCTGGGTGTTTATCTTTTTATTCTTATTATTTATGCACAGCCGCATTCGTTTTTAACATTCTGGTGTCAAAGTCATGTAAAAAAAAATAGGTTGAATATCAAAGTAACGGAAAAACTAGCAACCGGTCACGAACCTATTCCCTTGGGAAATATCTAGGTATGACCTTTAAGCATTAAAACTGGATACAATGAAGTCAAAAAACGAACTCTTTATACCTTACTTTTGCAAAGTACTAACTTGTGACGACATACTATATGTACCTGGTGATGGAAAATAGCTAGTACTTTTCGGAGAGGGATAAAAACGTTCATAATTTTTGATGTTTATTGATCGATCATCGCCATATAGTAATTTCTGAAGAATAATATTCTTTTAATCCGTATTCTACTATTGGCTTTCGTATAAAATTTTCTCCCATTCTTTCTGATGAGCCGAATCTTTGTTGTCTGACAGGAAAAGTAACTATGCACTTATCAGTACAATTGATTATACTATTTGTTTAAGTGACCTTTTTGATCCCTTCATCCTCATCCATTTCTAAAATATTACCCAGTTTTGGTCTTTCATGATTCTGCAAGAATTTGGGGTAATGGCTTGAGCTGAACACAACTGTGTTTTCTTTAGTACGACCAGGGTGGCCTCCATAAAAGCTTTCTATATTTTGGAGGACATCTCGTCTGCTGCTAATGTCCAACGAGCGTGTCCTCCTTTCATGTAACTTTCCAAGCCCTTCTAGATGGGATGCGTCGATGAGCGAGGATGAGGAAGTCTGTGATGGAGGAACATCTATTGATGATCTAGGCGTGGGTAATTTCATACTTAGTCTCATGTGTTTGAATTCTTCTCTCTTCGCCAGTAGGAGATCTTTATTGTCAAGAAGTTTGGAAATTTCGCTAGCTTTCTCCCTGATATTTGCGCTTGCATTCATTTTCTTCTTATTCCTTTTTGTATTAGCCTGATATTCCACTAAACTTCGCACAATGTACTTCTGTGTGCTCATCCACTTGATAAATTCCGCAGAGCCTGTCTGAAGCAAGAAGTAAATTACCGTTAGGCACTTCAAGACTTGTATTGGGTTTCTGCTTTCCAGCCGTTTCAAAAGTCTTTTATTTATTATTGACAAGCATTTTGGGCGGAATGAAAGATGCGAAAGCTCATTGAGCTCCAAGCTCGTTGGACCAAAGTTGTTACCATCTGTTGCATTCTTTATTAAATTTTCACAGTATGAATATTTATTGAGGGAGATCCTGGGAACACTCTTGAAATGTGCAATGCCTTTTTTTATCCCAAACATGTCTTATATTCGACAAGTTGTGTTCAGTAAGAGTTTGGATATGCTCTTCTATTCGGTATAGCCTTACTTCTTCCTTAATTATTTTTTTCCGGTCCGCTGTTATCGTTGTTTATCGTAGACACATTCACAAAGCCCGGATTTACCTATAATTAAAAGTCTTAAAGTGCTATTCAGTTTCAGAATTTGACCTTAAAAATGCATGTTGTGTTATAGTGACGGACATTTTGTGGTGGAAGACAGAAGTCGGTGTCCACCTAGGAAACTTTTTTTCGTAACTTTTTTTGCATCCCAATTATCTTTGTCTCCATTCTTGGCATAATGGATCTACTTTTAATTTATATTTTAAAGTAAATATTACATCAACCAACTAGCTGCCTTCTTCCTTCCGTATCTATACACACAACTGTTCTCACTAAAGCTATATACATATATATACCAATGCATATAGCATTTACTATTTCTTGTAATCTAGATCATAATCGAGCGTTCAGCTTTAATTCTCAGTGCGAAGTTGTCCGGATATTAATTTCTTTCCCGAAAGGGCTACTACCGAGTAACAATTTGCAAATATTCCTGTAAATATTATTGTAGAGAAATCAATCTGCTCTTCGTCCGGATATGACAAACTTTTTGGAAAAGACCATTCCTTTCTCTTCTTTTCGTATATAACATAATATGATCCCAGTGCTAGAATGCGGGAAGAGGGGTCCATAGTGAACAATGGAGAAATAGAGTCAACCGGAAAGCGAAGCACAAAATCGAACTTTCCTTTTCTCAAATCATAGATTCCAACAACTGACTTTCCATATTTAATTAAGAGCCAATATCCGTTCAAAGCAAAATAAATTTGGCCTATCTTTTCAGAAGAAGCAGGCGGCTTAATTGTCAAAAGAAATTTCTGTTGACAAATGTCAAATATATCCACAGAGGAATCCGCCTTACCAAACGCAGCTAAAACTCCATCATGATGTAGAGCCACTTTCGTATAGAACGAGGTTTGAGAATCCAACGACTGATAGATCAGTTTTTTATCATAGCAAATGTAGAAACACTTTTGAGTGAGAACGATAAAAATTGGTAAACTTGGATGGGTTGCAATTGCTTCTATATGGTTTGGAACAGACAAAACTTTTTCCAAAGTGCCATCACTATTTGAAACTCTACTGATTGTATTTTCATATGCTAAAAGAAAAGAATCCAAGGAATCCACCGTAAAGTTTTTCAAACAATCAATATCAGTTATAATAGACGATTGAGGCATTGCAAAATGTATTTGGTCCTTGATACTGTGGGTCTCTCCATCTGAAGATACAATAATACCGCTTCCACCCTCAGCATATGTTAAAGCCAGCAAACTTACACTTTCATTATATGAAAAGAAATTTGTTGTTGAAGAAACAGAGATGTTCGAATTCGCAGAAAATGACAACTCAGTAGACTTTTTTAATGGAAATGGTGGCTTCAATCTATGTAACTTGTGTTGTGTGAATAGTTTATGTTGCTCATCCTGTAATAATGAAACGTATTTATCATCAAGTTCGGAAGGAACTATATATTCTCCAGTTGAATTTGACATCTCAATATCATCATTGCCAGAACCAATTTTCAATGCAATTTGCTGTAATGCTCTTCGGGCTTCATCTTTTTCCTTGATTGCCGTAGTTGCAACATTGACAGCAGCATCCTGACGATATAGCGCTAAGCTGAGTTCCTTTTTCAGCTCTGCAACCTGCTTACGAAGATCAAATAATTCCAAAGTTAAGCCATCCCATTCATTCTGAAACATAGCAAGCATAGAAGGTATTGAGTCTTGCTTTGATTTTCTTGGACTCCTAGCGATTTCAGTGGCAGATAGTTCAATGGGAACAATATCGGATACATTCATCGGCTCTCCTGTTATGGGATCCTTACCATTTTGTCGTATATACTCCTCTATAAGTTTCCTATCAAATACCTTTCTAGACTTTAGGGAAAGAACTGGATCGGTTGTTAACTCTCCAGAAATCGAACAAATCATTTTTTTTGGTTTGCAATACTATTTAGCTATATTGAACCTATAATTTCGATATGGTTTAACAAGGCCGGTAGGTACTTCTAAAGTTTAGCTTTAGAGTTGCATAATTCTCACTAAGAAAATTTAAGCAAATAGTGGTGTAAAGATGCCATTGTAAAATGATGCGGAAATTTGAATGCGAGTAAAAAAAAAAGCAAGCTATAAGAAAGGCAAGCTATAAGAGAGAAACTTATAAGACAAACAGAAAAGTTCTCAGTTAATGAGTTGAAGGTATCTTGAAAGACTGATTCAAGCTTGGGGCTTTCCACAAATTTGAAAATCCTTTTTTATTTTGGTAACTGGGAAGATTATCAGAACTGAATTGTTATTAGTCAACCGGTTTGTGGTGTTAGGATTGTTCTGTGAGCTGAAAAATTGAATTGATTTTTTTTAGAATGTAAAATTTGAACATTAATTAATCCGGCTTCCGGGGAAATTCGGACAAAATCCACACTCAAGGAACTGAGAAGAACAAAAATTCTTCAATGGTTTACAGTTAATGTAAGGTAGGGTAGGGCGGGTGACCTATATTGCAATATAAATTTCATCGGTTTGGTTAGTTCCTTCTCTGAAAACTGATGAATTTTTGATTGATCCCATGTCTAAACGCACACGACATAAGTAAAAAGTGGTTTAGCTTACGTATCTTGATTTTTTGATTTTTGTTTGCTTTTTGCAGAACAAGTGAGCTATTTTGAACTGTTTATTATGAAAATTCAAATGATCTGCTTATTTGTTCGATTCGCATAGCATCGCATAGCATTTCTCGTTTTTGTTAATATTATAATTATTCTTGAGCTTACCTCGCTTCTCCATATAGATCAGCAACTTTCCTCCGCAATGCTGCCCAGATATGCACTATAGGGCAAATTAGAATATCCTGCAACGAGCTTTCGCCAACTCGCACGCAATCTTTTGGTCTCCCTTTAATAAGTAAGGCTGTGTGTGGTTCCGAAATAAAGAAGAAAAAAAATTGG
Organism: Brettanomyces anomalus; assembly: GCA_001754015.1. Taxonomy (NCBI): domain Eukaryota; kingdom Fungi; phylum Ascomycota; class Pichiomycetes; order Pichiales; family Pichiaceae; genus Brettanomyces; species Brettanomyces anomalus. The sequence goes on from MDSB01000005.1 coordinate 679,477, forward strand.
CTAAGGGAAAATTTTTCCCTCGCATGTCATATTGTTCAGGGCCTTAGCGTCTTGAGACAAAATCCCCCTCTCCCACATAGTTTTTTCAATTTTTTTTATTTAATCATGTCCTTTGACCTGAGACATTCAAAGCTCCCGATTACGATGCTATCTTTCTTCACCTTTTTTTTTGGAAGTTCCCTCTTTTTCCATGCTTAGGCATCATCATAATAGGTATAACTTTTCTTGGGCACACACCCATCCACTATTGCACAATTATACGATTTTCATTATTTTGTTCCGTCTGAACACATAGCTTTGTTTGAGTATGAACTAAGAACTTGATTTCTTCTATAGGGAACATACACACTTGTTACACCAAATTGGCTGAAGCAAAAACTGGATTTTGTGTTCCTTCAAATACTAGAGCCGTGTTGCAAATAGACTATTATAGTGTAAGTGATCACCAATTCAATATGACAGCATTGTCAGAACACGTAATCTTATCGAATATCAACTCTTCGCCTTCTGCGCCGGGGCAAACGTCATCATCTGAGGAGCTTGACCTAACTTCAATGGAAAGGTCTAATTCTAATCTTAGCTCACAAACTGATGGTGCATCCGAGTCGAGGATATCGAGATACAAGGGAAGACCACCTGTTTCGGAAGTTCCGGAGCTACTGGAATTATGCGAGAATCTATATGAACGAAGAAATGTTTCTGGATTGGCTATGCTTGCTCGCCAAAGGGGTCTTCCACCCTCATTGAGATGCAAAATTTGGCCTGTTTTGTTGAAGTATCATCCATATGTTCAACATCCATATATAGAGCCAGATTTTGATGATGATGACGATGAAAATGGAGAAGAAGAAGAAGAAGAAGAAGAACAGGAAGACTGTGACGTAAATAATGGGAGAAGTGCAGTTGCAGGATCAGGCTCACTATCTTTGCATTTGGGTAATAAGGATGGCGATAAAGAAATTGAGGATGGAAATGAGAACGGACCCGGTATATCAAAGGAGATAGATTTTGACATAAGAAAGTATTTGAGAAATTCGGAAAAATTCAAATCAGCTAACATGACTCCGGAACTTAGAGAACTTTATCACTTGCAGGACAAATTGTTTGCTACGATAAAACAGGCTATTATGAAATTTATAAATAAATGGGGATCAATTTTGAAGTATAGTTCTGGCCTCACTTGGATTGCCCTTGGCTTAGCAGAATGGGTGCCGCCTTTACCAGGCTCAGAATTTGTTCTCTGTGGTCGTGATGATATCGCAAAAAATGGTACTAAACTTCGAAATGTTAACGATAGCTATTTCGAGCGTTGCGAGTCCTATGGTAGGGAATATTCTAATAATTCATCAACTGTGGATAATACTCCTGTGATAGTGGGATCACCAAAATCCATTTCAAGTTTGGGCACCGCAAGTCTAACTTCAGAAAGTACCAACTCTTCACAAATTAGTGGGGATGCCCATAAGGACCCGTTTAGACCTATGAGTTTTTCTGAGGTGTACGAAAGGCTAGTTTTGGTAATACTTCATACTCCAGACACTTCTGAAAGGGACGGAACTCTAACACGAATTACGTCTACCGGTACTGCAACCTCGGTTTACAATAATAATAAGCATAAAAAATTAAATCAGAAGTTGGAGGAACTTCCTAAATTTGGAGGAACCATTGAAGATCGTGTTTCTTTTTTCTTCTTTGGAATGAGGAAACTCATGCCTGAATTATATGGCTATCTTTCCGATGAAGATTGTTTAAAAGGTGATTGGATATTATGGTGGCTGAAGTATTGTGGGTCAAAAGAATGGTCACGTTATGACCGGGGAAGGACGTGGGATACGCTACTTGGCTTCAGGATAAATTGCCATCATTTCGAACGGGATATACCATATCTTAATAGTTTTTCAGACAATGAAGTTGCTCTTCTAGGTCCAGATCTTTTTTGGTATCTAGATGTCGATGATTCCGTGATAAACAACGGCCATCAGAAGTTGGATAACAAATTATCTTCGGATAGGGAACATTATGTTTCTCATAGTCGTCGAAGGTCCTCGTCGCTAATGACGCTGTTAAATCAAGTGTCTGTGGGTGAAAATAACCGCATTGCCTCATTTTCTAGTCTTTCACTAGAGGAAAAAGATGATAAGGAGTCGGTGCGTTTTATGCAGCTACCATTTTCTGTGATCGATCCCCACATTCAAATTATCTTTATCTCATTAGCATTTTTAAAATCCAAGGAATTCACTATTATGGAGCTTGATCAATCAGAGATCATTCAGCTATTCAGTCGCCTTTCTTCCTTGAAAACATCAGAAATACGTTCTTTTGTATCAACTGAAGAAAATATAGATGGTCACAAGAATCGTTACGTGAAGAAGTCTAACCGAGATATTGAAAATATAATTCTTGAAGCTGGTGAATTATGGAGGAAATTTATTTACATGGAAATGGTTGAAGAGAACTCATGATCTAATGGCATACCTTATAATGATCTCCAACAGTTTTGGGCAGACACGAATAGGCGTAAACTTGTATATGGCCAAATTGAAAATGACTTTCCAAATATATGTGCATTTTTATGTTGTTGCTCCTTTCATGTAACGTAACCATAAAGAAGCGAAAGCAATTAGTGGACTATTTGTTCACATCTCGAAATCAACCAATAGGATATCATAAGGAAAGTCGCATCATGAAGCATAGTGTGCCCTTTTTTTGTGAAGTTACTACCACCATAATACGAAAGTGTGTATCTTAAATATATACATTTCTTTGAAGCGAGCAAAAAAATATATATATATATATGTAAATGGGCCAGGGTTGAGCGTGCGGCCATTGTTTATGAAATACATAGTTGAATATCGGCAAGCAAAGAGGGAACTGTATGCCAAAATAAGGCTAATACATAAAACGGAAGCAAAAAAAAGAGAAACGAGTGAATGCAGATGATAATAGTTGAATAAGTCATTATTTGATCCTTCCCTGTTTGATGTCTAAGTTTGAAACGGGTGCTTTCTTATAAAGTGATGTCATTAAGAGTCATAAACAGTTGATGTTAAACCCTTGTGTGTAACATTTAGTTGGAGGAAAAGAAGATTTACCCAGGTTATTGATGTAACGGAAAAGTTTCGTTCAACACGGAAAAGATCCTAGTGTTAGGTTGTGAAACATAATCATTATCTACTATGTTCATTAATGTATAATCCTGGATCAACGTTTCGATGAGTGCAATTGATTTCTCTCCTTCATGATTGCTATCCTTTCGGAAGAGTGAAACCCATTTTCTCAGAATGCTAAAGAATTCATCCTTCCATGCAATAAACGAGATTTTCTCAACAATTGTCGGTTGTGTAATCTCCTCACCTGGGAAACATCCCCAAGTAACAGCATTGATTGCACTGGAACTTTGAACATTACTGCAGAGCAACCCTCTAGAATTGATCGAATAATATGACAGGACGTTATACCCAGCATCCAGATTGACCTCGTTAATTTTGTTAGTGATAGAATTGACACTCGTGGTAGGAACCAGGAATTCTAGATATTGCTTCTGATAAACAAACCCATTTTTTGGACCCCATCCATGAACCTTATCAGCAGAAGGGCAGCAATTGATAGAAGGTTGCGAGTTAATTGTGATCACACCACGACTATTTAGATTAATTAGAGCATCTTTGATCAAATCTATTTCACTTGTCACTTTACCATCAGACCAAGGCAAACAACTTAAGTTACCTTGTAGATATTTGATAATCAATGATGAGAGATCTTCTACAGTTGATGGTGTCCCCCACAGCTGAAGGGCCTTTTTGGGACTATGTCGAATTAATTCATGGTCACATAACTCTATTGATCCAAAAGCAGGAGATCGCGAATCACCCCATCTGCCATTTGGAAATTCATCCCAATTTGCTGTTCTTTGTATATAGGAAAACTTCCTGTTCTGCCAAAAGATTGGACGGACATTCTCGTCAGACCTGGTAGGGTTCAATGAACGCCTCCAGGGTTTTGTGTCCATTCCAACAACCTGTTGCTTCGAGACCAATCCTAGTTGTTTCAACAGCATGACAGTAGACTTTTCGAGATTCATAGTGTAGAAATGCAAGTGGTTAATGTAACCTGATTCTAAAAGCTTTTTACACATTTCGGCAACCAATTTAACACCCTCCTCACGAACCTTTGAATCATCCCCTTTTATTGGTTCAAGTCTTTCCAAGAAGTGATCTGGGATATGAATTTCACACCACTGAGCTCTCCGTAGGAATGATGCATAAGTTGATATAGGCATAATTCCAGGAATAATAGGAATTGTAATACCAGCTGCACGACACTTCTTGCACCAATCAACGAAAATATCAACATCATAAAACATCTGGGTCATGATAAAATCTCCACCAGCATCTTGTTTCTCCTTCAAGTACTTGACTGTTTTCGAGATGTCGTGCTCTTCCGGATGTCCTTCCGGATAGGCTGCAATACCAATACAAAAATGATCGCCATATTTAGATTTAATATGCTTAATTAAATCTTTCGCATAACGAAAAACTCCAGTAGATTCCGATCCATCTAATGGGGGGTCTCCTCGAAGAGCCAATATATTCTCACATCCACATTTATAAGCGGAATCTAGAGCCGCATCGATCTTTTCCAAATCCATATTAGTACAAGTTAGATGCATACATGTTTCTAAACCTAAAACCGTTGTAGTGACGTTAACCATTTCAGCCGTTAACGTTCCCAAACGTCCGCCCGCATTCCATGTAATATCAATAAATAGTGGATTGAGATTATACATCCGATCCATTCTGTCGTACAAGTTTTGAACACCTTGTGAAGTTTTCGGAGTAAAGAATTCAAATGAAAAGGAGGCAGGACTCTGCTCATCGTTATGAGCCCCTTCAAGCTTTTTGGTAACCTTCATTGATTTTTATTCCAATGCTTTCTTTTTTTTGGTAATGTAGTTCAACAGTAAAAACTCTATTTATATCTCTGTCTTTCTCCTCGAGTCTTGAATCAAGCTTTAAATAAAGAAATAAGCTAGAACCCAGACCAAACAAACGAAAGAGGGAAAAAAAAGCTGGAGACAGCTGTAATTATTGTGAGATAATAATATTCTTGTCTATTTTAAAAAAAGTAGAATGCTTGAAGAAGTGTCTTGTAAGTTTAATGGTTATGTTGTCCAACAGATACGAGCATCTTAATTTTATTTATCATTAAAAAACGAGAAATTATTATGTTACTACAGTATTTTTTCCCTGAAGTGGGCGGGATTCGAGGAGTTTCGGTATAATCATTGTCTCAAAACCCCGCTTCGAACCCAATAAAATATTTTCAGTCATAATAAACACATGCATGAAAAAAAATTTTTAATTTTTTTTTAATTTTTAATTTTTTGGAGAAGGCAAATCATAGGTGAACTCACTCCTTGCATCATTATGTGAAAAAAAATATTGACACGGAGAGAAAGTAAAATTTAAATTCAAGAGTCTGTAGTCGCGTCGTCACCTCACCATCCCCTTTTCAAATCTACTTAACGCGAAAACAGAAACGAAAAAAAGTAGCAAACGCGTCCCTTTCCATCTACTTTATTTAAACTTTGGTAAGCTAAAGAACTCACTATACAGCGGAACTCACTTTTCACTTGTTATTAATTTACGCTGAAATTGATTTATTTTGAGTTCTTTGAATTTTGGAGAAAGATAACATATATCCAGACGATGGGTAGGTTAGTTGGGCTAGAATTAAATAACTTCAAATCATACAGGGGCACCGCTTCTGTGGGATTTGGCACTTCCAATTTTACATCCATAATAGGTCCCAATGGATCTGGTAAATCAAATATGATGGATGCCATTTCCTTTGTATTGGGTATCAGATCATCTCACTTGCGTTCCAGTCAATTGAAAGATTTAATTTATAGAGGAAGACTTGATGAACCAAACGGTACTGATTCATCATCAGAAGACCCTGAAAGCGCATACGTCATGGCTGTGTATGAGAAGTCAGATGGTGGCGTATTAAAGTTAAAAAGAATAGTTACATCGGAAAGCTCTAGTGAATACCAGATCAATGGTAAATTAGTTTCTGCAGCACAATATGCAAATGTTTTGAAGAAAGAGAATATCCTCATTAAAGCCAAAAATTTTCTTGTCTTCCAAGGTGATGTTGCTAGAATTGCTTCACAATCATCTGAAACATTGTCGGATTTAATTGAACTTATTAGTGGATCTGCAGAACTAAAAAACGAATATAATCGTTTGAATGACGAAAGAGAAAAAGCGCACTCTGATACAGCATTATGCATCGCCAAACGAAGATCTGTTAAAGATGAGCTCAGAGGTTATAAAAGGCAATGTCGACAAATAGATGAGTTTGATAAAAAGATGGAGCTCTTTTCTAAATTGAATTGGAAAAAGGTTGTTGCGAAGCTATTCTTCAATGATAAATCAAGAGATGAAGTTTCAAAAGAAATAAAAGAGGAGAATAATAACGTTCGAAGACTCAGAACCCAAATTCAAGAGAAGGAAAAAGAACTTAAAAACTTTGTGCGCACAGGAGAACATTCAAATTACAGAGATATTGATATGAAAGTTGATGAAAATAAATCTACGATATCCCAGAAGCAAATTTCTTTAATTCCCATCAATTCGGAAGTTTTAGAGCTTCAGAAGAAATTATCCGAATACCAGAGCCGATTACAGACATTGGATGATGAACGTAATGGCCAAAATTTGAAAGTAAAGCAGACTGAAATAGAGTTAAATAAAATTAAGAAGGCATATAGCAATTTTTCAAAGCAACAGAAAGAAAAGGTTGAAGCTTCTGAAAGTGCTGGCTTGGATCCTCATGCTACGCTTGAATATGAAAAGTTGAGAGAAGAATTTTTAATGAAAGGAGGTCATACAGAATCAAAGCTTGCAGCTTTAATATCTGATAAGGATTCGATATCTTCAAAAATTGCAGATCAAAGATCACGTTTACAGGTTTATAACTCCCGAGTTCAAGAATTTGAGAGTGAGCAGGCCGAGCTTAATGGAAAATTAAGAAATAATAAAGCTACACTAAAAATGGTTACAAGCCAGATAAGAGAGAAAAGGCATCAGCTAAATTCGATCCGCTCATCCAGAGATGCCATACAGCATGATAAGTTTGAGTCAATTACCAAGTTAAAAAGGGTTCTTCTAAAAATTAATGATCTGGGTTCTCTGGCACGAGAAGACACTCGTGAGAAGAAAATTCGTGAGAACTGTGCTGCTCTTAAACGATTATTTCCCGGCGTTCATGGGTTATTCAGTGATATATGCCGTCCGAAACAAAAGAAGTACGATCTTGCCATTTCTACAGCAATTGGTCGTAATATGGATGCCATAATTGTTTCCAATGTTTCAGTTGCGGCACAATGCGTTAATTATTTGAAGGAACAGCGTTTAGGATTTGCTACTTTTATTCCTTTAGATTCGGTTGCTTCCAACTTCAACAGTCCCATATATCGAAATATTTCGAAATCAGTAGTTACCGTCATTAGTGCGGTCCAATATGATCTTGAATTTGAGAATGCCGTTAAATATGTCTGTGCGAATACATTGATATGTGATGATTTAGCATCAGCCAGATCTATCCGCTGGGATAGGAATCTGCAGGTCAAGGTTGTTACTCTCGATGGCGCTTTGATACAAGAATCAGGCGTTATGACATCCGGGAAAGTTTCAGACGGTATGGGACGTTGGGACAAGTCTGAGCTTAATGCCCTTTTAACAGAAAAGGCCGAACTAAAGTCCAAAATTGAAGAATTGACTCGTCAGGAGCCAAGCGAACTTTTAGATAAAAACCTGCTGAATGATTTGGAAAGGTTAGAAGGAGAGCTACCTGAACTAAAAGATTCGCAAGAAGCATTGGAGAGGTCGCTAAAGGATAAGCATGTTGAGATAAAGGAGCAGAATAAACTTATAGCATCTTTACAGAAAGAAATTGAACAGATCATTGAACAGACAATAAATCCATTGGAGAAATCCATTAAGGAGGCAAAAATAGAGCTTCATCTTATCGAATCTACTGTCTATAATGCATTTTGTGAGAATCATAACTTTGCAAGTATATCGGAATACGAGTCGAAATATGGACTAATCACAAACCATATATCTAGAGAGGATTCTGGATTTAGGAAAGAGTTGAAGCGGTTGGCTGATAGACTTAATTTTGAGACGGACAGATTATCAGAGTATGACCAAAGAATTGAGAAACTAAAGTCGGACCACCAAACAATAAATGCAGATTTAAAAAAATTGACCAAATCTAAGAAAGAACTGGAAGAGACAATCGATAAACTTGAGAGTGAGACAGAAGTTCTAGAAGAGGAGTATGAAGATATGAAAAGCAAAGCTAAGGAGATAGCCGACGAATCGGGTGAGCTTAAATTTGCTATCCACGACTTGAAGTTGGAGCTCACAAACGCAAACAAAAGAATACACTCTTTAGAGGAAATTGTAGAAAAGGTTCAAATGGATAGAGTTGGCATACTAAGAAGTTGTAAGATGGAGAATATTATGATCCCCCTGACGTCTGGGTCTTTGGAAGACGTTCCGTTGGATGGAATTGAAGACACGGATGACGAAAGCGTTAATGCATCTGTATCAGGAGTTTTAGACGCGGTGAATAATATTAATGTTGATTACAAACGATTGGATCAGAAATACAAAAGAGGTGATCGTGATGCGGTTTTGAAAGAAATTACGGATGATATAAACACGTTGAATGATGATTTAGAATCTATAAATCCGAACATGAATGCAAGAGACCGCTTGGAAGAAACAGAACACATACTGAAAAAAATCGAAGCTGAGCTTCTATCTTTAAAGGACCACGAAAAGGAAATTGTTTCCAATTTTGAGCAAATCAAAAAGGGCAGATATGACAAATTCACAGACGCTTTTAAGCATATATCAGAGAAAATTGACCCTATTTACAAAGAGCTCACAAAATCAGATATAGCACCTTTGGGAGGCTCTGCATATCTAACATTGGAAAACGAAGAGGAACCTTATCTCGCTGGAATTAATTATCATGCCATGCCACCAATGAAGAGGTTTCGGGATATGGAATTACTTTCTGGTGGTGAAAAAACGGTAGCTGCATTGGCCCTTCTTTTTGCTGTCCATTCTTATCAACCATCTCCATTTTTTGTTTTGGATGAGATTGATTCTGCCCTTGATAATGCCAATGTTGGTCGCGTTGCTAGATATATCACGGAGCATGCGGGGCCAGATTTCCAGTTTATTGTTATCAGCTTGAAAAGTCAGTTTTATCAAAGAAGTGATGCTTTGGTTGGAATATATAAAGAGCATGAGCTCAATTCTTCAAAAACATTAACTTTGGATTTGAGGAAGTATTCTGATACAGAAGTTGCGTAATCGTCACGTGAGATGTTTATCTATTTCGGCATATATATGCATGTCCAAAAATAATTTATTTTAATTGATCCAATAGTAAAGAGAAGAGTAGGTGAAGCCTCACAAAAAAGTATTCATCATCCATTATTACGGCTAGTCCTTTAGGTTTCGGAACATTTGTTGAACGTCTTAAGTATATTTCATTGCTATTGACGTCCATTTTGGCTTTTCTTTCGTCATTCCGAACTGCTTTCTTTGTTATTTTTTTGACTATTTCTGTTAAGTTAATGAGGATGATATTATAATTATGCAAAATATCCTCTTCCCTATCAGAAGTTACTATGAGAGCATATTTTCTTTCGGATCCACGTGCTGTCTTATCATAAAGTTTAAACAAAAGTGTTATGGAGTACCCTGTTTTTCTATCTCCAAAAAGAAGCGGTTTGTCAATATCTGAAGATGTCTCTATCGTAAATACCCTCATTATAATATGTCTTAAAGAGGAATACCTAATTTGAGATGTTGGAAACTGTGTACTAATAAATGTGCAGTCTGTAGTTGTAGATTTTGTCTGAATTGCTGATGGCTCTACTAATTTGATATCTGAAGTGATTTCTCTTCGTTCCAGCTCTTTTGAATTTCTGCCTTCCGATGACAGACTCATCCTTGATGTTTTGGACGATGATTGTAAAGTTAGTTGTGAGCTTTGTATACTGTGTTTTGTCGCTGTACCCATAATTTTTGATGGTATATTTAATTTACAAGACTCGCAGAGTTGATCTGCGGAAATTTTTGACCCATAGTATCTGGAAGGAACATCTGGTGGGTCGATCACCTGTGTGCACATAATCATCGATGGCCCATGCACCTCACAAAAGTGAGCCAATGTAATTATAAATGCCATCAGAGTATTGTAATATTGGCATATATAGTAATCCTTTTTTCAAGGTCAATTTATAGTTTTTGATGTAACGTACTCATGAAATCTTTTTAGTGTGTTAGCTTGTCCTTGACTAAGATAGATGGATAAAAGGTACTTAACGAAAAGAGAATCGAAACGAAAAAAAAAAAAATTAACAAAAAAAAAATTAAAAAATCAAGAATAACCAGAAATTGTATTGTATATCTCTATAAATGTTAGTATTGTAAAGATGCTCAATCCGTTTTTGATCCTCATGTTAGTTTAATCTTTTCGAATTTCAAGAATATTTATTATCTTGGGTTATCTTTGGATGTTTTAGCGATTTCCGTTTTGGTAACTCATATGTCGACATTTAGAGAGTTTCCCCCTGCTCGACCATTACAGAACAGTATACCAACTGATGAGATATTTTCGCTGTCATCAAATGTTAGGCGTATACAACACCTGCAAACTATTTCCATATGGAACATAACATTTAAGCAATTGTCAAAATGTGACTCCGTTTCCATCTCAGAATCATCTTCTGGTCGAGTCTTAAAATTGAATGAGAATTTTGCGAACGAAAGAAAGTATGACAATTTACCCGCAAAAATGGGGAATCGTTTTCAACAAAGCGTAAGGTTTGATAACCAACTGACTGTTTTTAATCAGGAAAGCCCAATACAAAGGCAAGAGGTTTTGCAAAGATTAAGTCAAGACACTTTTTTTGATACTTTTTACACACTGAATAAATTTATGAACGTCAATAATCCTTTTTATATTAGCAGAGTTTTTCATGAATGTGCTAATATTCAAGAGGACGTGGATTTTAATGCCATAAATGAGAAATCATTGACCCTAAATCTCTTCATAAACTACAAGGGTAAGTGGCGGCTTCTAATTCAGTATCATATAATGTTACCTCTTATGAAATGCATTGGAAGTGACGTGAAACAAATAAGAAAGCTCTTCTGGAAGAAGCCCAATTTCTTAACTATAAACCTGTCTGACGATTGTTGTTATATTCTACCTGACACTGATGTCTCAAACGATATGATCAATGCTTTGCAGAAAACCTGTCTCCAAAAATTACAACAAAGGACAAATCTGCTATATCATAGTGGACAGACAACATGTACGTACGATCAAATTATGAAATTGAATAATTTGAGTACTTGTATTAAAGACATTCTTGACGTCAAGAAAAGCGTATGCTATCGGCTGCACCGTAGTGCCAAGAAACAAACAAATAAAAAGGGTGATATACTTTCAAAGATCAGCATTCTCCGAAGCACGTTAAATAGCAGAAAGCTTTATAATTTGGAACTCTCACAACTAGCTAAACATTTACAATCAAGTGTTAACAAAAAGAAGATGATTATTGATAACCTCTTGAATTTATCTCTAAAGTTTTATCCCAAGCCAAAAATAGATGTCATCAAAAAGAAATTACAGGATTATCTTTCCTTATTTGACCAAGTCTTGGATGGCTTAAACATTGAGAAAGCACGAATAGCAAAAGATCTGCTGTATATCTTTCCTATGAAAAGGGTATCAATGCTTAATGGGTCATCTTTAAAAAGGAATTATGAATTGCTTGGCTACAGATTTCCTCCTGCACCTACACGGCATAAACTGTTATCTCTATTAATGAAACTACAAAGAGCTCAGATATTGAAATTAAGTGCTTTAACAGGGTATATTTCATATATCATTTGTTTGTATGCCCGGTATCTGCAAATTAATCTTCGTTATCCGATTCATTACATGGGTTCCAGATCTTACATTCGAGATTTTATTAGCCCGAAAGCCACAAACAACAATGTCTTTCCGCTCTTTATCACTCAAAATGCGACGCTCGTTCTAAAATATACATATGGCTTGATGCTTCTAACGAGTGATTTAGAACAGTTATTCAATAACGAGCGACTACATAACATTGAAGATCTAAACTTATTGTTCAATCTCCATACGTTTTTACAAGGTATGTCTAATTATGGGACTGATGTGACAGATTTTGCTGATTCCATCAGCAAGCATGGTTCTAAACAATTTTTTTTTGGTGCGGGTACGGAATTGCTTAATCCAAGCGAACGGATAGCTATTTCCAGAAGGACCTTAAATGAAACACTTGCCAGTCAGGAAAGAGAACGTCATATAAGGAAACATCTTTTGGACAATATAGATGATATATGACTTTTTACTGACATATATTCTAATGTTAAATACTACGGTGGAATTTCAATGTAAATAAGATAATCTATATGTTTTATGAGAGAAGAACGGGGAAAGAGAGAGAAAAAGAAGGGATCCTTAACGGACAATGTTGGCCATCTTGCGTAGCGCCCACTGCAAGATCGGATGAAGTTCTGAAACATTTATGCCAGGCTGGTCCAAAATAAACTGACCTGTCGCTTCGTTAACAGCAAACAAATTATTTGCTTCGGTGTATTTTCTAACTCCGGCATAGTATTCTATACATAAGGACACAACAAGGACAGCAGCCAACACAAGAGGTCCAAACATACCATCTAAATGCCTACCTGATCTCAGCTTAATTAATTCTAATCTTTTAGAATAAATAGCATAGGACCAAAAACCAGAAAACAATGTTAAGCTGAAATATATGTATGCTGTAGCAGTTGCCAACTCCGGGAAATGTGTCGATTGAATAGAAGAGAAAATTGTGAACGTTAGAACGGTAAGTAAAGATGTGACATGTAGCCATCTGACAAATGTTCTTTCGTTAGCAAGCCAAACTTTCGCCTCAACTTTGATAGGTCCAGACTGTCTGATCAATCTCTTTGGCTTGACAACGCCAGAAGGCAGGTTGATTTCCTCGTCTTCGGACTCGTATTCATCAAGCTTAGAAGCTTTAGTGAATACTGGCATAAACGTTTCCCTAAAGTTCTTTCTCTGTTGGAAATCTTTACTCGAAGCAAGTTTCATTGGATGTTTCTGTTCACCCTCATACTTGTTTGGTATGCTTGGAAGAGGCGCATGTATGCCTTCTTGGACACGCCGTTTTGCACTTGAAACGGCAGCTTCCGATGTGCCTTCTTGATTACGATTGCCACTTTGAAGTCTTTGAGAAGCTATTGATAAGTCCTCATCTGATGAATCATCCACGTCCAAGTCCTCGCCCTCCTCTAGTATTCGATCCATATGTGAAGTTTCATTTTTGGCAATTGGTGCCTTAACATCCACAGAATTTCTACGGAGCTGCTTAAGAACCTCTGACTGTTGCTTCTGCTTGATTTGTTTACTCTTCGAATCCTTGTATGCTTGTTCTGGATTCTTTCTAATGTCGCTATCCAATTCTGGAAGCCAAAATGGAAGAATCTCCAAATTATCATTCTCCAAGAATAGCGATGAAATACCCTGAATAAATTTAGAGAAGTTAGGCACCTCCTTTGCAAGGTGGCCATTGGCCAAATCTCTAACCCACCGCATTGTCTTCGAGTTAGGATTGTTGATGATTGATGATGCAATTTTAACTTCCATTGCAGAATATGGGAACTTGTAATACTCACCCTTCCTTAACATGCTAAAAGGATTTTTGACATTTGAGTCAATATCTGTTCTGTGCCACTCATCTGGGTTTCTAACAGGTCTCTCCGAATCAAATGCATCTTCCCTGATAAAGAGAATATCAGAATCAATTGTTATCTTTAGTCTGTCATCACCTGGCATTTGGAAAACAGTACGAGTATACATGGAACGCATACATGGCTGTAAATCGTTCTTTCCAATGAACTCCTGAAGATCGTTAAAACGGCTTGCATATCTGTCAATTGCTGCTTTTTGTAAACCTCTCTTTTGAAGACGTCTCACGTATCTTTGAAGAGTGAGTGGAGCCCTCCTATTGCTTTTATAACCAAGATCCTCATAAAGATCTGCAACCTTGCCGCTGGTAATCTCGCTATCATCATCATCTACAAGATCCCCAGTACCATCGGTACCATGTTTAGATTTTCCAGAAAAGATGAAATCGCTGACGTACTTTGGCTTCAAATTTAATCTGACATTTTGTTCATCACCTGTCTCATAATTAAAAGTTTTCTTCTCAATTGTGACTTCATGTCGGTCCTGTAATTTTCCAGTCCAGCGAATACGTAACGATGGAGCTTCTGATTTTTGCTTTAAAAGCTTCTGATTATACAAATCAAAATGTCTATCGTCAAAGTATAAGGCAGTTATTGTCGGATCGGATACATACTCGTCATCATCCTCGGTACCAGATCTATCGCTATAAACCATCATAGGGAGATGTCTTAGGATAGCTGTCTTCACCTCCATCAAATTTTCTGGGTGCACCCAGAACTTCAATGCCTTGAAGTGTTCTTTACCCTCAGCGGTGGCATTAGGTGTAGATGAAAGTTTTCCTGAGCTGGAAAGCTTTCTAATTGAAGATGAGAGGGATGACGATAACTTCTTATCGCCAGGGCTCTGGTTTCTCAAAAACGCATACAACACAGAAATTCTGTATAAATATGGAGAAGTATCCTCACTGATATTGTTCAAAGGCAATGATCTCATTCTCACGTTAAGCAAAGCCTTGACTGAGTATCCACTTCTCAAATTATCATGCTTCTTCACAATTTTATTGAATCCAGTGAAGTTCAAGCGAGCAAAGTGATCTAATTCGTTGGTCTCCGATAGGAGATCTTTAAGTTTAGTCTGAAACGACTGCGAATCAAATGAATCTGGATTTCCCCTTGATAGGCTCTCCAAGTAGTGTTCAGTCCGAAGCTCTAATTTGGAAATCTCCGTATCCAACTCCTTATACTTCGAAACTTGAAAGGTGTACACCTTTTCTAGTTCTCTATCAAGCTCTGCGGCAAAAGCTTTTTCATCCAATTCAGTCCAATCTTCATTTCCTCTAGTGACTACATTTTCCTTCAACAGCTTCTTCAACCCTTCGTAGTCAATGTAATAATCCTTCCAAGGAGGATATATTTCGTTTTGTAGCTTGACACCAAACAGCATATTCTAAAGACCTCCTTGAACAATATTATCTTTGTATGGATAATAAAAGTCTTTGAAATACACCCTATAATATTATAATCTCTTAACAACTTTCTGAAGTTATGAAACGGAACAAGAGTCTCTTTCTTTTCTGAAAAAAATTGAAGAAATGGGAATGGAAAAAAATATCACACACGCCGTCTGCTTTAATTCTTTATGTCTTTAATATCTCGAAGCACGTGGTACTTAAAGTGAAGCCGCGCGTTATTCAATAAAGCAAAAGTTCGCCAGAAAAGAAGGAAATAATTATATTTTGGTTGTACTTTTTTTTTTTTTTCTGCTGTTATTTTCTATGCATAATATTAAGATACCTTTACCCCAAAGTAAACTGTCGTAATTTACACATCTTTACACTACGTAATATTGTTTCTCACATTCGGAAACCACACATATACGCGAGGAAGAGTTAAAATTACGATCAAAAGACGTCGATTAAAAAATAAATTGCTGAGAGTCTTCGAAAATACTTCTGTGATTGATAAATGGCCCTATTAAAGCATAGCAAAGGATAAGAAAGTAATTTAGCAGGCAGATTCTTCTAGAGTAAGAATATTTAACTAAAAAAGGAGATTATCGTATAAAGATGTCATTTGATCCTGTACATGATAGTATAGAAGCTAACAAGACAGGACACTCATCTTCCTCAAAGAGTCATACGACATTTTTGACATCGCTACTAAATCCAGAAAGCAATGATGTTGTTAAGACCGAGCAGGGGCATGAAGATAGCTTTTCTGACCTCGCAACCGCCGGAAGTTCGAAATCTTTTGCTTCACAAGATGCTTCCGCTCCTGAACCCCCACACAGCACACAACCAAAGATTGCTCATTTATTGACTACATCTGTCCCCGAACCGGAATCTGAGCAATTTAAAAAGTTGCCCTCTTCTTCTTCATCAAGGAAGAGAAGATTCTTTATGAAAGAGACGTCACAAGATACAAAATACAAAGAATATCACGGTTACCAAAATCAAACTCTCCTGATAAATTCTAGGACCAGACATTTGAAGAAGGATGACGGAGAACCATACTGGAGAAGTGAGATTCAGTTTGAATTTTTACTCAGGCTTTTTCTCAACGACAAAAGGGTCTTTAGTAATCCATACTATGGAACAAAGGAGGGGTTTGTTTGGCCAGAGCATTTTAGATTTGTTCGAAAGAAAAATGGAACTGTTGAGGAGAATGACGGGAAAATGTTAACATTTTTTGAACTTTATCTTGTGACCTTGTTGAAATCATCAAAAGTGTCAAAGATTTTAAAAGATCGGCTAACCCTTGATATAAATTATGCCCTTAACTTTAGCGTTATTTGTCTCCTAGTTAATGTCGGAAGACTTAACACTACTGTCAACTTTGATTATGAAATGAAATCACAGTTTAGAACATATCACCCAATTCCCTCACTGCAGGTTGGAAGCCATCTTCCTGTGATAGAAAGGTGCTATTGTACAGAGAAGTCTAATGCAAAGCTTAGGCTAATGGAAACTTATCCAGATGGCCATGATGCCGGTTTGAGCGCTTCGTCCTTTTCTCCACAAGATGCGACAGGACTCCTTTCAAAACCCGGACAGTTGAATGTTCGAGGGGGAAGTGGATATACGATGTCTACCGTGAAGCAACTTCAAGATACTCCTCGTATTAAATCGATCTTAAAATCTGTTAATGATCTTAACACAAAGATACCCAGAGGGTTTTCGGAATTTATTTCAGGATCCTCGAAATGTGATGTGTTTGATTTGAATATCATAAGTTTAATCTTCTTACTCTCTGCTCATGAAGCAAAAATATGTCAGTCTTTCTTTCCTGTTAATAACAATAAAGGTGATAGCGATAATCATATAGTGGAGACTACCACTGAAAACCAGAATGGATCTAGCGTGGCTTCTGATGGTAGGCTACCAAAATTTGAACACACTACATCGCTTTTCAACGATATATGGTTAAGACCTGAAATTAAACCTGAAGACAAGGTCCAGAGATTTTTATGGCTAATTTATTTTTTTAAAGAAGTTGGTTGTGACGTTCGTTCAATGTTACAAAATCCTTTCAATAGATCAAAAGGAAGAGAGGATTTTGCTACACTGAATGTTGATGTTGACATTGCAAATGAAATAATAAGCGGTAATAGCTTTGTATTGGACAAGATCCGAGCTATCGTTCCAGACTTTCACAAAGTTGATGGCAGCCTTGCTGAAGATCCTCTTTTGAATGATGTTGATACAAAAAGCGAAATTGCCTTCGGTAATCGTATGAAGAGGATGAGATTAGAATTTGTGGAAAATGAAAAAGCTGTAAGCCATCCTCATAAGTCTGTTCTTACGAGTGAAGTTGCAATTGCGAGCCCCGAAATACGTTCAAGTACATCATCTAGTGCTAACACACAAAATACTGTCTCGGAAGGTGTAAGCAATGCTTCACAAAACTCTCCCCCATCTTCCTCTCCAGCTTCCGCTGCTTTCATATATTACAAAAGGTCATCAAGCTCTGTTGTGGAGCCTCAAAGGGAATTTCAGCTGCCATCAAGTTTTGATGCAGAACAATTAGATGATAATTCTGCCAAAAGGAGACGGATTCGCCATCGGACATCAGCTGCAGATTTGAGATTAAGACAGGAATTGGAGGTGATTTCCACAACACCTGAGGCCGGCTCTCTATCGCCTCAGGAATTCAAGGAGATAGAGGAAGAATATGAGAGAGACTTGAGACGCAGAAAGAAAAGAACTCTTCAGTTACCTTTGCAGTTGGATCGTGTTGAGATGGAAAAGTTTTTGAACAGTGAGATTAAAGCCATCAACACACAATCTAAAAATGCAACAGGAAAGAGGCATAGGAATAACGTCTATGCTCTTTTCATTAAGGATCTTCTGGACTATAAAATGGGACAGCTTCAACGTAGAAGAATAAAGAAGGGTAATATGGAACAAATTCAACAGATCGATCCAAATATGCTTTTGAATGTTTCCGTGAAGGAAATTACACCTGAGCATCCCTTTGGTGACTTCAGCGAATTTAAAGTTCATTATTTCAAGGAACTCTCACGAATCAATGATGTCATAAATCATAGAGAGTTGACCAAGATTTATGACACGAAGGCAAGGCACGACAAAATGCTTCGAAAATTTAAAGAGACTACGTCTTTCATTGATGATGCTGTAAAAAGACTACATAGCTGAACATATGTAGAAAAATAGCTATCAATTTTATATTAATGTACACAACTTCCTACTCAAATTTTTGTGACCACTATGTAATATGGATGTTAATATCAGAATGCTGTATATTTGCTCCTGAACAATGTCGCATCTATCCTTGTTGTATTGCTTTCCTGTGCGGCATTAATCAACGACCACCATACTCTCTATCGAGTTTCCTCTCACCACGCAATGTCCTATCTTTATCAAATCCATTCTTTGCTCTTCATCTTGGCTCCGTTTCTTAGGTATTTGAACTAGCTGAATACAATCCTGTAAGTTTAAATTTAAGAATAAATCGTAACCCACCAACCGTCCTCGAATGGTTCTCTTGCCATTTAAATTAAGACTGAGTTCCTTTCCTAAATACTTCTTTAATTCTGGCGTAGAAACCATTATTACTGTGTAATATTTAGGTTGATTTATGTCCTTTTTCTCTGAATATATGAAGTTTCTTGTAGTGTGCAAATATATACATAGCAAGTCTCATTGAAAGATTTGTGGGATGAAGTTTTGATTGAGGGCAGAAAGTAACTGATGATGAGAGAGAGAAAAAAAAGTTTATGATAAGCTACGCGCAATTCACTTAGTTTTAGTGTCAACTGTGATTTTTTAGTGGCTCTCATATCAAGTTACGGCTTGATATTTTCAGAAGTAAATCTTAGAGGGCCTCAGAATAATGACCGGTTCTAGCACGATTGTGGGAAACCAAAATAGCAGTGGCAATTCAAAGGAGAGACCGAACGTTGAACTGACTGGCAATGATGCAAGTGATATATTTCAAACCAGCCCAAGAGGCATAGAAGAAAAAAATGAATCGGCAGTAAGCATTATGAGACGAATGAGAAGTTCTCATAATGAAGATAAGCATATTTCTGGTAGCTCAGAGAATTCTAACACTGGGGAGATTTCGCCCCCAGAAGGAACTGTGAAAGATAAAGAATATTCTGTGGAGAGTGAGCATCAAGAGGAAAGCACGGTTAAGGATATCAAAAATGACCTAGAACTATCTTCATCTTTGCAAAATAAAGGGCTTATTCAAACAGCGAATAGATCATTTGATACAGAAGAGCGTGTAAATGGTCATTCATCAAAGAATGGTATGCTTATTATGATAACTAGAGATCAGAACTTATACAATGATACCGAGCAACAACCGCGGGAAAATGACATAAAAGACTTCAGGATAGCTTCAAATCCAGAACATCATAGTGATGATGCATCATATGGATTTGACACTCCCAATGAAAGTGAGGAAGCATCAGAGATCGGGGCTGCAGAAAGTAATGATGATCAGAAATCTGATGTTAGCAGTGATGAAAGTCTTGATGGCGAAGAATATAGAGAACTTTGCTCACGCAAAGAGGAACTTATGAGGCTAAAATCAGAACTGCTACAAAAGTTAAACAAAACGAAAACACCCGACTCATCGCCGAAGTTTGAGCTGGTCACATATTTACAACATTGTCAGATTTTACAACATTATTCGCATCTACCTTCATTGGATATACATAAACGGTTAAAACTTGTTAAGATGTTTTATCCGAGAATGATTATACGTGATGTGATACTTCGCAAAGCACTTTCATTAGACACAATTCTTGAGTTTACGTTTTCATTCTCACAAATCATTAAGTTTAAAATTCATCTTGTGTTCGATTGCACACTGTTAGTTCAGCTACTGAAAATTACCTTGGATGAAAATATTTTTGTCAATTCTGAATGCAGGGAGGTTAGGGCGTTAGCTTCGTTTTGCCAGGATCGAGTTGATATTTCTTTTTTTATGCACGCAATAAACTCCTTTGTTGATCTTTTTAGGGAGAGAACTGCTTTATGGGTGGATCTATTTGTTGCTTATTTTGATAGATCCATTCGCATCAACTCTATGACTAGTAAAGATCATAAGAATGATGATTTACGACTTCTTGGTTATTCACTTTTGAAAAGCAGTCGAACATTTGATTTCGTACTGCCCAAGCAGGAATTGATCATAACATATGGCTTTTATTTTTCTCTTTGTCCAAATGTCAGTGATGATTGTAAGTCATCTTTGACTTGCGTTCTTTATTCCGAAGATAACAACTCTGATAAGATATTAGACCTAACTTCAACATTAAATGGTTTGGTAAAGGTTGAAGGGCCTTATAATGGATGCTGCCGACTTTTAGACAGTTTAAAGTAATTTATATCGAATGAACTATGGCTACTTTTGCATTACATTTGTATTATATTTGAATTGAAATTCCACTATTAAAATTATTCTTATTTGAATCTGTACTCCATTTCGTATCCTGCCCTAGATAAGCCACATTTTATATAAAATCCCTCATTTTCTGGATCACAATCTAGAATCACTTTATAGCAGCCATTTCTCTTTCCTACCGCCAGAAGATATCTTATTAAAGTTAAACCAAGTCGCTTTCCTTGTTCATCTGAATTCACTGCTATATCTTCAATGTGTCCAACTTTCCCGCAATGGTGTATAAGCTTTGCTTCAATTATAATACTTCCTATTGTGACTACCCTATCCTTTGCATTTACTATGACATAAGTGTGATATATTTCAGGATTATGCTGCCATGTTCCAACCAATGTTGAAAACTCCTCTTCGGAGATCTCCCCAACTGTTGTTAGATTTTTTAAAACTTCAAGAGCCCCTTTCTTATAATCTGTTGTTTCTATTGGTCTGAGTTGATAGCCTTCAGGAAATGGAGGTATTGCTAACACTTGATCTGTTGTCATGTATGTAATCATAAATTTATTGAAAGCTATCTTTAGTAATGCTTAGAGAAAGTACGTCTGAGTTCTCCTTCGCTAGTTTCAAAATGCAATATGATGAGAAAAGGTACTGATTCTTTTATGATAGATATACCGTTTAAATAGATACAACAGTGTACTGTAAAAGAAGGAAAAAAGGCATAAAAATAAAAATTCTGTATGGTATGATAGGTATAGGCTACTTTAAGATTCAAATGGGGTTTGTTTACGTTTCATTTTTTTGAGAAGTTCTGCACTGATGCCAAAAAAAGGGAGGTCAAAAAAAATTTCACTGTCGTGTTTGGCAGGACAAGCAAGAGCATATATTTCTGGTGCTAAAGCCACCATATATACAAACATGCTGGAAGGTAAGGCAAGGCCCATTTTGTAAGCTATCCAGATTATTTTGAAGAACACTGTTGAGTACTTCTATTGCGATAAAATAAGTGTATACACTACCATAAACAGACTTCGTGTGTAGTTTTCTCGATCTCTAAACAACCTAAAAAAGTCTGGGTACAATACGTCAAATTGGTGTTATCCATATAATTAATATATTTCTCTAGAAAAATTTACAAAAAAGTACCCAGCTACTTCCGAAAGTAAAATCAACTCTTGTATTTGAAGGTATTCAAATTCTATAATTATTTGGGCGCAATACCATACTTCATCCGAATTCCCATAGCATTAAGTTCAGAGTCTAGGTATTTTAACACAAATGGAATACCAACAGTAGTCGTGTTATCACCGCCAACATACTTATTGCCTTGGCCATCTTCCCACACATCAAGATCATCTTTACTAGCCGTTGTTGAATCAACCTTCTTAGCGCAACGTCTGCACCTAATACCAGCAGCTGTACCAATACGAGAAACAGACATCTGTGTTGATAGAATGGAACCACATCCCCTACAAACAGAACATTGTGTGTAGTCAGAGCAATTCAACAAACGATCCTGAAGCAAGAATGCAGAACCGTGACCAATCAATGCATCTCT
Source organism: Brettanomyces anomalus (assembly GCA_001754015.1). Classification (NCBI taxonomy): domain Eukaryota; kingdom Fungi; phylum Ascomycota; class Pichiomycetes; order Pichiales; family Pichiaceae; genus Brettanomyces; species Brettanomyces anomalus. Next base: position 701,728 of record MDSB01000005.1, read on the forward strand.
TTCCATCTCACCGATTCTGATACCACCATGTCTCTTTCTTCCTTTAACTGGTTGCATAGTTAGTGAGTTCACTGGACCAGTAGATCTAACTTGAAATTTATCATTCACCATATGACGTAATCTTTGATAATAGACAACACCAATATAGATATCTGCTCTAAGCTCCTCACCAGTAACACCAGAATACATTGGCTCATTACCGTAATAATTATAGCCTGCCTTTTTCAACTGATCTCCAAAGTACTTCAAAGGCGTGTCATTTTCACTGAACTGCCATGGAGTAGAGTCCTGAGCAATTCCGTGCAATGCGCCTGCTTTTCCAGCCATAGACTCAATCAACATACCAATAGTCATTCTTGAAGGAAAAGCATGGGGATTGATAATGATATCTGGTTGCATTCCAGATTCTGTAAAAGGCATATCGATCTGCGGCCATTTCCTGGAGCACACACCTTTTTGACCATGCCTAGAAGAGAATTTATCACCAATAATAGGGCCTCTCCGCATTCTGAACTTCACAGTTGCAATCTGGCATTCCTTGGCTGCATTATCATCACCTAATAACTTAACCTCATCGATGAACCCTGATTCAGAACCCTTAAAGTGCTTGATCCTCGTCCTACCTAAGACATCATCATAGAATGCGCAAATAGGATCACCTTCTTTAACAAAAGAGCCAATATATGGCATTCCATCTTCATCTAACTTCTCTCTCCATTCTTCAGGCCAATGATCCTCACCAAACCCGAAATGTTGTGTAATTGGATCCCCTCTCCTGCGATCCATTCCTAGGTCAATTTTCTCTGTCTTATACATTGATCCATAAGCAAAGCCCCTCTCTTCAGTTGACTTGTTCAAAATCATCGCATCATCCATATCATAACCAGTGTAAGCAATGACTGCAACAACTGCATTTGTGCCGTTAGGAAAATTATCCATACCAAATTCGTCATAAAGTCCCGCCTTCACTATTGGAGACTCACCAGATTGTAAGCGATACAACTTGTTATCTGAACGATGACAAAGTGCAACACCTGGGGTACCCATAGTCTGTTTACCCATCTGACACTGATACATATTTCTTGGCGATTGATTGAAGTCAGAAAATGGTGTCAAGTTTGCCAATGTAGACAAAATATAGGTAGGAGAAAACTCAACATGACTATGGACATTCTTTTCAATTTCACTTGGTTCCACAGCTATATTCATGTAAACTTGTTCGAATGGTCCGATGATATCCTTCTTGTTCAAAGGCAAGTACTTAACAGGTCTAATCATTCTCGAACGACCACCAAAGAGGTATAGGCCAGGATATTGTCCGTTTTGAGATTCAGGAACATAACCAATCTCTAACTCTAGTGGTATTCCATGCTCTGAAGATTCAACTTTCCAGTACCTTAAAGTCTCAGCAACATATTTTCCTTGCTTGTGTGAACACCATCCAATAATACGACCATCTAGCTGGACACAACAAACGTTAGGGCCAGAAATTGCTGCAGCAGATGCAGTTGGAGAAACACCTAATTTATAAACAGCCTCTGGAATATTGGATGTATCCAACTGTTCCGTGGTGACTTGACATTTATAGGCCAAATGATTCAACAATCCACATGGAGCCCCATCTGGGGTATGAACTGGACATAAAAATCCCCAAGATTCAGGAAGCAATTTACGAACAGTGGTGGTTTTCAATGAGGCAAAAAAGGCGCCACGATGAACCATACGGAAGTGAGCTAAAAAACGATGGAAATTGATCTTTTCAGCCACAACTGTATAACCACTAACTTGTTGTAAATCCAAACCACTTTGAGAAACCAAGTTACCCGTAGAAAGGAAGTACTGTAATTTTTGTCCAATATTCTCGTTGACCCTCATAAGAACACGATGCATGTAACGAGGGTCTTTGAAGTTCACAGCTACACCACGATTAATATCAACCTGAATCTGTGTCCTTATGCTCTGTAAATATTCATCGATTTTTTCCTTTATGATCATACCATATAAGAAGCCACCTAAAAGGATTTCGTGATTCTGCGTTGAATCTGGATTTTCTGGAGCACAATCTCCGGCGACAAGAGCATAAAGTTTACGAACCATGAAAAGAAGCATTCTGAACTTATCTTTGTTATCAGATAGGTGAACCAAAACAATTCTCCGAAGTACTTCCTCACCGACATCCACATCTGTGCGGTCCGGAGTTGCTGCAAAGACAACCCGGAATTTGTTACCAATGTATGCAAGCGCTTCCTTTTTCGAGTTCAATTTGTAATGTTTATATGTTCTCAAAAGTAACTCCAATCTATCAGTCAGGAAAGAATTCTCAACATCTGAACCAACAATACCGTCAAAAATTTCACGGTCATTGCTCTCAATTAAAGCACGTAGAATCATCACAACAGGAACCAAATATTCATTCTTTCTCCAAGAAAATCTGAATGTGACATTACCATCGTTCAAATAATGTAAAACGTTAGTCAGTGCGGTTTGATCTGGTCTAACGCATCTGATTTGCACACCGTATGAGGAATACGATGCACCTCTGTTTGAAAAGGAGGAACGGACAATGGCCATAGGATAGTTTCTCCGCGGCACAATCAACATTCTAATAATTTTCTCTATACCGTTGACAATAAAATAGCCACCAAATTCATCACTTTCCTCTCTGTGTTCAACCAATTTTTCTGGTGACATTCCCTCAAGGTTACATCTGTTGGATTGAACCATAATTGGCAAAAGTCCTGCATCCCTAACTTCGCTGGTTTCCTCACCATCATTAACATCCCAAGAAACCTTAAGTAAAAGTCTTCCTCGATAAGAGGACAGTCTCTCTCGACATTCAGATGGATATATTGTTCTGACCAATGAGATTTTATCTGTTGTTGGAACCATGGGTTTGGAAATTTGAACAGATTCCACTCTGATTTTTAATTTATTTCCTAATCTCTTCTGATCGTTGGAGTCAAAGATGGTTTTGGATCCAATCTCCTTCACACCCATATTGAGCAAACCTCCATTAGGTCCTTCAGTTAAAGCATTGAAAGAGCCAATGTGCTGGCTGACAGCATCACGCAAAAGAGGATATGATGTTTTATCCTTTGGAGGGTTCTGAAATCTCTGGACCTGCTCGAGAGTCCTAAATTTTGCTCTCTCCATTTCAAACACAATGATTTACTTTTGATCAATAATTACAGCGGCTTTCCGAGCTTTGCTATACTTTTCTAAGTGGGTAGATTAGAGCAAGGTTCTTTCTCTTACACCTGAACGGAAAGAACCTTAACGTCTTGCAGATAAAAAAATTTTTAACTGAAAAATTTTAGAATTCGAGGCTATCCTAAACAAAAAAAAAATAAATATTAAAAAATTAAAAAAAAAAATTAAAAAATTGTAGCACTGGTAGAGATCTAATTGATCCTTACCTGTGTGTCAAAAAAAAAGGTAATATGGTATAGTTGGTGTCTTAGGCTAATTGTCAGCAACACAAACATTAAAAAGCATCGGGCCATAAGTATCAATAAGTCTCATAATAAAATACTTTGATTTGTTAATTATTATATTTTATCATATTATCATGTTTTAATTCAATATGTATTTACTGGCAGAACTACAAAATGATAGTCCTCAAAAAATAATAAAAATTGGGATTTAATCTGAAATCAAGTAAGAATGTGTGTGTACTTTTTTCGGAGAAAATAGTGTAACAACCATCGCTCTGCCAAAATGTATATCCTTAGATCAAAATTTAGCAAATCAACGTTGAATATATATTTGAATTATAATATGTATTTGAATATGGTTGTATCATAGTGTCATCCGTATATTAGTAAAGCAGGTTGTTCCGAGTTTAAAACAAAAAGCCTCCCTTGAAAAAAGTCAAAGCTCAAGTTCAAACTTACACTGGAGCTTTCAGGCCTATTGATACTTACTTTTATCCAGTCCAGTGGCCGCTCTTGGAACATGTAATAAAGTAGTAGAGATGGTTTATGTCCGGATGAGTCTCTCGTACTAATAATAAAAAATGGAGAATCTTTTATCATTCTGAAGTTCGATAAATAGTCAAAGGTATTGATATATCCGGTGTAAGTGACATATTTCACAGCAGAAATTGACCTTGTAGACATGCTAATTTTGTACAATGCAAGAAATGAGTTAAGTCCACTAGCTAACAAATAAGTTCCTCCTTCATTTAAAATGATCTCGATTTGGCAAATCACAGCGTTTGTCTCAATACTATAAAGTACTGGCCTATTCTCTATAAGGATATCCTCTGTTTTATAAATTTTAATTTTTCCATCTTTGAATGCAATATATGTGTATAGTTGTGACTGGCAAAGTGCATTTGGTGATGACTTCGATTTTATGTACGCCTGATTAAAGTATTTTGCTCCTCTAAAATGTAAGACGTAAGATCCATTCCTCTTAATATCAAAGGCGATAAATTTCCTTCCTTTGAAAAAAAAAGGGAATATATTGTTGAATTCCCCTTGAAATGGTATGATTTCCTCTGCTCTGAGCATATGAGATATATAGGCAGCGTAGTATGTTTTTTTAGCCCGGATATAGTAGACCACCATCGGGCCTTGCATTCGGTCGAATATAATTTTAACTATATTCATTTCATGTATGTATTTTTCAAATGTCGAGTCTTCGTTGTATTCCATCTTTACCTTCAAAAGAAGTTGGTCATCCTCATTTAATCCAGGGTAGATGCATCCCGCACTAGAGTTAGAGTCTATGTCTATAGTCCCTAAAGATGTATCTTGTAAACGTATTTTCTTATTTCCAATAAATTCATGTTTTATCCGTAACATCACAGAGTATGCTAACTTTTCAAACATTAATTTTGCAGATTCGTCAGTCAAACTATAAATATAATTACTAGTTTTGTAAAAGCCAGTTACCTTCGTAGAGCCCTCAATGGGCAATTTTAAAAAGCATGGACACATATTTTGAAGACGTATCTTTTGTTGAAATGCTTTTAAAAAGCTGGATTGCATGGATCTGGTTGATTTCTTATATTCAAGAAATGTTTTAATATCTTCCATTGAAGGTAACCGTGGATCCATTAGAAGGTATCTGCATAAACCGTTTACATCGGAAACCATTATCTGTTGTTTCATAGATAGAACTTGCTTTCGTTTTTCACCTTCAGTCTGAGTTTTCCTCTGCCTAGCATTCTCCTTCATAACTAGGTCTTTCTCCCTCATTTCTGCTTTCCATTCTTCTCTGAGAGCCTCGCTGGAATAGCGATTAGTACGGACCTCATTTGTATGTGCAATTCTGAAATATCTTTTTCTTTCTTTGTCATAATAGTAACCCGTGATTTCTGTAGCTTTTGAAGTAAATCTTTGATTGGTCATGATTATCTTTACAACTATGTCATATTTGATATTATTTTAAGAAAGTTTAAAATGAACAATCGAGGCATATCTCTTTAAAATTTTTGTCCAAGTTTACCAATCGGCTCTATAGACTGTGTAATGCTTTTTTTTTTTTCATCCTTCTTAGGTCTGTTTTATCTACACGGTAAAGGTGATCGTGCATCTCGTATTGTTCAACATATCCCTTCAACTCTTAGATATATATACATATCTGTATTGCAAATAGAGTTCTCACCATGGCGAACTCACGATTTGAATATGTGCGAACATTTGAGAGAGAGAATATTCTTCTACCCCGAACACATATTATCATCCGAGTTGATGGAAGAGGATTCCATAAGTTCTCTTCCACTTATGAGTTTCAAAAGCCTAACGATTCAAAAGCATTAAATGTAATGAATTTGTCTGCACAGGCATTGATGAGAAATATTCCAGATATTATGATGGCATACGGTGATTCGGATGAATATTCGTTTTTGCTAACAAAGAACTGCGACCTTTTTGAAAGAAGGGAATTTAAACTTATAACAACGTTTAGCTCCGGATTCAGTGCATATTATCAGTACTACTGGAATCAAGTCTTTCCTGATAAGCCTTTATCTGTGGAAAGACTACCGACGTTCGATGCCCGAGCAGTAGTGTATCCAAATGACTCTATTGTGAAGGATTATTTCAGATGGAGACAAGCTGACTGTCATATTAATAATCTCTATAATACAAGCTTTTGGAATTTAGTTCTCAAGGGGCATATGACACCTCAAGAGGCAGAAAATAGATTGATGGGAACTGTATCATCGGATAAAAATGAACTACTCTTCAAAGAATTTGGAATCAATTACAATGATGAACCAGATATTTTTAAAAAGGGAACAGTATTGGTACGAGATATTGGAGACGATGTTAATTTGATGCGTGAGCACACAACCGATCTTAGCAAGAGGCAAGTGGAACGACTTCGGGGAAAGTTAAGAAAAGTAACTGTTAGTGAATTACACTGTGACATAATTAAAGAAGAATTCTGGGACAAAAGAATGTGGCTTTTGCGTTAAATTCTTGTTGTCGGAACTTGTAACTCTATTAATGTACATATCACTTAACTGTTGTGGTTTTACATTATAACTATGTACAAAATATTAAATAGTAATTGCAGTACTTCTGATTAGTGTTAATTCAGACAAACTTTCTTCCCTCCATACTTGTTTCTTGTGCCTTTGTTTCTCTGGAAACTTTACTTGGCAATGGCCATTCAGGGTAAAGAATACCAGCCTTTTTGAGAAGTTTTGCTATTGTTTCAGTTGGTTGGGCTCCAACACCCAACCAGTACTTGGCCCGGGTGAAATCCAGTGCGACATCCTTCGTAGGCACGTATCCCTGTTCTCTCTGTTTTGTTGTAAGCGGTGTAGGTATTGGATTGTATGTTCCTATGACTTCTATTGGTTTTCCATCTCTCTTCGTGCGCTTATTCGTCACAACTATATTATAGATTGGCTGGTGCACCCTTCCCATTCGAGCAAGTCTTATACGAACTAAACCTCTCATTGTATTCTCATACAATTTTCTATACTTCTACCAGGATGAAAACAATAGGCAGATACATGTAATTTATGGATCATTTTAACACCATCATGACTATCAGGCAGCCTTTATACTCATTTTGTTAGCGTTACCTACAAGAAAAAAAAGCTAGCTAATTACATTCCCTAGTGTAGGTGTTTTCGACGCGTCGAATAGACCAATTGTCTCTATTGAAAGTATTTGATGAAAATCCATAGAAATAATCTGATGATTGAGTTCTTGTTCCTAGGTAGATTGCAAGAGTAATGATAGTGGTACATTTATGACTCAGAGTGTATTCATGCTAGAGTAAAGAAGTCTCATTACAAAATAAATTTTGTATCAATGATATAAGCACTTCTTCTTGGAATTATATACTTTTTCCTCATAAAATATAATTTGATGAAGGATTTGAGGTGACTTTAAGGATTGCCTCCTGAGGATAATAATTACACATGATATCAGAGGAATAGAATTACTCACATAGTTAAAGATAGAGAAACTTCCTTCTCTGGGATAATTGTAATACCTGAGAGTAAAAATGTTACATTACGGATAAGAAGATTGGTTTCTTTATTTTATCTTCAATTAGTGAAAAAAGGTGGATGCTTTAATACTTTCTATAAACCAAGAAATTTATATAAAATGATATTATTGTTTTTCTTGATCTAACTTTTATTGGTAAGTGATACGAATTAAAATCCTTTACTAAGTTATTTGACTGTTTGGTGAATTTATACTAAATGGATCCAAAAAATTTTCCCAAAAAAATTTTTCACTTTTTTTCTTTATCTCGATTCCGGTATTTAGTATCTATCGTAAGCTAACCAGCTCCTCATATCCGTTGTCAATATTACTCTATAGGAATCGTTGTACAGGTTGTATTAATGATGAGTTCTAGTCCTCCGGAGACCGATGAGCACTTAGAGCTCCAGCTCAAGTTGGACAAGATAAGATCGCAAATTAACTCCAAACTTCCAAATCAGCAGCAATTGGCGTTGATATTACAAACCATTGAAGAGAACTTGGATCAGCAGCATCAAACTGCAACTCCCACAGCTTATTTTGTCTCGTTTATCAGTTTATTGGATCAATGTTGTCAAAATGATGAAGTAAAAGATTACGAGCTGGCTACTGGTGCTCTTTATTTTTTAAGTATGGTATCGCCATTTACTCCTAAGGTACTTTTGAGGCCACACTTTGCAGAATTGTTAACTAAAGTTGCCCCAGTATTAACTGATAGTAGAGCGAAGGCTCCATTAGTCAGATCTGGAATACACTTTTTAGAGAGTCTTTTGGCTGCTCAAAATCGTAGCGCATGGAGCAATGTCCATAGCTATAAGATCTCTCCTAATAGAGGCTTTAAAGGATTGCTCGAATTAGCGTTGGATCACAGGCCAAAGGTCAGAAAAGCCGCACAGGAAGCTATTCATAACATTCTCACAGATGTTCCGGCTGGTTCTGTTAAGGAGCATCCTGCTTCTCACACAGCTGCTGGGTTTGCTTTGGAGAATTTGATTACCGTTATGCAAGACAAAGGTAATATCCGAAACTCTTTAAAGGAAAAAAATGCCGATGTTGTTCATAGTTTGCAACTTATTTCAAGTATTTCAACTGCAAATGCATGGCCATCAGATCAGGTAAAACAGTTATGCGATATTCTTCTTCAGTTATGCAAATCTGCCGATGAATTTATGGTGTCATCGGCATTCGAAGTGTTCGACTCTTTATTCTCTTCTATGAATGGTGAAATTGATGAGGCAAGATTTAATGATGTCTTAAATGTTTTATTGGATTTGAAACCTTCTTATAATGATTCCAATCTTGCACCAGTGTGGTTAACCGTTGTTGCTAAAGGTATTACCACTTACTCCCATGATATCAGCTCTATTAGTTGTTTTATGAGACTTCCTCATCTTTTCAAAATCATTGGCTCTTATTTGAAAAGTCAATCTAAGGATGTTTATGTTAGTGCCTCCCAATGTATAATAGCAATATGTTCGGGAGGTATCGATCCTAATGTTCTTCTTAGTCCGCCTGCAAATACACAAGAAGTTAATAATAATGTTGATAAGGTTATTAATGACCTTTCACAAATTACCAATGATTTTTTATCTGTGAAGTACAGACATTGTGCTAAAGAAGTTGCAGAAATTATGGAGGCTATTTTCCTTGCCTTGAAGTTCAGAGCAACTTCCTCATTTAATGCCCAACTAGAACTTATTGGTGGATGGAGATCAGATGAAAAAGAAGGATTTGATTTAAATGATAGTTCTGAGCGTGTTATTGGAGCGGCGATCTCTTCTATTGGCCCAAAGGCAGTTTTGAATTGTCTACCATTAAATCTCGATAATCCCAATGCTATTGGAAGAGCCTGGCTCCTTCCGATTTTGAGAGACCACGTCAAATGTTCGTATTTAGGTTTTTATATCAAGGAGGTTCTACCATACGTTGATTATTTTGGTGAACTGATTAAGCATGGCAAGTCTAAATCTATGAACTCCAAAATCTTTGCAACAATTATTGATCAGCTATGGTCAATCCTTCCAGCCTTTTGTGATTTACCACGGGATGGAGTTGAAAGTTTCACAGATGATTTTGCAGCAAATCTATCGCAACTTTTATATAAGAAAACTACTTTGCGGCCTGTGATTTGTCATGCATTAAGAATTTTGGTTGAGAGTAACCTTACCTATGTGAGTGGAACTGTGGCTGACCCAACTCTTAATCAAGTTTTTCCTGTGGAAAAGTCCAAAGAAGTATTGGAGTATCTAGCTAAGACAAAGTCATCGAACATACTCTCTGTCTTGTTTAACGTGTTTTCTGAAACGCCATCCGAACAAAGAGGCTACATCTTGGAAACAATTGATGCTTACCTTCATATTTCGAGCCCCGACGACGTCGTATCCGCGTTCAATAATGTTTGTACTCTACTTAAGCGTTGCTTAGATGAAGAAAACTTTGCAGAGCCAAGCAAGCAGGATGTTGATGAATCTGGAACTATTCCACCTGTTGCGGTTACTATGATGGATATTATCATTGAGATGGTGCAATTTATTCCTGTGTCTAGTCAGAATACTGTGTTAACAATATTTAACCAAACTGTTAGCACTAAAAGCATACCAACGCAGAAGAGGGCGTACAGAATTTTAGAAAGATTGCTTACTTTAAAATCTGGGCAGGAAACTGCATTAAAGTTCCTACCGGACATTCTTCGTGTTTTGAAAGATGCTTCGGAAACTACTCTGACGCCTGTTAAAAGTGCCAGACTAAATTGTATAGGTGCTGTTCTTGCTATCTTACCTCCTTCGTGCCTTTACTTTATACCAGCTGTAATTTCTGATGTGATTCTTGGAACAAAGAATGCTAATGAAAGTGCAAGGGAGACATCTTACGATATTCTTGTTCTTATGGCTCAAAAAATGAAAGACGATGAAGGATCAACCATCAAGAATTCTGTTTTGGATCCGGATATACCTGACTCGGAAGCATCTTTAAAGGAGTTCTTTGTGATGTGTTCGGCCGGCTTGGCTGGTGGAACACCGCATATGATAAGTGCTACAGTTACCGCTCTTGCTAGAATATTCTATGAGTTTCATTCTGATTTACCTGTTGACTTTTTGGCCGAATTAACCTCAACGATTGAATTATTTTTAACATCAAAAAATAGAGAAATCATCAAATCCACGTTAGGATTTGTTAAGGTTTCAACTCTAACATTACCAAGTGAGTATGTCAATCCAGGCTTAAAAGGCCTTTTAACTAATGTAATGAACGTGAATCATGAACAAAAAGGTCACTTTAGGTCTAAGATTAAACATCTTATTGAAAGGCTTGTTCGCAAATATGGTATCGACTATATCACTGAGTGTATTCCTGAGGAGGATCAAAAGTTAATTGCCAATATTAGGAAAACGAATGCGAGGACCAAAAGAAAGAAGGCAGAATCTTCGAATGGAAATAGGAAAAATGATGACGAGCATACAGGAGACAGGCAGAATTTCATGTCTGGATATGATGAAGCTTTATATGGTGACACGGAAGATGAATCAGATGATAATGAAGATAAAGCCGCTTCTGGTGTGTCTGGAAATGGTAATATTGAGCAATTCATTTCTGAATCCAGAGATATTCCTTTAGATCTTTTGGACAAACAAGCTTTATCCCATATTTCATCTACAAGGCCTAAAAAGCTGAGTAAGAAAGTACGTGATATTCCAACTGAAAATGGGAAACTTGTTTTCAATGAAGATGATGATGCAGGTTTAAGTTCTAAAAATTCAATTGATGCTTACGTGGAGGCAATCAAACAGGCCCCAGTCAGAACTCGTGGTAACAAGCTTAGATATAGGAAAAAGCAGAGAAAAGAAGACGGTATAAATTGGGATGAGGATGCAGATACTGATACTGATGTTGTGAACTCTAAAAGAACAAGGCATAGTAAAGTTAGGGGTGGAAGAATTAATAAGCTAAAGCCAAAGTTCAAGGCTAGAAAGAAGCTCTGATGTTTCTAAATTTTGATACCTTACCTTATCTTTTCAAACACTTAGAAATCAGCCGTTATTCAACAAATACAATATTTGCAAAACTACGGTATTTTTTTTTTCATTTATTTTTTCATTATTTTGGTAAAATACATACTTCAAAATGATTCTATAATGAATGGGTTAATTGGCTCCTTGAAACAAGTTCAAACTATGATTTTCTGTGTTTTTTCTCTCGTTTTCATCATCAACCAACACCACCTGAGGAAAGTAGTCCTGCTTTTTTTGTTGATAGTCAGTAATTCTTTGCTCATCATCGTTGTCAATATCTTTTAAAAGCTTCTCGTTGTCAGCTCTTTGATTGTGCGGTAAAGCCAATTCCAATCTCTTAGGGGTTGGGCCCGCAATAGTTATGTTTGAATGAAGTTTACGTTTTCGTGGCAGCTTTTTGTCCTCTGGCATGTAATTAATCAATATTGTCCCTTTAAATTTAACATCTGGATGTTGATTAAGCTGTTGACGTATAACAAATTTGATCCAATCTTCATCAACCGTTAAATCGTCAGGCCCTTCAGAATTATCTGTGTGACCTTTCTCAGATTTGCCCTGAGTTCCTGAAATAGCCTTGTTGTTACTCTGTCCGTCTCTACCTATACTTCTTTGATATTGATAAGGAAGTGTTGGATTCTGGCGTTGAGCTTGTTGAGTCTGTCGGTCCAAAGCGGCTGTTAATGTACTCATCTTGGTATTGACATCTTTCATCCTTTTATTCTTGATGAATTCATTGACAAGTTCCATATTAGGTCTGGAGGTTTCCCTTATTCGATTTTGCATCTCACTCATAAACCAGTTTTCAAAGTTTGTAATACCTTTTAATGTTAATCTCCCCATATCAAATGGATCTAGTACATTGGCTGGAGATATAATCCGAAGTTCACGAAAAGCATTTCCAAAATCTTGTATTATAGGTTCCTCGTCATTCCGTAACTCTGTATATTTAATTATTGTGAGGGTGAGCAATCTAAGGTAGCGGATAAAAAGATCAGTAACCACGTCAAGCGCCCTATTATTTGTCCGATCGAAACCATGCGCTTTTAATAGTTGGGCTATACAAATCCGGAGAAGGTGGAAATTAAATGTGCTCACAGCCATATCACAATCCCCTATGTGTATTTAAGTTGTTATAATAATATAACAACCAGATTAGCAAATGAAACTGTGTTGATTCAGTTTATTAACCCTCAGAGCCGTACTAATATGCATTTAAAAACTTGAATTCAAAATAATGAAAATGCATATAAATACTCTGCAGACGCGTCGCCGACTCTCTTTACTTACTAACAAACTTACTCTATTTTTTGTGTTTGTTCAACTTTTACTTTTCAGCCATTCAGCAGTTGTTGTTGTTTTAAGACCGATGAACAGTAAAGTTTCTTCGATCGTAACAAAATTCTGCTGGAAAACTGTTTATTCATCGTTTATAATGAAGTCCCTCTTTTTGGTCTTAAAAAGTTTGTGTTTACAATAATGTATTAATCATCTGTACATCTAGAGGTGACTTTCTGATTAATGAGGAACAATAGTGTAAAACAGCTTTCAAGTAAGGTTGTAATGGAGCTGTCTTGTACACTCTAACTTTCTACAAATACTTCTTTATACAAGAAAGCCTCGCTCCGTAGTATACCTCCTCCTTTCCTCTTCATTACTTTCTTCTTCTTTTAAATTTTATGTTCTTTTTCCTTCTGTTCTTTTACTTTCTATAGTTTTTGACAACTACTTGAATAGTTGAAATTATACATTAAAGGAAGAATCAGGTTTATTTAGGGTCATTATTTAATATCTTTGTAACATCAAAGATAGCCAATAAATATGACACAGGTATACTTTTTTGCTTTATACCGAAGAGTAATAAAACGCTCCTAAACAAATTACACATAATTGTAATAGACACTTACTTATCACATGAAATACTGAAAATGTTGAAAATAAAATTCATCACTATTTATTCTTGAATTACTAGTTCTGATGATCAACACCAAAATTTGTATATTCTATAATAAACTGGCTTACTCTTAATATAAGCCTTCTCTTCTGCAATCTCTTGTTTAACCAAATCAATATCCATGGCCCTTCTACCGGTATCGAGATCGATTGTACTAACAGGGACCAAAAGTTTCCTATCTTTTTTCCATATCAAATAGAACACAATGAAGATTATTAAAACAGGAATGGTCATGCAGTCTTCAAAGAATTCTTCTGCACTTGGATTTCCACCAATAGGAAATAGAGCAACATATATTTGAGCAACTAGAATAATGCAGTTAAGGAAAACACCGAACCAAGATCCCACAATTCCACTCTGAGAAGTATACTCTAATTCACTTGTATCTCTACCTTGAGCTTTCAACGCAGCTCTAAATCTGAGATGACAAACACAAATCGAACCCCAAGTGAAAACAGATGATAAACCTGAAAGAGACATTAACCATGTAAACACCGTAGATTCATTAGGGGAAGCAGCTAGGAAGCACAACAATCCGAAAAATAATGCTATACCGACTCCAACTAATGGTCTTCCCATTCTATCTATATAACCAAAGCTTTTAGGTGCCATTCCCATTTCAGCAAGAGAGGCTATGCATCTCGAACAGCCAAAAACACCAGAGTTACCAACCGAAAGAACGGCTATCATAATGACAGCATTCATTACTGAAGGTAATCCCTTGATTCCATGATTCTTAATTGCAATCACAAATGGTGATGCCTTTGCATCAGCTGATGACGATTTGTTTAGCAACTGTGGATCAGTATAAGGAACAAGAAGGCCAACTAGTGTTAAGGAAATAATATAGAAAAGCGTAATTCTCCAGAAAACTTGCTTTGTAGCAGCCGGAAGTGACTTTCTCGGATTTGCAGTTTCGGCAGCAGCTAGACCACATAATTCGGTACCACCAAACGAAAAAGCAGCTGTAACAAACACAGAGCAGACACCTTTAAAGCCGTTAGCAAAAGCACCGGGATCTTGCCAATATTTTCCTCCTATATAGCCCTTGACAGGGCCACCACCGCAGTCCAAAATTATACCTAAAATGATAAATCCTATGATAGTAATCACTTTACAAAAGGAGAAAATAAATTCCGCCTCTCCATATCCTCGGACACCAAACATATTAATCACCGCTATTATAACATAAAATATTGCAACCCAGGCAGCAGAATTTACAGTCGAATTCCAGTAATCTATTGTCATAGAAGCTGCCACTAATTCCAATGGAAGTGTGATACACCAACCGAAAGCATAGTTCCAAGCAATACAAAAACCCCACATTGGTGATATGAACCGAGTATTATAATGAACGAATGCACCACTTATAGGGAAAGCAACTGCTAATTCGCCAAGTGCTTGGATTGTGCAATACATAGAAGCACCGGTTAAAATCCAGTCGATCAACAAAGCAGCGGGCCCACCTTTATGTAAAGCAGTACCCGAACCGACAAATAAACCAGTACCAATGGATCCTCCAATTGCAATCATTTGTAAGTGTCTATTTTTAAGCTTTCGTCTCAAAGGAGCTTTTGCGGAACGCACGTTACCTTTCTCGGCACCTTCTAGATTTTCGTTGATGGCTTCAACAGCGGCAGGTTTAAATGAATCTTTAAACCTTTGCCAGGCACCAGGTTTCTCATCTGTTGGATATTCATCTGTTTTTTGAGAAGTTTCATCTGAAACTGGGGCCACGTTGACCTCGTATTGGCCTTTTTTGGTGTCTTGCCCCAATTCCGCTTTTATGTCCGTACTCATGTTGCGTTGGAACGTTTTTTTTTTTTATGATGGACTTTGCAGCAACAAAACTAAACTAAACCTATTCCAATTAAATGTTTACACACACTTTCCAATATCAGCGATCGTCCTACTTAAATAGTACTCTTGAATTTGGGCTTCTTTTTACAAGTGTAGATAAGGAGATAATTTGCTTCCCGACTGAATACATACTAAAATATACGGAAACTTACTCAGATGGTCGTACCTTTATCTCATTAGACAATTTCTGCTATTGTTTTTCTTCGGATTTATGATTTAGAATTTGTTTATTAAAAACAATAGGAAAGATTGATAGAGAGTTTGATTGACGCAACCAGTTCTCCAGAAAGCCGCATGCTTCGAGAGATAAAAGTTGATAAATATTTCGCACTTCCTGATATGGTAATTTTTTCTCTTATCGAATATTCACCAAGAAATCGTTCTGTGGCTCGAAAAATTAGACTGCCACATAGATAGCGAAAAGATTAACCAGAAACTAAAGCTGAAAATAGTGCCGTGATGAAACGTTACTGTGTTGCTCTCATATATACATATAATTTATTGATTAACTTCTGTATTAAAAAGAGCACTTTTATAAAGCCAGATTAGGTCTTTCAACAAAAAAATTTCCATCCATATAGTTTCAATTTGGTGTAGTTTTATCAATTATATTTTTTAAGCCTAGTTATTGTATACATACATAAGAAGCTCGCAAAATGGCTTAAAGCCACAAAATAATTGTAAGTTCATTTCACTTAAAACGAACTTTACTTTGTTAGTATCTCTATTATACTCGTGTGGTCCATATATTATTTGTTGTTGATAACAAGCGAAATACAGTAAGGCTAGAAAGTTCAATAGTTAATTGCTCCAATTACTACTTTGCCTCCATTTTAATGTACGCACTACATATAATATCAAAATATTCTGAGATTTGGTTTTCAATTATTTAAAACATCAGACTAGGATTTTCAAAGTATGGCCAGTAAGTGAAGTTGTTATTGGTTTGTTTAAATAAAAGCTTAACGTGGATATCAGAATTGTGCTATACCACTTAATCCTAGGGGTTTTCAAAAAATTTTAAACCTCCGTATTTACTTACTTTCGCTGCTTACTCGATGTACTGTAATTCTTCATCTATTTCTTACTTATTTTCGGGATTTAATTTTCTAAAAATATTATTTATTAAGTAGAACAGTTGGATTGAAAATAAAAAACTACGTTTATCATGTCTGTGAAAAGCCACAATTTAACACAAACTACTTTGTTTTATAGTTTTATAGTCTTAGTATTAGTTTGTTCTTTACATTGCATTTTCTTTTAAAAAGTTTTTCTTTACGGCATTTCATAGTATGTGATTTTATTCTTGTACTTCACAGCTGCTGTAAGACATCTTAATCGTATTTATGCTGTACCGAGATATACAATTTCATATACAAATAAAATGTAATATTGTTGTCTACAAAAGTGTGCCCATACTAAAAGGACTCATTTTCATACCATGACAATACAAATGTCGTATAACATCAATTATATCACATACTTTATAGTAGAATATTCATTCTACTTGTCATACAAAAAATTTAACTAGGCAGAACAACAGATTTATAAAATCAATAATCTAAAGTGAATCGAACTGATAAAAAAATAAATATGTTAACATCAAGGAAATCTTCCAGTATATCTGATTAAATCATAGCATCCTGTTGATAACCGTTGAAATGCATTCATCTAATTTGTTAATATGTTCCCACCAGTCAAAAAGATATGATTCGCATATGAGTTTGAACCAAGGTGTAAATTTAAGGTCTTTACATTTGAACATCTCTTTCAATTCCTCCGCACTGACATACTTATAATCCTTAACCTCATTAGGATTTGCATGCACTTCTCCATCAGATTTAACAAACAATATATAATCTATTTCGTGCTCTCCCCAACCACCATTGCTAGGAGACATATAATGGATTCTTGTCAAAAACTTGAAGTTAGAGATAGGAACATCCTCAGGTTCTATTCCAAGTTCATGCTTGAGCTTCCTGACCGCGGCTGATTTCACCCCTCTAACGGCAGTGTCCAAAGAATGAATATTCGTTCCATCTATCTCATTCATGGAAAAACCAAGCTCCAATGGTACACAGAGGGGATGCGAACAGCAGGTATTAGTCCACATTTGTGGGAAAGTAATTTTCTCGTCAGCTCTTTGTTGAAGTAGAAGCCTATTTTGAGAATCAAACAAAAAAACAGAAAATGCTCTGTGAAGAAGACCTCTATTAATATTCTTCATAACATGGCACAACTTCTTTGTTCCTGAACCAATAGGAACATCGTTATAATCTAACACAATACAATTTTCTGCCATCAACCGGATTTGTTCTTCGTCATGTCCAGCAAACAAAGAAGAAGATCCCACAATATCCGACGTTTTCTCGTTATCGGCGTCAGAACTTTTTTCTCCAGTAGTTCTTTCGAGAGGTATGACTTCAGGAAAGCTGTTCAAAATGTCTGCTTTTGATAGAGATTTCACCAGCTCGTGGTATGGTGTTAGTTCTTGAGTCATTATACGTAATGCTATGTTGTTCTGTGATCACACGCCAAGCGCAACAAGTATAAACCAAAGTTAATAGGTTTCAAGAGTATACGATACGCCAATATCCTTTCAATTTATATACTTTTTCAAAAAAATTCAAAACATCAACTTTTAAATGTAACTTTTAGTGAGGGAAGCAGAGCTCGGAAGTAAACATGAAGAATTTATCGATAAAGTTTTATTCGCATCCAGTAAAACTTTTTTTTAAATTTTCTGTGTGACGCACAAACGTAAGGAAGAGTCAAACACCAAAGATAACAGACATATGTTTACTATATATCATTACTTCAATTTCTTGAATCCACTACATAATTGAACAGGAAACAGTACAGCTAGTTACTTTTACAGTTTCCAGAATTTTAGGCAACCGATATACGGAGTTGGAAGAAATATGTCATAATGAACTTGGTACAATTTATCTTGAAATAGATTTTGCTGCTAAAGTGGCACAAATCTTTTTTTTAATCTAGTACATGTGCTTGTATATGACGTTGATGATTGAACCATTCTAAAATCTAAGGCGTCTCTTTAAACTTTAGGCCACAAGTAACTGACAGAAGGGACTCTTGATGTATGAATCACGTGATTATCATATTATCAATCTTTCGCCGGACGACAGTGCAAGCACAGCCAGCCCTACGGTTCTGTCCAGTGGTTAAGCAAGGAGAAGTAAGACAAAGTCGTGTATCACACAATGTTTTGTCTACAAGAATTGGGATTATGCCAAATAACCGCGGGAAAAAAGGGGAAAAAATGGTTACCAACCAGAGCCGGGTTAACCTAAAGCTAGGCGGTGTTATTGTCTCAAAGATCCCAGAGTAATTCATTTGTAGCCACAATAAATAACCTATGAAAATTAAGATGAATATTTGTATCTAAGTATCTCAAGTTTATGATAACCTTAGAGCAATTCTATTTTTTTATGAGTGCGCAAGGTATAAGGTAGAATGGAAATCTGATTCCAGGATCTTTCCCTTAATTCAGGAGGGCGTGCTTAATTAGGCGTTTGCAGCGATACGGGAGCTGAGACAATAGGGCCTTTCAGATTTCTAAAAAATTTTTCAGTTAAAGAAAAAATTTTTTTGCAAAATAGGAGAGAGAAAAGGATGAGAAAATTTTTTTCATAACCTTTATACAAAGCGGTTTCAGCCCCTTTTTCTCGTTTTTACCATGCGGTCCTAACTACTGTCTTCTTGCTTTTGACCTACTACTTGGAAACAAACCTCTAGGTTGGACTTGAAGTATCGGACATAACAAGCAAAATGGCTGATTCCAATCAATCAGAGCAAGTTTTGGATGAATTGTTTGAGAAGCTTTCATTGGCTTCTCCAGAAGAATTGCACGATGTTGCAGCCAACGTTTCTTCATTCTTGAATGGACCTATCGTTGAGCATGATGTTCCTTATGAGTTTTTCCAGAAGTTGCAAAAGGCTATTGACAACAAGAAGACTGCGGCCAATGCTCTTGATGCTGTCGCTCATATTGCCAATGAGAAGGATCTTTCTCCTTCTGTTGAGCCATACATTGCCAACATTGTTTCTAGTGTGTGTAAAAAGTGCGGTGACAAGGATGAGAACTTGAGAGTGCAAGCAGAGAAGGCTCTTTTGGCCATCACTAATGCCATTACTCCTTTCGCTGTCAAGTTTGTCTTGCCAAAGATAACTAAGTCTCTATCATCTACTGGTAGGTGGCAGGAGAAAATTTCCGACTTGAAGGCTATTTCTGTCTTTGTCGACACTGCAAAGAACCAGCTCGCTCTTAGAATGCCTGAGTTGATTCCAGTTCTTTCCGAGGCTATGTGGGATACTAAGCCAGAGGTCGAGAAAGCTGCCACTGAGACTATCTCTAAGTGTACTGCTACCATTGACAACAAGGATATTGAACCTTTCATTCCAAAGTTGATTGACTCTATTAGAAACCCTGATGATGTCCCAGAAACTGTTCATGCTTTGGGTGCAACTACTTTCGTTTCTGATGTTACTACTGCTGCTTTGTCCATCATGGTTCCATTGCTTTCCAGAGGTTTGGCCGAGAGAGAAACCTCTATTAAGAGAAAGGCTGCTGTCATTATTGACAACATGTGTAAATTGGTCGAGGATCCACAGATTATTGCTCCATTCTTACCAAAGTTGTTCCCAGCTTTGAAATCCAACATGGATGTCATTGCTGATCCAGAGGCTAGATCTGTCACTAACCGTGCTGTTAACACTTTGAGACGTGTTGGTGCCATCCCATCTGATGACTCGATTCCAGAGGTCTCTAATGCTGGTGATATTAATGTTAACTTGAAGATTTTACAGAAGATTGTTGGAAAGCAGCCTCAGAGATTCAGCGTCGTCGAGGATTACGTTGCAGCTATTGCTGGTGATTTGATTGATGAGAGAAAGACCAACTTCGATACATGGAATGGTCTTTTGAGTCCATTCTTGACCATCTTCCTTCACGAGAAGACTGCTCACGAGACTATCGAGACTTTCCGGAGTACTGCTGTTGAGAACATTCCAAAGCCTCCTGTTTTCGAGGAAGAGGAGGATGACGGTGAGGATCTTTGTAACTGTGAGTTCTCTTTGGCTTACGGTGCTAAGATTCTTTTGAACAAATCTCAGCTGCGTTTGAAGAGAGGAAGAAGATACGGTCTTTGCGGCCCTAACGGTGCTGGTAAGTCTACCCTTCTGAAGGCAATGGCTAACGGCCAGGTTGAAGGTTTCCCATCTCAGGACGTCCTTAGAACTGTGTATGTTGAGCATGATATTGATGGTACTCACGATGAGACCAGCACTACCAACTATATTTTCGAATACGAGAGAGTTAAGTACAACAAGGAACAAATCAGAGCCAAGCTTAGAGAGTTTGGATTTGCCGAGGAAATGTTGGACATGCCTATTGTCGAATTGTCTGGTGGTTGGAAGATGAAGTTGGCTCTTGCCAGAGCTGTGTTGGAGGATGCAGATATTCTGTTGTTGGATGAGCCAACTAATCATTTGGATCACGTTAACGTTGACTGGTTGGTCAACTACTTGCTCCACTGTGGTATCACCACTGTTGTTGTTTCCCACGATTCTGGATTCTTGGATAAGACCGTTCAGTACATTATCCATTATGAGGGATTGAAGCTTAGAAAGTACAAGGGTAACATGTCTGAGTTCGTCAAGAAGGTTCCATCTGCCAAATCATACCAGGATTTGAGTGCCACCGACTTGGAGTTCAGTTTCCCTAAGCCAGGTTACTTGGAAGGTGTTAAAACTAAGCAAAAGGCTATTGTTAAGGTCCATGACATGACATTCCAATACCCAGGTACTTCAAAGCCACAGCTGAAGCATGTTACTTTCCAGTGCTCTTTGTCATCAAGAATTGCTATTATTGGTCCTAACGGTGCTGGTAAGACCACTTTGGTTAACGTTTTGACAGGTGAACTTCTTCCAACATCGGGAGATGTTTACATTCATGAGAACTGTCGTATTGCTTACATCAAACAGCACGCTTTCTCTCATATTGAGAGCCGTTTGGACATGACTCCATCTGAGTATATTCAATGGAGATACCAAACCGGTGAGGACCGTGAGACAATGGATCGTGCTAACAGAAAGATCAACGAAGAGGATAAACAAGGTATGAACAAGATCTTCCACATAGAGGGTACTTCAAGAAGAATTGCCGGTATCCACTCTAGAAGAAAGTTCAAGAACACCTACGAGTACGAATGTTCCTTCTTGCTTGGTGAGAACGTTGGTATGAAGAGTGAGAGATGGACTCCAATGTCTTCTGTTGACAACGCTTGGATTCCAAGAGGTGAATTGGTTGAGAGTCACGCTAAGTTGGTTGCCGAGGTTGATATGAAGGAGGCTCTTGCCAATGGTCAGTACAGAGCTTTGACTAGAAAGGAGATCGAGGCTCATTGTTCCTTGCTTGGATTGGATCCAGAGTTGGTTTCTCACACCAGAATTAGATCTTTGTCTGGTGGTCAGAAGGTTAAGTTGGTTTTAGCTGCTTGTACTTGGTTGAGACCTCACTTGATTGTTTTGGATGAGCCAACTAATTATTTGGACAGAGACTCTTTGGGCGCTTTGTCTAAGGCTTTGAAGAGTTTTGAGGGTGGTATCATTATTATTACTCACTCTTCTGAGTTCACCAAGGGTTTGACCAAGGAGGTTTGGACTGTTCAAAATGGTACTATGACTCCTTCTGGTAACGATTGGGTCCAGGGACAAGGTAGCGGACCAAGAATCGAAAAGAAGGGCGATGAAGGTCCTAAATTCGACGCTATGGGTAACAAGATCGTTGCCCAAAAGAAGAAGAAGAAGTTGTCTTCCGCCGAGAGAAGAAGAAAGAGAAAGGAGAGAATGAAGAAGAAGAAGCTGTTGGGTGATGACTACGTCTCTGACGACGACGATGACTTGTAATTGCCGTTGCAGTTATGATTTATTTCCTGTTAGACTTCACGCGTATTATTGAAGTGAATTTGAAGTTTTTTCGTACTTCTTTGTAATCTTTGTTTTCACCGTTTTAGGTTCATAATAAATTTAAGTTTCAAAATTTTAAAATGTTGGAGAAAAAAAAGGTGAAGTGTACATACTTATAAATCTATAACTTGAATGCGTACACAGGTTTCGTAGGGTGTAATCTGCCACTGCGTATAAAAAGTTCAATAGATTACTGAACCAAGAACTTTTGCGGAACATGCTCCATTAGTATTGGGCTGTTTATAACCTGACTTTTTTGGATTTGCTCATGCTCAATCTCATGAAAATGATGAAGCAATTCATGTTCTACATCCTCTGCATGTTGCACATTAACATCTGGATCATTTTGTGAATGGTATTTTATCCAATGATGCTTTTCGTACTCATCCTCAAAATCGTACTCATGACCAGAACCAAGGCCAAAATCGGGAAACTCCCCACCTTTACTACTATATGCCTTCCATTCGTCTAGTGAAATTTCGCCATCCTTATTCGTATCAATAAGCTCCAGAACCTTTTTAACAACTCTTTCTTTTAATTGGCGACCAATGATCTCTGTATTATCATGCGAACCCATTCCGTTACCTTCTCCGACGACCTCGTCTCTTGCTAATCCATACATTCTCAAAATGTCATATGCACAAAGTTGGTTTGCATTCCTAGTATCATGCAACTTAAAGACTGCAACTGGATCTGCATCATCTAAACCATGCTCCATTTTCATATGCCATTTCTGCCATGAACCATGGTACTCCTGTGGAATTGCTTCCTTGTACTCAGATTCTCTGTTAACACCTTGTAGCTCTACAGATAAAGAGGCCAAAGGGTATGCAGCGAAGAGGGTGAAAAGTATGGTTGAAATTTTCATTTTCCTATCCTTAAAAAAATCATGAACAGTCTAAGAATATCAATCATTAATTCCAAAGATGACAGTAAGTGTGTAAACAGGTGCTCTTTGAATACCCTGAGCAGATCCCATATTTGAAATTTGACTTAAAAATTTATCAGTAAGGAAAAAATCAAAAGAAAAGGTAATAAAAAAAAATTGGAGGGGGGGCCAGCCGAATATAATTTCATTAAAAGAAAGTAAGTAAGTAAGTAACAGAAAAAAATAAATCTATATCTATACTTCATTGCAAATTGAACGCAAAATAAGATACATGTCATCAAGATCATACTCATTGATACTATTTGGATCGTTATCGACTGAAATACACTTTATACCAGCTTCAGTAATGGTTTTGATGTCGATAGGTATTTGTGCTTTATGCTTTAAAAAGACAACGTGTGTAATGAATGCGGATGGTTCAATGGATGAGATATCAATGCTGTGGTGATCTATCTTCTTTTTGCTTTGACCATAGAGCATAGAGTATTGTAAGGCTTCATATATTGCATTGATAAAATCTGATGTTGACATTCCATATGTTTCACGATCCCAAGATCCATTCATCAGAAGAACCTTCTTTTTTGTCTTCTTGCCCAACTTTGTTTGAAGGATAGCTTCACCGACGCCTTGTAAAATGAGGATAGGTATAATTGATGTCATAAGGGAGCCTATTGAATAAATAACAGTATCAGCCTCTTTGAAGCATTTTAGCACCCGGCTATGGGCCACTGGATATATTTCTTCACCATACGGTGAGATATAAAAGATCCGCTTTATGGGAGAAGGAAGCGGAATTGTGTCATTCTTGTTAAAATGTAACTGCGATTTGCGTAGCTCAGGATGAATATATGATGGTGCTTCCAGTTCATCATCATCATCATCATCATCATCATCATCATCATCATTGTCATCATTGTCATCATCATTGTGGCTATTAACATCTTTTTTCCCTTTTTCTTGACTTCTATCATTTTGAATCTGGCCAGGAAAAGCGGAGGATCCATAAATAACATTACCAGAACTTATTCTATTATGGTTTGCCACTTGATCAGAATGAATTATAATATCATCATTGAACGATGTTGTGGAAACATTATGAAATGTATTCATATTTTGACTAGTTAGATTCTTATGAACAGAAGATGCCTGTAATGAAGGATGTGAAATTTGCGACTGTCCAGCTACAATTGTACCATCAACAAGAAGAGCTCCAATGTGATAGGTAAAATTGGTGTTAATGCATGGCAAAATCTGGACACTCGGTGGAACCCTTGATAACCGAAGCATCAACTCAACCGATGAGTCCAATGAGCCACAAAACAAACGGGCCCCCGTTAAAAACATATTTCCAACACTTGCTAACTCAAGCCTGAAATTCTTTGAAGAGTTTCTGGAACGTTTCAAAATCTCCACATGCACATGAATGAGGAAACTGCGCAAAATCTGCTTGCACTGAGGTTCCACATTAGCCCACAAACTATGCGAACCTTCTATAATCTGTTCCCATTCCAGCTTTGCCATTACTGGATCCTTCGGAAGTCGATGCGACAGTAAATCTTTCATACCAGAACTTTCATCTGGAATAAGTCTAGTTATGCGAGATCGAATGTCACCGACAGAACAACCACCTAACACCCGGATGATCTCAGATGTGGATCCACCATTATCAGATATGGGTAGTATATAAGATACCTTTCCCTTAGTATCCTTGCTACCTATAGAAACATCAGATAGCTGCTGGAAAATATCCAAAATTGAATTTGTTGCCGTTCCACCAGAAACTATGGCAATGCTGGACATTTCTGATTGAGTGGTAGTGAAACCGAATATATGACCTTAACAAAAAATATATTCAGATAGATTGGCAAAGACCAAATAAATAAATAACAATAATGTAATGTGGAATACCCCAATTCTTTGTTGATTATAACTGTTCTTTAGATATTGAATATATCACCAGACGTTTATCAAATAACGTTTCCATATGACTGCTCTAACCACTCTAACCCCAGATACAGAAGTTTGCGAAACGAACGGGAATGAAACGAAAATGCGTTCTAGTTGTAGTACAATGCGATATAGAAAAGTTTCCCGGCTTTATTTCCACCCAGTTTGCAAAGGCTTGCTTACTTACTAGTCATACAATCGAAAAAATCACTGGGGATGGAGGCAAGGAAGTGGGCCAAAAAAAAAGTTGAATGAAGGACGTACCCAATACACCTCCCCACACGGTACCTGGAATCCCGTTGAATTTCCTATAAAATTACATTACCCGAATCCGATGGGCTTATGAAATGAGTAACACCTAAAAATTATTCTTTCTCACATTAACTATAGCTTTTTCTACATTACATGGTCCACCATTATTAGATTACCAATTATATATAAATAACCTTCGAGAAGAAAATGGCATCGCAAACACCAAAGGCAATTGTCTTCACAGATTGGGATGGTACGGTTACTTTACAAGATTCGAACGATTATATAACAGATGAAATGGGATTTGGCTTGAAGAAGAGAAAGGATGTGGCACAATTAATGCTTGACGAAAAATTATCATTCAGAGATGGCTTTTGTGCAATGTTGAAATCGATTACAGATAACCATCACAGTTTGGCAGAATGCATCGAAGAATTGCTTAAGAATATCCATTTAGACCCAGGATTTAAAAGCTTTTTAGAATGGTGCCGTACAAACAACATCCCGTTGTACGTTATTTCTTCAGGAATGAAACCAATTATAGATGCACTATTAAAGAACTACATAGGCGAGAAAGATGAAAGTTATATCAACATTATATCAAATGATGTGAAGACAGATCCTAATGACGAATTCAAATGGGAGATTGTTTACCGTGATGAAACACCATTTGGCCATGACAAGTCTCGTTCTATCAACAAGATTCTTTCCCAATATGGAGAACCAAAGCCAACGGTTTTCTATTGTGGAGATGGAATATCAGATCTTTCAGCATCAAAATGTTGCGATGTGCTATTTGCTCGTAGTGGAGAGAACTTAGTCACTTATTGCAAAAAACATGATATTCCTTATGAGGAGTTCAATACGTTTAATGACATTAAGAAGAAAATAGCAGACACCATAAAGAATTAAACGGATTTTAAATCATTTATAGATCTCTCTATATCTTTTCTCTAGAACTTTGGTGTGTATGCTTTTTATGATTTAATCATTTCTGATTATACCTCATTTTTAAACCTATAAATTTCAACACTTTACTGACCTCACAATTTAAAGTGAGAAAAAGCGAGAAAAAATTACGCAAAGAATCGAGGAAAAAATTTTCAGGTATAAAAGGAGGGTCAATGTCAAACTTAACTTTTCTCTCACCACCGCAAATAATTTTGTTAAAACATTTTAGACTTCTTCTTTCTCCGAACAACGCAAATCACAGCCAGACGCAACCAGCTATAGCATCCTTCCGAGGCTGAACCTTCACTTTGTGTAGCGTTCCTGGCCATTGACAGTATTGGGTATTTGGCTTGCTAGGAGTTAGGACTTTTGTTCTTTCTTCATGTCATGTGCTGGACTGAAGATCAAGTTTATAGTCAATCTTGGGTGCGGTAAATCATGCTAGGCAGCATTTTACTGCCTATAAGGATATGCCTTCGTGCTTCCGTATGGGATTTACCGCAAGGATTGACAATACATTTCATTTTAGATATCTAGTAAAAAAAAAGCATCTTTGTTCCATTTGTTATTGTATTTTTAGAGCAAGATTATTCGTATGCTTTATCTGTAATTCTTTTGAGGTTAGGGCTAAGTGACTACAACTGGACGTCCGGTGATTATATGTATGTGCCTTATAGAGCTATTTTCATTGTCTGGGAAAACGCTCTTGGAAAGCTATGAGACATATCCTTCGTCTTTATCGTTTGACTTTAATACAAACTCGAACGGTCCTCCTTAAAAAAAAAAAAAAAAAAAATTCGATTGAACTCCTTTGATAAAGTTTGTTCACCACTGCTTTTGGATCACCAACAGGACTTCTGCATTATTGTGTACCCTCCGACCGGTAAAGCTGCAAACAACTTATCCGTCGTCTATTTATTTTTATTTATTTTTGGGGAAGGAATTTGATTCATTAGATATTCCTACTTATTTATTTAAGCCGACTTTATAGCCTTTAAAATTTAATCTTTCCCTGTTTCTTTCCAATGTTTAAAAAACCTTGTGAAAGAGATTTATGTGCTAGAGCTAAACCCAGGCCGCCTAAAAAGACTAATATATGGGACATTTTTACTAAGAAATCGGTAGCGAGCGAGAAGGAAAAAAGAGAGGCACAGACAGTCGGTAAGAACTTTAATACTAATTTACTATAATATGATCTTCTGCCAATTTTTTTTCCTACTGAAGGGTGACTACGGAACGGGGTAAATAATCTCAATTTTTTGTCATCCTATTGCAAAAAAAAAATTTCCTTTATTTTGAGATTTCTACAGATCCGAAATTGTATTTAAATCCATCCTATGACTTGCAAATACAGGTCGTCATGAATGCCAAGGTCACGGCCAAAAATACTTGGCATAACAGTCTCCACTGACGTTAAAGTTTTGTTTTCACAGAAATATAAGGCTAGTTTTTGAATACCTATAAAAAACTTATTTTAACTTGTTTATCGTTACTTATAGTGCGTTCTCTAGCCCTTAGATCGGCATTTGCTTTTCCCGTACATCATAGAAATATTTCATTCATTCATGTCATTTGCTCTTACAAAACTACAAAGGATTTTGTTTTTTCGAAATCAGTCACTGGTATCATTAGCATATAGTTCGACAAAAGCATTTGGTATTCATTCAAATGTAATATCTCGGAATATACACACAAGAGCAAGTTGCACTTTAAATGCGCGAGTCAAAATTCATCCAGTGAAGGAACTACCACAGAGGAAGACACCAAGATATGCTGGTGGGCTGTATACACAACGGAAAACGCTTGTTTGGTCAAATGGTCCACCGAGAAACATTCTTATCGTCAAGAAACCCCATAAGCATCACGTTACGGAAGCTTTGCTTACTTTACTTAATCATATATACAAAGAATATCCGAGATGCAATATAATACTAAAGAAGGAGGCCGCCAAAGAAATATATGAGATCGGTCGAGATGACAAGCATGCAACTGAGGAACGTCATATCTATACTGGCACCAATTCAGATATAGTTGGAAAAGCCGACCTTCTTATCTCTTTAGGTGGAGACGGCACCATTCTTAGGGGTGTTTCAATGTTTTCAAATGGAACTGCACCACCTGTACTGAGCTTTTCAATGGGAACTTTGGGATTTCTTCTTCCATTTGATTTCAAAGATTACGAACCCGCTTTGAGAAGTGTTTTCGAAGGGAAGGCAAAGGTGATGCGAAGAGAAAGATTAGAGTGTCATATCATCAAGAAAAAAAAGAGTAATAGCAGTGAAAATTTTGAGAAAGAGCGGGAAAAAGAGGAGCAAGCACTAGAGGCTGAGGAGGGAAGAGATGATATTACTGAATCAAACTCATATTCAATGCACTCATTACATGTTCACGCTATGAACGACATAGTCATGCATCGTGGTGCACTGCCCGGTCTCATAAATCTGGATGTTTTTATAAATGGGCATTTTTTAACAAGAACTATTGCAGATGGCTTAATATTCGCCACACCTACAGGCTCTACAGCATATTCACTATCTGCCGGAGGCTCCATCGTTCATCCTTTTGTTCGCTGTATCATGATTACATCAATTTGCCCAAGATCATTGTCATTCCGTCCATTAATTCTTCCGACAAATTCAAGGATCACCGTCAAAATTACGGCCAAAAATGACTCAATTTCTGCTAACAGTGAACAATCAGACTTGGCTAGAAATATTACTGCAAAACTGAGTGTTGACGGTATTCCTGTTACTGAGCTTGGGCCCGGAGATGAAATACATGTACTTTCGGAATCAGAGCCGAAAGTGAAAGGTAAAGAAGACATAACCGAGACACATATAAAAAAATATATGGAGAAAGGTGTTTGGTGTGTCACGAGGTCCGACGGTGACTGGGTGAACGGAATAAATGGCATGCTTGGCTTTAACTCAGCCTTCCATACAAAGCCGTGATAACAGTGCTGTTGTACACTGGTTTTAATTACTATTACCACTCTAATGTTTGCATTTTTTGTTGTTTCCTTTAAATCTTTCCTACTACTATACAATAAAGTCTTTATTAAATAAATTGCACATTTGATTGAAAACATATCGATCCTTTAGGAGAAATATGAAAAATGGACAGATACTTTAAACTAGATAGAGAGAAAGAAAGAAAGAAAAAAAAAAAAATTAGAAGAGAATGGAGGACAAAAGGCTGAACAAAGAGCGACAAGTAGAATGCAAAAGGGACCATAGTAAAGACAGAGAAGCAAAGTAACAATTTAGATCATTTGGCCTCATTATTGCTTAAAGAAGTAGCTTGAGTAGCACCAGCTGTTGCAGAAGAGACAGATGTTGACCCTACACTGTTAGCACTATGTGGGACCACCTGATGTCCATCACTTTCGGCTTCTGATATACCATTGCCATTCACCTTCTCATAATCAGCAGCATTTTTCACTCTATGAGCATCTTCTGTTCTATCATAATATTCATTATCTGCCACAACAATCTCATCGCGGCTCTTCTGCGATCCTCCCTTTGTGTCCATAGCCTCCTTCGAATCTTCTGCAGTATCATCATCAAATCCTCGAATGTCTGATGGAATAGGTTGCATTTGAACTGATGGTGCATGCTTTGTTGGCTCAAGGCTGGAGTAAATCTCCGTTAGAATACGGCTTAGGTATTCCGGTGAATTAGCATTGTACATGTTTGAGGGCCTCACATCGAGCTTATAGTCAGGACCATAGTACTCATAATAATCATTGAATGGTAAATCAGGACCTAATATCGTCTGATTGATTAAACCAGTTTCGAAGGTCCAAGTTCTTGCCACATTTCTGATAGTATAGCCACCACCACCAACAATCATCAAAGGTATTCCAAAGCTCTTGACGTAATTGACACAATTGGCATGTCCTCTCATGGACAAGTTGAAGCAGCCCAAACGATCACCTGAAAGAGAATCACCACCACATTGAAGCACAATAGCTGAGGGTTGATACCATTCTATGATAGTTTTAATCAGTGGCTCAAATATTGACCTATATGTCACGTCATCAATACCATCCCTAAGAGGCACATTTACAGCATAATGCTTACCTTTACCAACACCAATATCATGAAGCTCACCGGTTCCAGGGAAGAACTCACCATATTTATGGAATGAACAGGTCATAACACGGTCGGTTGTGTAAAAAGCTTCTTCAACACCGTCACCGTGGTGAACATCAATATCAATGTATAACACACGTGGGTGATATCGCAATAGCTCTAGTATACCCAGAGCAATATCATTTACATAACAAAAACCCGACGCTTCTGATTTCTTGGCATGATGCAAACCTCCAGCATAATTGATAGCAACATCGCACTTTCCCCTATTGAGTCTTGCTGCACCTTCCATAGAACCACCTCCAGAAATACTGCAGAACTCAAACAAACCATCAAAGACTGGACAATCATCACCTACATTAAACTTCTCCTTATTGAAAAGATCCAAGTTGTCAGGAGTGGCCCGCGCAAGAAAGTCTATATACTCATCACTGTGGAATTGGCACATCTCCTCTCTCGTGGCAGGCTTTGCTCTGTATATCTCCATCTTCTTGTACAATCCATAGTTCATTATCAGCGAATGCGCCATTCTAATCCGGTGAGGTTTCATGGGATGATTTGCACCATATGAAAAGTTTCCGACATCAGAATCATAGAAGTATGCAACCCCTGAAATTCATGTTAGTAATCAAACTATACTTAAGAGCAAATAGTAAAAAACGACGATGTAACCATCAATAAACATAAAAATTAAAACATACTCTTCTTGTCCTGTGGATTGACCTTTATGGGATCCCAAGGTTTTTCTTCATATAACATTGCCAGATGATAAACCTTACTGCACAGAAGTAAAGTAATCTATGTATGCGCTGTAAAACTCGGATAATAGTATGAGTTTTGGCTTCTAATAATCCTGAAGTATAATGTCTATTACAAAGAAACATGGAGGGAAAAAGAACGTCCATGGATCTTTTTTTTTTACCCATCTCACTTATTTCTGCTCGCTATCTTTTTATATCATTTCTGCTTCTCAAAAATTTCCTACACTTTTTCACGGGTCTATCTATTGTTTTACTAAACAGAACATGCTTATAATGTGAATATATGGATAAGGTTTGTACTTATTGTCACATTACATGAATATGAAGTTAGAAATTTAAATCACCTATTGTACACAAAACAAACTTTAAACAGAAGCTTGTTTGGACTTCAATCACGACCTTAAAAGAGGTAAAATAAAACAAGATGATTTATCACGCATTGTTCTAGCTGAATGAATCCCGGACATCGGCTAGAAAAGGTCTGACAGCATCCTCCCGAACCTTATTCTGCCTGATTTTGTAGTTTTGGAGCTCGTTTGAAAGCCTTTCTTGAATGACCGCATCCTCCCGTAGTTTTCGATAAAGCCTTTCATTGACTTCGTATCTTAAACCATCATTGTATAATGATCCACGAACAGAAATTTTTCGAATTGGTAACAACCATTCGAGAACGGAATCTCCCATAATTGAACCCCAATTTCTTCTAGCCCCAATATCAAACAGATTTCCTAGAGTATGAGAGTTCTGCCGATATCTATAAGACTGTGATTCATAGGATTCTATGGTGGTGAGATTTTTCAATAATTGATAATCAGTGAAGATAGAAAACACAGTTAGACACAACCCAAATATAACAGACATAATAAATGCGAAGAGAACATGGAAAGAGAATTCGTCCATTGGAAGCGTCTCAGATATGAAGAACCCATAATTCGCCCAGCCAGTCACCAAAATAATGATGATACAAAATAAAGCCGAGTATCCCAGGAATTGAATAAAAAATTTATGATTCCTAAATCCAATGCATTCTGAAAACCATGGACAGTGGTGATCCATTCGAAGGATACATCTATTACATGATGAGCAATGATGACATCTATCTGGTTTCCACACTTTGCACATTCGACAAAATCTGTAAACTCCATCATGAGTAACTGTAACTGAACTGTCAACTAGAAAAGAGGGTGGATTGATGATATCCCCTTCCTTATAATCTGGACGACATAATGATGGATATTCCAGAGGCGATCCAGGTTTCACAAGTACAACTAGGTAGTATGAAACGAGTGAAAGAATCAATAAAGCAGACACAAAAAGAAATATGATAATTCTCAAAACATTGCTTTGTATTAGCACAAAATCAACCTTGAATATCGTAGAGTAATAACCCCACAAGAGGAGATATGTACACAGAAACTTTGGAAACGCCGAGGCTAAGAAGCAGCAGAGATCACTAAGTCCCATTTATAGAATGTGCTCACTTAAAAACTGCAAACCCATGTGTTGCAAAAAGAATCCTGTATCTGAAGGCCACACGCGTACACTGTGAAAAATATCTTAGATTTGTAAAGTAAACATACATATCAGATCTGAAGGTTGAGCTTTTACAAATCAAGGCTGAGTTGAAGAAGAATAATATATCTCAAACAGAAACAAACTATCGTCGCGCCTAAACCATAATTTGCTTTTTTAAATTCTGTAGCATATCCATCAATCAAAGTATCTCTTTTTTTTTGAATTTCATCTCCAGGGTCACACAAACAATTTACATAGTCAATACATCAAGATCAAATTGAATTGCTTTATTAACCCAAAATAAAAACAAGATAAACAAAAAAATGAGGCTAATTCAGTTTTTAACCTTATAAAATTTGTGGAAAATGAAAGCGACAAATTCGTTGGTATTAAATGTAACACATTGGCTAAAAAGCTTGAATTGCCCTTTATTTTCATATTGTAAGCTCAACAAATGATCTAAAGTCAACGTCTCCTGTCCAAATATACCAACTGAGTTATTTGAAACATCCACAATAAACTCTCCTTGTTTTTCGGAGCTGAACATAAAGTCAACTCTGTTAACCTTGATATGAGAATGGGAGGCAGATGTGATAGAATCTAGAATATGCTTTTCCTCAAGATATTTTCCATTATATTTGAAGGAACCAAATCTTGGGATGTATCCTTTCTTTCTTTTAACTGACAATTGGTAGTAATACTGACGGGAGAAGAGCCGTGAGATGAACGACTTCTTCCTATTCGCTGACTCATCCTGTAACTTCAACATTACACGATCAATGTCCCTTATATACTCAGAATAAAGTTTGGAGCAAGTCTTCTCCTTTTGTGTTAGCTTGGTCAAAGTTTCCACAACAACCTTCAAACGTCTTTCTCTATCATCCTTTTGCAATCTCTTGTGCTTGATATCCTTTGCTATCTCATTCAAAAGACCCTGGTAGCTATCGGATCTGGTTACAATACCCTTACCTTCCAACTCTAAGATAAGCTCAATTGCATGCTTCTTAACTTGGGGATATGTCGAGTTATAAATATCATCCAGGGCTTGTTTCTCCAAAACAGCATCAAGACCACTAATGCTTTTGATACTCTTTTTTTCTTGTTTGACAATCTCTTTGAATTTGAGTTCATCTTGTGGACTGATTTCTGAAAGTAGCAAATCAAGAAGGTTCTCTCCATCCTGAACTTGCAATATATATATGATATATCTTTTTGCTTCCATTACAAGAGTTTTTGTCTCTAAATCTTCTGTATCAGTACTTTCTGTGACAGGCTCCAGTACTATATCCAAAAGCCCATTCTTAATATCAAGCTTGCTATGATTTGGACTAAGTTCTCTCGCACCGATGAGTAAGTATCTTAAATAATCATTTCGCTCTGGAGCTATATACTCAATGTTTGATCTGAGGTAATCAAGAATAGAGAGCACATCATCAGAATCAATTCTCAAGGAAGGTTTCTCATGTGAGACAACATCATCATAAACGGAGTTCATTTGATAGCATTCATCAATCGACTTGACATCTATAAGCTCTTTGATAATAAGCCTGACTCCCTCAGAGAATTCCGCAATAAATGGGTTTAGGGGTTGTAGATACATATTGGATGATGAAAATGGCCTCATAGAAACAAGCTGATTCAAAACAGATGCGACTTGCTCAAGATTACTCATTATTTTTTCAACAGTTTCGAACTCATCACTAACTCCTGCAATGTCAATGGAATAATTCTCAGGCTTTATAAATAGGGGAAGCACGTAAGATTTCAAGAAAATCGAACCAACAGCGCTCAAATAATATTTATCTGATTCTCCAGGAAATTGATCTTTAAGCTGAAAGTACACTTCCTTACAGATACATCTCAAAAAGAGTGGGAGCTTACTAATACTATCGCCAATAATTTTCATAGTATCATATGATGCTTCTCGAAGTTCACTCAGATTCTTCACAAATTGTTGCCTGGTATCAGGATCATCGATAGGATCATCGATATTCAATTCCTTCAATGTTATTTTTCCATTTTCATTATCCTTTACCAGCAATTTTTTATAAATCTTCGAGGGATCTGATTCATACCAAGCATCTGAATCTGAAGTTGTTCTTAAGATGACACTGCTTAATAAATTTTTGGCAAGCAGTCTCTGTTGTGGAAGATTAATATAAGTCATGAGAAGGGTTTCCCAATGTCCCATCTTATCATAAGTAAGCATTTGCCTTTGTTTCAAGAAATCATGGAATGTATTTTTATTGTCAAGCTCACCAAAATAGTCAGTTGCACCAAATATGATCAGCTTGATTAGCAAGAACTCCTCTCTACTAGGCTTTGTCGGCGTTGTTATCGAAACAATACCATAGTTAAATATCTTTAGCAACCAGTTCTCGATATTACCTTTTAAATATTCCTTGTTGTTCTGTAAGCCGTGGAAATCCATGGAGGTAAAAAGTTTCGAGATATACTTGGGTTGTGTTTGAAGCAAATAGAAAATTTTTCCATACAACTCCTGCAAGCTCTTACAAGCTTTTCCAAGTAGTTTATTGGGATCGGATGATAAACTCGATTTCATGATATCTGTTAAATTTTCAGAATATTCAGTAAGGTTCAAATTATCATCCCTAAATTTGACCACCTCTTCCAAAGATATTCTATTTCTTTTCAACAACTGAAGTTTGACACCAAGTTGCTTAAGATCATGCTCCCACTTTTCAATCCGTTCACTCTCGGTCGCTATCCGTTTTTTGTATCGCTCGATGCTAAGTTCATCTTCTAAATCGACGTCAGATCCATTCAATAACCCAACGTAATTCTTAACTGCTTTCAACGGTGGATTCTTTTCATTTATTAATGATTTATAGTCATGAGCAGCAATGCAATTTCGAACAAAGTTTTGCAAAAACACAATTTTTTTGATATTCTCCGGACGTAAAAACCACTCTGCATGCTGCTTGATGTAGTTCCTGACTGAACAACCTCTAATGTAAGCTTGCAATTCAGCTATTTGATTTGAATGTTCTTCGAGTATTTCCAAGTCCATTTCAATATAAAATCTAGAAAGCACTCCACGAAAAACGGACTGAATGGTTTGAACATCACGTGCATTTTGATGAAGCATGCGTCTTATCACTGAGATTTTTCGTCTAGTTAAATATCCTTTAGCTGTTGCCGAAAAACCACGAAGCAAGACATCACTCCGTCCAAGTTTAGCCTTAAGATCATCCGTTTTCTGGCTGTGATTACCGTGTTGGCTTATTGGACGGCGCTTACATCCGTCAACACGCCGTTCAGACTTAGAAGTACCACGCGCTTTTCGTATAATTACCTTCACGTTTTTGACTGGTTCTGAAGCAAGAAACACGAAGTGCTTCCGATATTGATTTCCCCTTATAATACTTTGTATCAGTATGATATGTCTTGTCTGCTTTAAAAATTGCTTTCTTAACCGATGAATGTAATTTCTTAGAATGAATCCTTTGATGAGAGATTGAAACTGCGTTATTTCCGAAGATGCAGATACTAATTCATTCTTTAGCATTGCCGAACGATGACCACTAGAATTTCTTCTGATTTTTGAATTGTCATTATGACGTGGATCTTTCTCTTGAGTACAACTTAAATTCTTAGTGAATTGCAAACGTTTCCGTGACAACATTCCACGTATTAGGCACTGAAATATAACAATATCCGGTGTAAATACTTTCAACATAAACTTATCTACAAACAAAGCATAACGAATGAGCGCACCCCGCGCTAATGACTGAAACGCAACCAAGTTTTCAATAGGAAAAGAACCATCTACCTTGGAAATGTCAGGAGAATCCGAATCAACAAAGCTTTGAATGGTAACACTAAAGTTACCCGTCACATCGAAATCATCATCTTGTTCAATTAATGCGTTATACTTCTTTTCAATTTCATCCATATTAATATTGATAGTAGGATTATAATCTCTAAAGAGAGTTCTTGCTTTTGTAGTGTCAGCTGCTTTCAACTCAGGGTCTTCTAAAACTAACGAGTAATCGTCATCATCAATAGTTTTCCTATCCTCCATTAAAGAATAATTAGGGCTGCTATGAATATAAGAGATGTCCTTGTCTAATTCTGATACTTCCTTGATATGATTGTTTCTTACGCTATCCGTGTCTGTAAGAGGGGAATCATCGGCTTTTTTTAAGACAATAGGGTCATTATTTAACGGCCGCTCAATCTCAGCCTTAGCTTCTGGAACCAAAGCAACTGGATCAATATCCTTACCAACATTTACCCGGATCCCATCATAAATGTTATTGAAATTTGGCATCTTGACACCCCTAGTTTGACCCTCAATCTTCTTTATTTCATCAACTCCGACATGAATCTCATTTGAAGTAATATGATGAAGCTGTGGCCCTTTTCCCAGCATAGCCATCATGTAACTTAGTGCTTGGACACAGAAAATGACTTTTGGAAAGTTCTTCATTTCAAAAAGGTCTCTGGTCTCAAATATAAACATATCTGGCATGCTTACAGTTTTTAAATACCGAAGGATCTGAACGATGTTTTCGGTGAACTTGAAATAAAGCCCCTTTTTCGTAGTATATTTATTTTGTGCACTTCCTTGCCCATAATATATCTGTGAAATAGCAGTAGCATCAAGCTTTTTTACAATTTCAGCTAGAAGAACACCATTCCGAAAATAATCCTGAAATTCTGAGATATTTCCTTCGTCAACTCCCAATTTTTCATCGAGAACTTCTTCAATCCATATCTTAACTTCAAGAAGTCTGCAAATAAAATCCAATTTTGATTGCTTTTTCATTGATGTTACTGTTGGCTCCTCGAAAACTGGTTTAAAGCTATGATGAGATTTATCCCGTGCCATTTTCAATTTATGTTGTAGACCGGAAACTGATCTTTGGTTAGTGTTTGAAGCTTTTCTTGTGTTGAGCTGACTTTCTATAACTTTAAGCTTATTTAGATTTTTCAAGGAGGGTGACCCAGAAATTCCATGAGTAATCCTGTTCATCCTTCCTCGCTCGCTTTTGGAGGGATTACTTCCTCTTCGCTTGGCAACGTGTAAAGTTGATCTCTGAAAGCCAGAGAACTTCGCTTTTGAAAGCTTGTTATCGGGTAGTGGATAGAAATTTTCTGCGTTATTATTTATAGTATCTTGTTCTTTTTGCATAATTAGACGCTTAACAGCTGGAATCCGCTGCTTCCGGGTTTCCACCTTCAATAATTTCTCCTCAATTACAGAGGGATCATTCTTCTCCAGATCATCACTATTACCAATATTGCTTTTCTGAGATGGCTTCAAAGGGGTAGAATATAGAATTTCCGATGATCCGATTGCGCTGAGGTATTTCGAAGCAAGGTTCTTCTTGGCATCCCTTTTCGGGCGTGAGTATCCTGGCATCTTCAGGTCCATCAATAAATTCTATACTACTATGTTAGAAAAATACTTCTGGATTAAATATACTGTACAACTAATGTACTAAGACGAAAACTATAGATCTTGTCTCCTTTCGGCTTGTTTTGGTTTTAATTTTTTTTCTTCTCTATTTTTGCGAAAAGTAAACAAAAAAAGTTTTAAATTGGAGTCTTGTTATGAGGGGAAAAGCTTTTCAAAGTATCGCGTTGGCATGTAAGGATGTATCTGTGAGAATACACAAATATATCAAGTCGGAGAAAATTCACAATTTTCAGGAATAACAACCATCGTGGTTCAACCGAATTTCCTCCCTAGTCGGCTGTATCACCAATTAGCTAAAAATGCTACTTTACCAACCAAAAGCATATTTAGCTAAGGAAATGCTGTCGCTTATGAAAGCTTATATTAGCATATGTATAAAGTACAAGCGAAAATTGGTTAATGTGCCTACTTAGTACTGCAAGAAACATATAACAAAGTATAAAATAAATATGTATGCATGTAGCATTGATAAACTATGTTACAGGAAATCCTTTTATGGCAGGGCCTATTATATTACAAGGCATTTTTCGAATAGGTATAACCTGCTAATTCTTGCTGGTTAGTACTTCTACTCCGTTGGTATTAAAAGAATGAAAAAAAAATAAAATAAAGTACAAGAAAAAATTATGGAATATTCTAGATGGGTGGGGATGTCCCTATGAACTGACGAAAATTTTTCCAAAATCTTCCCTACGGCTTTAAGGCAATAAGAATAGAATTTGCCAGGCGTTATTTAGTAAGATTCTTCGTGGCAATACCAACATTGGCAGGATCTTTTATAAGGGGGAGGTTTTCTACGTTTTTTCCTGCTTCAAGCGCAACTCAATCACATCTTTTGTAAAAGTCCACATACTCCAGTTAACTGCTATTAACATATTTGGGATCTGTGTATTTAGTATCTTTTGTGAAAGCACAATCTTTTTGGATTTATAAAGGCACAAACATAATTATTCAATATGTCTTCTGAAGGAAAAACTCAAGGTAATGGGGAATCTTATGAGTTCCAAGCTGAGATTTCTCAGCTTATGTCTTTGTTCATTAACACCGTTTATTCGAACAAGGAGATCTTTTTGAGAGAGTTGATTTCTAACGCATCTGATGCTCTTGATAAAATTAGATACCAATCCCTTTCCGACTCACACGTGTTGGATTCTGAGCCAAAGTTATTCATCAGGATTACGCCAAAGCCAGACCAGAAGGTTTTGGAAATCAGAGATTCAGGTATTGGTATGACTAAAGCTGATTTGGTTAAGAACTTGGGTACTATTGCTAAATCTGGTACGAAATCCTTTATGGAGGCTCTTTCTGCAGGTGCAGACGTTTCCATGATTGGTCAATTTGGTGTTGGTTTCTACTCTGCTTTCTTGGTTGCAGACAAGGTTCAAGTTATTTCTAAGAACAACGATGATGAGCAGTACATCTGGGAATCAAATGCAGGTGGAAAGTTCACTGTCACTTTGGATACTACAAATGAAAGAATTGGAAGGGGTTCTATTGTCAGACTTTTCTTGAAGGATGACCAGACTGAGTATCTCGAGGAGAAGAAAATTAAGGAGGTCGTTAAGAAGCATTCTGAATTTGTTTCTTACCCTATAGAATTGGTGGTCAGAAAAGAAGTTGAGAAGGAAGTTCCTGTGAAGGAAGATGAGAAGAAGGAAGACGAGAAGAAGGACGAAAAGGAGGCAGAAGAGAAGAAGGACGAAAAGGAGCCAAAGATCGAGGAAGTGAAGGATGATGAGGAGAAAAAGAACGAGGACGAGAAGAAGGAAAAGAAGACTAAGAAGGTGAAGGAGATGGTTACTGACACGGAGGAATTGAACAAGACTAAGCCTTTGTGGACAAGAAACCCATCCGACGTTAAACAGGACGAGTACAACGCATTTTACAAATCTATCTCCAACGACTGGGAAGACCCATTGGCAGTGAAACATTTCTCTGTGGAGGGTCAACTTGAGTTCAGAGCTATCTTGTTCGTTCCTAAGAGAGCTCCATTCGACTTGTTTGAATCAAAGAGAAAGAAGAACAACATTAAGTTGTATGTCAGACGTGTTTTTATCACTGATGAAGCTGAAGACTTGATTCCAGAGTGGATGGGCTTTGTCAGAGGTGTTGTTGATTCTGAGGATTTGCCATTGAACTTGTCCAGAGAAATGCTTCAACAGAACAAGATCATGAAGGTTATCAGAAAGAACATCGTGAAGAAATGCATTGAAATGTTCAACGAAATTTCTGAGGACAAGGATCAATTCGACAAGTTCTACAAGGCCTTCTCTAAGAACATTAAGTTGGGTGTGCATGAGGATGCTCAAAATAGGGCTGCATTGGCAAAATTGTTGAGATACTACTCTACCAAGTCTGCTGATGAGATGACTTCTCTTTCCGACTACGTTACCAGAATGCCAGAGCATCAGAAGAACATCTATTACATTACTGGCGAGACGTTGAAGGCCGTCAAGGAGTCACCATTTTTGGATGCTCTTAAGGAGAAGGGATTTGAGGTGTTGTTCCTTGTTGATCCTATAGATGAGTATGCTATGAACCAGCTGAAGGAGTTCGAAGATAAGAAGCTTGTGGACATTACGAAGGATTTCGAACTTGAGGAGACCGATGATGAAAAGAAGAAGAGAGAGGAGGAAGTTAAGGAGTTTGAACCATTGACCAAGGCTTTGAAGGATATCTTGGGAGATAAGGTTGAGAAGGTTGTTGTGTCTCACAAATTGATGGATGCTCCAGCCGCCATCAGAACTGGTCAGTTTGGATGGTCTGCTAACATGGAGAGAATCATGAAGGCTCAGGCTTTGAGAGACACTTCAATGTCTGCATACATGGCATCCAAGAAGATCTTTGAAATCTCGCCAGAATCTCCTATTATCAAGGCCTTGAAGGCTAAGGTTGACGAGAATGGTGCAGATGATAGGGTGGTGAAGAACCTCACATCGATGTTGTACGACACTGCTCTTTTGACATCTGGATTTACTCTTGAGGAGCCAACCAACTTCGCCAAGAGGATCAACTCTTTGATTGCTATCGGTTTGAACATTGACGATGAGAACGCCGAAACAGCAGAAGGTGAAGAAAAGAAGGAGGAAGAATCGGCATCCGAGAAGAAGGAGGAAAAGCCAGAGGAGGCTGCTGAAGGTGAGACAGAAATGGAGGAGGTTGACTGATTGAATGCATGCAGTGAGTGAGGCTTCACTAGATTGAAGCGTCAGCAAATATTGTATATATAGTTTATGCATTCACTTTTTCTTTGATTGGCGGTAAGTAGCTTGACAACCATACATGAGTGCCGGTTTGTGGCCGATTTGCAATACTATTGGTTACTCTAGGTTTTTGTTATTTTATTTCTTTATTACTTTTGCTTTTAAAATATTAATATAGCGTTTTCATATACTCTTTAAAGTCCGTCCCACGTAGGAAATCTTGTGACATAAATTATCACAGAAATAGGAGCAAGTATGATATAAAGGCATTTGCCGAAAAAAACTTGAATGAAATCGAGCTTTTCGGAATTCCATAGTTCAATATTGACCCGTGTGAAAAAAAGTGATTCAAATAGGCGCCGAAAAGAAAAATAGGATGCTTACGTTTAAACCCCGACTATGACATCATAGAAACGTGTTAAAGCAGGGAAAAAACATAGTACGATAATTCTTAATTTACTCATCTAACGACATATAAATTAATCAACTTTGTATAGTCGATGACCCTCTAATATTCTTAAAGTTTATCGTTGCACCTTTGCTACTGTAATGAAGTCAACGGCTACGTTTCACATTATTATATACGAAAGTGCCATACTAATTTTGCACAAATTATAAACCTCACGGACTTCAGTTTTCTTACTTTTTTTTCTTTTTTTTTCATTATTGTAAAGTCGATCGCTGCTATTCAAGTCAATTGTGATTACTGCTGAAAAGTAAATAAAGACTCGGACAATTTGGGAATGACAATAAAGAGATCAGGTTATTTTGCTTCGAAAGCATTGAAAGAGTTCCATTATAACTAGTGGTAGATATGTCGCTATCGCCATCTCTTGAACTTCACCCGATCAACTATATCTATACACTATGGGATAATTGTGGGCAAATAGCTAGATCTCTTTTACATAAAAGTTCCACAGCTCCGTCAATCGATTTAGATTCTTGTCCTTCCACAACTTCACCACTTTTTGGTGTCCCAATATCATATAGATATTTGCTGAATCGATTGAAGACAATTACTCGAGAACTTCGCAAGCCCTGGACTCTTTTATCTATTACAGGATTTGCTCTTTGCTCATATATCATTTACCCATCCATCCGATATAGAGGTGAAAGGAATGATATGCATTTCACAAAGAGACCGGACAAATACACGACCGGCTTTATAAATCCTTCGATAGATTGTTTTGCGAACTCAAATTTACAGGCCCTTTCTTCTTTGCCAACTCTAAATGTTTATCTAAATGTTATCGAGACCATTTCTCGAGTTTTACGTCAGATGATTTCATCCAAACAGTCTCAAATGTCAGCAAACAGTCAACATGAAGTATCACTACCAGATATAAGATTACACGAAGCACTAATGAAATTACTGGGTAAGCTTCAATCCATAATATTCTACCCATCTGTTATATCTGTGTGGAATTTCTTACATGTTCTGGAAGATATCCACGATGCTCACATATCTCGGAATCAACATGATGCTCATGAATTACTTCAACTTGTATTGGAAACATTAATGAAAGAATATACAGGTTTAAAAACACTTTATGAATCAAATCCCACTTTTGCGACAGAACTAAAAAAGGACGGTGTCACTAAATTCCCTGATTTTCCTTTTGGCAGTGAAGTAGCATCCAATTTTCGTTGCATGCGTTGTGGCAAATTATCATCTATCACATACAATCCGATGATGATTTTATCAATGGGACTTCCGGAAGAAAGCTCTGTAGCCTTGACAACACTGATTAAAAGAAATGAAAGTGAAATCATAGAGGATTATTCTTGCCTGGTTTGTAAAGTGCGATATATTTTTGCTACGAAGGATAAACTTATCAGGGATCCGAAGAAACTAGAACTTATCGATAAACTTAGAATGCTTTATGACCATGATCAGATCTTGATAAACAGTGACCTTAATCCAGAATTGGAAGCATTTATAGAGAAGTATCCCGGTATAGATACATCTGGGCTAAGGTCCGTTGTGCATCGTGAAGTCAGCTTTGTCAAACCACCACAAATTCTTATTCTTCATCTTTCAAGATCCCTCTATGAGGCAACACATGCATGGAGGAATTCGTGTCAAGTGAAGTTTGACATGTCACTCATTTTGAATATAGATCAAGAAAAAGTGGCTAAATACCGCCAGGTGAAAAACCAAAAGCATGAAACAAACAGTACTTCATCTCAATACTCAGTGAACAATACAAATACGGATAGTCATACCTTTACGCTTAGGTCTGTCATACGTCATATAGGATCTCATTCTAGTGGCCATTACGAGTGTTATAAGAGGAAACCAATATACTACAAGCGACGGTCGACAGGTCGGTATTACACTCGAGAGCCAAATATAATTGGATTTGGAGAAGATAGTTCAGAAATAGAAGGTCCAAATATGTCTTCTAACTCAAGTCGTTCCAGAAATAGCACAAATACAACAAGCAGTTCATCCAGCAATATTTTGAACGATGCCTCAAAATTGGAGTCAACATTAGATGCTTTAAAAAGGAGTAGGAATGGGCAAGATAAGATTGTCAATAGCAGCCTCAAGAAACCATTTTGGAAGATTAGTGACGATGTTATTAAAGAGGTGCGCAAATCAAAGGTTTTAGACGATGGGGAAGGAGTGTATATGCTTTTTTACGATAGATCAGATTGCCTGTACGAAGAATTATTATAACGCTAATAATTAAAAGAATAATAGCTCATTTACGATTATCATTTATTCAAATAATAGATTAATAGACTATTGATGGAACTCTCACATTCCAAAATAATAATAAAAAAGTAATAAAAACCTCACATCTGATAACTTTCTCATTGCAAAACAACCACCAAGTCCCCTGCTTCAACAATATCACCATTCTTATGAAGCACTTTCAAGACTTTACCAGCTTTCGTAGCATTGACAACCATCTCAGTT
This sequence comes from Brettanomyces anomalus, assembly GCA_001754015.1. Lineage (NCBI taxonomy): Eukaryota > Fungi > Ascomycota > Pichiomycetes > Pichiales > Pichiaceae > Brettanomyces > Brettanomyces anomalus. Next base: position 745,980 of record MDSB01000005.1, read on the forward strand.
TTCATGGCTTCAATAACAACAAGTCCCTGGCCCTTTTCGACAATATCACCCTCTTTAACCAGTGGCTTCCAGAAACGCCCAGAATACTCAGAATAAACCAGCTCAGCGTCATCTGGCCAATTTTCTGCTGGCTTCTCAACCTTAACACTAGTTTTCTTTAAATCACTATTAGCCACCTTTATTAATTTGCTAAATTCCTCCATCTTTTCACCGCTTTGACTCTTCTTAAATTTCTCGATGGAATCAGCCTGCTCCTGGACCCACTGAAGATACTTTGTATGATCAAACACGGAGCTTGTCATTTGAACATCAAAGAAACCATGCTCCCAATCATCACATATCTTATCAAGCTCTTTCTCCGTAACAGGATAAAAGCTGACTTGATCAAATGGCGTTAACATCCAAGGGTTGCCCTCATTGAACTTACCAGTATGAACACCAAGAGAAAGCTTATCCCAAAGTGGAACAGTTCTACCAACTAGCTGATAACCACCAGGTGATTCCATAGTGTATATACACATGAAAATACCAGCAATACCAACAGTACCAGGTGGTGTGTATGTTCTAGAAGGGTTGTACTTGGAACCCAAAAATCTCTGCCTAGGATCAAGAGGAACTGCACATGGGGCACCAAGGAACACATCACCCAAACCTAAGACAAGAAATCTAGCAGAGTAAAGCATATTTTCAACATCCTTATGCGTTATACCGTTGACTTTGGCAATAAAATCAACGTTATTTGGAAGCCAAGGAGCGGAAGACCTGATAGTTTCTCTATACCTCTTAACTGCACCTAGTGTCTTTGAATCCTCGAAAGCCATAGGTAAGTGGACAATCTTAGAAGGCACGGACCAACGGTTAGTGAATACAACTTCAGCCTCATAGGCAATAAGTGTTTGCACCAAAGTTTTCTGGTCGATCTTGAGACCAGAAAACTCGATTAAAACAGATCTAACACCTTGGGACATCTCCACTATACCAAGAGTTTTGTGATTGTGAACCATGTCAATAAGCTTGTGAACACGGTATGATTTATTGAGATCCATCGTATTATCACCATATTCCACAAGGACGTAACGATCACCGGCTTGTCTGTAAGTGACGAGAGGTGCTGATGATGATGGCTTGAAAGTAGCAAGAATTGGTGTCTCAGGATCAGAAAGAGTACTATTTAAAAGTGGCATCTCTCCAGCCAAATTGTCAATAACAGAATCCATTGCCTTTCTTTCATTAACTGCATCGGCGAAACTCATAGGAGCAAAATGAATAAGATCTCCTGGCTTCATCTGACCGACCTTCCACATCTCGGCTTCAACAACAACAGCAAAGCAGACAAATCCACCCAAAGATGGACCATCACATGTAAGAATGACAGGTTCATCACCAGTGAAGTTGATAGCTCCTAAAGAATACACATAATCGTGAGCATTAGAAGGATGTAAGCCACCTTCACCACCATTCTTTCTAGCCCACTTAGGCTTTGGTCCAACCAATCTCACACCAAATCTGTTAGAATTGTAGTGAACCTTCCACTTGGAAGTGAAAAACTCAGTGACATATTCAGACTTGAAGAAATCCGGTGCACCATGTGGACCACAAGTAACACCAACTTCCCATGTTTTGGTATCTGCCGGAGCAAATGCTGGAACAAGAGACTTTGGAGCAGCGTGTGGGGCAGACACTGGAGCGGGCAAGGTACAAGCAGGAAGACCAGGCTGACCTAAGAATAAGACATCTCCAACTTTAAGAACACGACCATTGTAGCCACCTAATTTTCCAAGAGCAAACGTTGAGCGGGATCCAAGATATGTTGTAACGTCAATGCCTCCTCTAATTGCCAAATATGATCTGCATCCAGAAATAAGTTTACCGATAGCTAGTTTGTCGCCCCTTTTCACCTGGATTGGTTCATACATTCTGACAGGATCATCATTCAACTTAACCTCAACATCACCTCCTGTAATAGCAATAACAGTAGAATGATGGAACAGAATAGAAGGTCCTCTTAAAGTGATTTCAATTGCAGGGGCCTTGTAATGATTTCCAACAACCCTGTTGGCCAATCTGAACGAGTATGCATCCATAGGACCAGAAGGGGGAACACCAATGTGCCAATAACCCACACGACCAGGATAATCTTGAACAGTAGTGTAAGCACCAGGAGATGTAATTTCAAAGGCATTTGGCTCATAATCATAAGTATCTAGGACTTTAGTAAACATTTGGGCGTTTTCAAACATTGCTGAGTTAGCAATCGAGCGAAGGTAATCAATGTTCGTGACCACACCAAAAACCACAGTTTCATTCAAAGCTTGACGTAACTTCTTCAAAGCGTCCATTCTATCACGTCCATGAACGATAATCTTTGCCAAAGTAGGATCATACTCGGCAGAGATAACGGTACCAGTCTTCACCCATGTATCGACACGAGCCCAGGATGGGAACTTAACTTCAGTGAGGGTACCGGGAGATGGAATAAATCCTTTCACTGGATTTTCAGAATACAACCGAGCCTCCATTGAAGCACCATCAATAGTAATTTTTCTGTTGAAGTCCGGAGGATCACCAGCCGCAATATAAAGCATCCATTCAACCAAATCAAGATGAGTAACAGTCTCAGTGATTGGATGCTCGACCTGAAGACGCGTGTTAACCTCTAGGAAGAAAAATTCATCTTTGGTTGCATCATACACGAATTCAACAGTACCAGCACATCTGTATTTGATATGCGCACCTAGTTGTTCGGCAGCCCTTCTCATCTTTTGACGGGTAGCTTCTGGTAGGTTTGGGGCAGGAGTTTCCTCTATGATCTTCTGATTTCTTCTCTGCAAAGAGCAATCTCTTTCACCGATAGCGATTGCATTACCCCTACCATCACCAAACATCTGAATCTCAACGTGTCTAGCATGTTGAACGAACTTCTCTAGGAAGACACCAGCATCACCAAAGAACGACTTAGCTTGATGCTGGACAGTTTGGAAAACTCTTTCAATATCGTTAGGAGAATCAACCTTCTTGAGACCAATACCACCACCACCAGCGGTAGATTTGACCATAACAGGATAACCGATCTTCTCAGCAATCTTCTTGGCCTCTGCCGAAGAAGAAACTAAACCAGAACCAGGAACTAATGGAACGCCAGCGGCAGCAGCAATTTTTCTGGCAGAATGCTTCAAACCAAGCTTTCTAATTGAATCACCAGTCGGACCAACATATCTGATACCTTCAGCTTCAACTCTGTCAGCAAAGTCAGCATTTTCACTAAGGAAGCCATAGCCTGGAATAACTGCCTCGGCACCAGACTCTTTGCAAGCCTTAATCACCTTATCCATGTTGATGTATGTCTCTGCAGAAGATGTACCATGTAGGGGAATGGCAACATCTGCCATCAATACATGCTCAGAGTATCTATCAGGATCGGAATAAATGGCAACAGATTTAATACCAAGCTTTCTCAAGGTCTTAATAATTCTGACAGCAATTTCACCTCTGTTAGCAATAAGAACAGTCTCGAAAGGCTTCTCTCTTTTGCCAGAAGCATTCTTTGCGGTATCACCAAAAGCACGATCCACATATCCTCTCCAGCCACCCAATGAAGTGATGTCAATTGCGCCTTTAGTCTTATAACCCGCCTCCTCACATAGGAAACCTTTAACATGCTCGCCATCAGCAGTTTCAACATCGCCAATCACTAATGGTGAAGGGATCATTGCAAGGAATTTACCAACCGTCTCTAAAGGAATTGCATATATTTCAATTTCGACTGCACCAGCACCTCCTTCTACCTCAGGATCAACTCTTCTGAGACCTGGTCTAGCCAAGGCACCAGGCCTAAAGTTTGGAAGGGCATACAATTTATACTTAGCTGCCGTCTTTGTCTTTTGAAGGAAAATAGCTTGCACTTTCTCCAACTGCCAATGTAGAGGCTGACCTTGTAAGTGTGCACCAACAACAGCAAGCTTTAAAGACGATGATAAGTCAGCTGGAGGAATATCTGGGTCCAATTCATCAGAAACGCCAGCAATCTTTTCAGCAATATGTCCCACTGGTCTATTACCTTCGGGATAAAGAGACTTGAAGAAACGAGAAGCAAGGTCCAAAAGTGCGTAATCGTTGAAAGCCTTCGAAAGAAGAGTAACACCATTTGGCAATCCATCGTTTTCTCTAAAGCCAACGGGAATGGCGAGACCGCACATATCTGCCAAGTTCACAAAGTTCGTCCATACTCCCTGCTGTGAGTTCACAAGCACAGGCTCCTTCTGAACCGACTCAATAGTAGGATTCAATGGGCAAGTAGGAACCATCAAGACGTCAATTCCCTCGAAAGCTTCAGAGACTCTGTTAAGAATAGCATGACGCTTATACTCATACTCATAAGCAGTGGCAGCATCATATTTGGCACCTCCCTTAATAATTGAAGCAACAGTCTTGTCGAGAGATGATTCTGGAGGGTTTGTAGCAAAAAATTTTCTCGTGGCAGCCCACCTCTCAGCGACCCAGGTACCTTCATAAAGACATTTTGCTAATTCTAAAAGTGGCGAAAAGTCCAGAGGAACAATAACAGCACCAGTTGCCTGCATTGTGCTAATAGCCTTTGAAAATAACTTTGGGTTCTCTGTATCTCCATACCACTTGCCAGTCATATCTGCAGGAACAGCGACACGAGGCTTTGGGGAAAAGTGACGGGTAGGATTAGCAGGAAGCTCCCTTGAATACTCACAACGTGCTTTATCGGGCTTGGCACAAATACTGTAAGCTATTTGAGCATCACTTAAATCCAATGCAAAAATAGAGACGCAATCCAAGGATTTGCAAGCAGGAACAACACCAGCGGTGGAAACGGAGCCAACGGTAGGTTTGAGACCTATCAAATTATTAAGGGCAGCAGGAACACGGCCGGAACCAGCTGTATCAGTACCAAGAGCAAGTGGGACAATACCTCTCGCTGTTGCAGAGGCAGAACCTGCAGACGAGCCACCGGAAACGTGCTTATCACTGAATGTGCATGGAGTAATACCATATGGAGATCTTGTGCCGACTAAACCAGTAGCAAACTGGTCTAAGTTAGTCTTAGCAATAACAATTGCACCAGCTTCACGTAACAAGCTAACGGCGGTGGCATCGGTGGTAGGCTGATAAGCATATGCAGGGCACGCTGCTGTAGTCTCAAAGCCAAGAACATCTATATTGTCTTTAACTGCAATTGGCACACCATAGAGTTTCAAAGAGGTCTTATCGGATTTTGACTGAAGAATTTTCCATTGGTGTCTGAGATTATCTTCTGAGGCTAGGGAAATAAATGCTGGATCTTCAGGGGCTGTCTTGAGAGACTTGACTAACTCCAGAAGGGCTTTGAAAGAAGTGTCTGGTGTGGAATCTCTGTGGAACGACGTCCAATCATTCACTGTCCAGCCAATAGTGCTGCTTGTCATTTCGATTGCTTCTGTTAAATGTTCGAAGAACCAAAATCAAATTAGACACTTGAATGAGTTCAATAGGAATAAAACGCTGTGGTTCAAAGTTGGCTTTTCCATATATTTACCACAAAAATGTAGAAGTGTGAGAGAATCTTCTGCGATGATTGTAGAGAGTATAAATGTTAACCGTATAAAGTCGATACGTGTGTCCGTACTCTTCGATAGAACAAAAGAAGCAGAAGGATGATTTCTAACGCTAGAACTGAACCTAAAGTGACCTTAAACAAGGTAAGATATAAAATGCAATACAGAATTTTACTTTTATATATATTTAAATGCCGTTTACTCACCGGACTTTCAACTTTAGTCACAATAAAAAGACAGCAAAATCCGAACCTGATTGTGTTCAAAAAACTAACTTGCTTTCAGTTATAAATGTGATATAAATAAATAACGTAAGAAACATTACATATTGCTAACAAACAATTCGTGTTGAATGTTTAATTTCGACCCGAGATATATTACCTCAAAAGTATATCGATTGATTTAATAGCAGACAGAAACCATACGGGTATCTGGAGGACAACTCAATAGAGAAGAAAAAATGACAATAACAATCTACAGCCATAAAATTTGGCAATATTGCCCATCGAAGCTAGACCTAAAATATTTCAAGTACTTGTTATTGTTCTTGCTTATCTCCAACGAGTCAATTTCTCTTTCTCGGATTTGAGCGAAAAAACTGCTCCAAGCTTACAGATTAAAGGTACGCGCGTTGCTATTTTTCAGTCTAGAAGTAAAATTTCCAAAGTCTGGTTGGTGTCTTGCGTTAGTCTATTTCAATTGGGAGATGTATTTAAAAATATCGATATGCACAAATGACAATACGTGTCGGGCAGGATGAATGCTCTGATCTTCTTTCTCCACTATTTACTAACATAACTACATAAAAATTGATTCAAGTCCTGTCTCTACTTTTATGAGTTAAACCTGAAGTGCCTAGGGTGGATCTTTTTTAGGAAATAATAAGGAACAGTCCATACGGGCACCTTTTCGCGGCCCCTTTCGCCGAAATCTGAGCGATCAGAGTAATTTTTTTTTCAGCTAGTTGCGCAAAACCTTCTCGTCGGCATGAGAAGCAAGAAAAATACTTTAGTTACTAGTCTACAGATTCGAGCAGAATAATAAGTTGCTTATAAACCTCTTCATAACAGTTCTTAAGCTTTGGGATGTTTAAAGAAAAAGCTGACCTGTTGAAAGATTAGTTTAAGTACTCCTACTTAGTATTGCTTGATAGAAGATGGGTTTTTCTGAACAAATAGGAAATGTTTAATCTATTATTGTGCAGGTTGAACTTTTTGATTACAAGCTGTTCCTGACCTGACTGACTGCTTCTGCCTAGATGCCTAAACTCTTATTTTTTTTTTCGTGGGGTCGCAGTCCAAGCATTACTTTTACATCCGTACCCCGCTTTGCATTGCACTCTTGGAGTTTGAAAATTCGTTCAGTCGCGTAGATTCTATGCAGTCTGATCGCCTCGATCGTCCTCCCATCTGCATACCTAACCAAAGGTATTAAAATGGATAGATGAATACAGTGTAAGTGTTAGGCGAGAATTATTTAAAAGGTGTTACATGATTAGCGATGCTGCATGGATTTTCATATTATACTTAAATTTTTACCTCTTATTCATCGTTCACTTTTAGTTAAATGTCTGGAAAATATGATCATTTGCCCAGGAAAATGCATTAGGTAGAGAATGAAAACCAGAACAGCTTCTTTCCGCGGCAGTTTGGACGTTAGCAATTTTTTTTCTTTTCAGCACAAAATTCCGATATTGACTTACAAGGCACCTCTAGCTTAATTCTATACTAGTTAGTTATGTAAAGTGGATCACATGTGAATATTTGGATAACATAGTCTTGCTTCTCTCCTCCTTTATTTAAATAAAGGAACGGAGAGTTTCATTCCTTACACTGATTTAATTTTATTTTTACCTCAAATTTTTTACCTCTCCAATCAGATTTAATTTATACAAGCGTTGCGCTTTCTTCACCTCTGCAAAGAGGAAACAAAAAAAAAACTTCATCTCCTTTTTTTCCTGTATAAATTTCAATACCGTACTTTACTTCTCAGCGTTTAATAATTGTTGTTTTCTTCAATTCGTTCGGATTTTTAGACACCAAACTTTATAATACGACATCCATTTGTCTCCACATTCATAGTGCAAGAACAAGTACTTTTATTAGCCAAATCTTGTTTCCTCCCCACTTGTGTGTCTCGACTGGCATTCTACTGTTTCTTTGCTAGCACACTTTTATTTTCCATAAATTCAACTCAGTATAAGAATCCAGTCATTGGTTGCAGATACAAGCTACCATCTCTTTTCTACTCATCGGTTTGCTCTCCTACGCAATTTGCAGATTCTTTCGTTTTAGCTAATTGACTGCTCCTTGTTATTTTTGTCAACATTACTGTCAGAACATACTTTTCTTTTTCTTAATCATTAGCCACTTATTATTTCACGGTTAGGTTATCTTTTTTATTTGACTTCATTTGCTCGATCTATAACCATGAACAAGGAAAGCTTTATAAATGCATTGCCGTTGCAACTCAAGAATTTGATCATGGATTCGTCCGATTCTTCTTCAGCCGATCAACCATCGTCTAATGAGACACCCTGTGGTGATAGCACTCAGGTCAAGCCTTTCGAGAGGAAAGTGGAGCAATTTGTCATCTCAAAACTTCTAGAGCAAAAAGGTATTATATTTACTGATGTCAGTGATATTCAACTTAAACTTTTCGATGTTGATTCGACATTATCTCCATATGAATTCGATAAATTAGCGTCAAAGTTGGATTCTCATAGCCGGATAATGTTATGCGAGAAAGTGAAACTTATTTATGGCTTTAATTCATTAACTCCGTTTATAATACGGCTCATTGATATTCTTAGCTTTTCCACTTTCTTTTCTATTTTTGACATTACATCAAACATCAAGTTGTATGGCTTTTATAGCTTGAATTACACAAACCCAGTTGAGATTCTTGTCAAGCAAATTCGTCACGATCTTTTTATCGTCAAGTCTTTCAAGGAATTCACTATTCAAGAAATGAAAAAAGAGCACGATTTTCATCTTCCATATAAGGAGTTTAAAAGGTTGAATTTGAATGATGGGAACTTGGTCGTTGTCAAAATTTTATTCAAGAATGAACAGAAGCCCATTGACCTGTCTTTGATAAAACCTTTGCTTCCTCGAATTGAATTACTTCATCTATCATTAGAAAGTGAGTCAAAATTAAGACCATTTAACGATTTAATTGATCAATACGGAAAGAACTTGAAATATCTGAAATTTGGTGTTAATCGTGGAACATTCAAGAAGATACCAATCAGAAACTCCATTAAAACAGTGAAGTTGGTAAATATTGACAACTTAAACTTCATAAACGATTTGCGAGACTGTCAGTCATTGGACGTTTTCTTCGACAATTGGGAATTGCGGAAAAATTGTGATATCAAATTTCAGCAAAATTTCATAATTAATTTCGACGTCGGCCAGCGGATTGAAAGTTTAAGAACCTTAAATATCTTCCACACATATCTGGACTCCAAGGATTTGAGTAAGTTGAAATATTTTCCTAACCTTACTTATTCAAAAATAAGTTATGTGATTTTAGACAAAAATGGATTTGACATGAGTGAATGCAAGAAATTGCAGGAGCTCAAGATTCATTTTACCTATCACAAATCTTCTGAAGACCCAGAGGAGAGTAATGCATCTGAAGCTAAGATGGAAAGCAAGAGTATTCAGTGGCCTCCAAATGCAAAAAAACTTTCGATTACTATACACAATATTAAAAATCTAGTTCAGAACTTCAGTATCAGATTAAATATTTTGAAGAAAATAGCCAAACCTCTCCCTCCATCAATTGCTGATTTGTGCATCGATATTTCATATGACACTGGAGGGTCTGGCCCAGAGCTATATTCTATTTCCAGAGACGATATTTTAAAGATTTCGACTTTGATTAACAAAATTTTGACAAATCAGTTAGAGAATCTCAAGTTGAAGGGTATTTCAAGATATAACTATAAAATTGGAAAGCCACTCATTTTTTCTGCCATCAACTTTCCTCCAAGTTTAAAGTTACTTTCTCTTAATGACTTTATACTAGACTACAATTTTATTAACTTGCCAAACTTAAAGAAACTCTACTTTGAGCATTCTCTGTTTGACTCTGATTTCAGGCTTCCAGATTCTGATGAAATTCTGATTGAGAAATGTACATTTAAGGATTTGGCACATCTACCTTCGGACTCAAGTAGAATCGAATTTAAGATGTGCACATTTAGAAAGGTGCCAACTTACAATGGTGATGTTTCAAATGTTGTTATTAACAACTGCAGAGTGATGGAGCAACCTACAAATAACGTGTTCCAGTTTCAACAACAGTTACAGCTGCACCATGATGGACGTTCAATGACTTCTCAGGGTCAAGGCCGTAATCAGCAGAGGATGCTACAATCCAAAGGAAATAGACAGCAGCATATTATTGGAGGTACTCATCGAGGAGGGCCATCTTTCGGAATGAAGCATTTTGCATCCAAGTCTACTCTTTCCTCAAATGGTCAAACGGTATCGACAGAAGGTACTCCTAATGCCTTTGGTAAACAGCAAAGCTTTAGAAATTCCCAACCAAGCATGTATCAGGATAACCACGAAATGCAAAGTAGAGGCAACCAGCCTTTGCCTGCAATTTTTTCATCCGGATATGGTTCACAGAACTTGCAGTTAGAGCGGCAAACAATTCAATCTGACACAATGCCTCAATATCCAATGCTCACATCCACCTCTTTGGGAGGGATGCATAATTCAGATCCAGTGCCCGTTTCACAGATGAAACCTTCTTCTTCAGTCAATCAACCAATGTCCTCGCAGCCTCAAACCTATGGTATGGTTAACTACGATTACATGGGAAACACTTCTCAGTTTGCCAATTTTATTGAAAGTAATTTGGATGCACGGCTTAATAATCTCTCGCTCTCTAACTCTTACCAGTACGTTGGGAAAAACTCTCCAACTGGAAACGGAAACATTGGTAGGAATACGCAAGAGCGGCGGATAAGTAGTCCTCCGCTAGGATCTTTTTCTATGACTCCTTCCAATTCTTCGACACAACAATCACAGAACGGAATGATCTCTGATTCTCGCCAGGATTCCCGGATGTCTTATTCAAGACTGATGAATCAGTTTGAGCGCACTCCAACCATCCCTTCAAATGGAAGTTCAAACCTTGACAATGGCTATGGTTTAATGGCACATCCTTTTGGCGGCTCTACTTTTAAACCTTCCCCAAGTGAGGATACTTTCGGATATTTCAAAAATGAATTCAGTGGCTATACTCCGGCTTTTTCTCCTATGGCACAGCCACCGGTACAGGTGACTCAAGCAGCTCAGGGTGCCCTTGAAGATAAACAATCAATTAGAGATATCAACACTCAAAATGCTTCTTCTCAGATGCTTCCACAGCTGAACCGCTCCGATTCAAGCAGAATATCGGATGACTTTTGAAATCTTCTTTTACTACCAATTAATACTCAGCAAGCGTTGAAACTATTTTCCTATCCAAATCCCTGCTTTGGAAACAACCACTTCAAAACAAAGTCTCTTTTCTTGTTCTATTTTTTATCTTTATATATAAATTATTAACATGTTACATATTACACAATCTAACTACAGTGATATATTACCAATATACAGAATTTAAATTTAACAAGTACATATTAAAAAGATACTACAAAGTGTTATCTGCCTCATAGATGGATAGGCAGCAAGTCATAATTGCTGAACTGCTTGTTACAACTTGGACACTTACGCATTCTTGATGCGAGACGATTATGAATGCATTCACTGCAGAAACAGTGACCACAAGACTTGAGTGTCACATTCTTGAAATTTTTATTGCATAGTTGACACTTTGTCATCGTCAATAAAGCTTGATCGATGGCATCATCTTCAGCGGACCTTGAATTTGATCTGTACTTTGCAATAAGGTTTTCGAGTTCGTGAACTTTGGTTTCATATGACTCAGTTTTGGATGCAAGAGATGATATCATTTTATCTTTCTCACTGAGGGCTTCCTGCTTTTTAACAAGTTCCCCCTGTAAAGAATCAAGACCCGCTTTGGTTGTATTAAGTCTGATCACCGTTTCTTTGTTAGCGTTCTTTTGGAATGTCAAATCGTTGCCATACAATGATTCAATCTCCTTTAATTTAGAATACAATAACTTTTCCACATCTAACTTTTCAATTAGCTTTTTCTCACTGGATTTCAATACATCAATTAAATCGGCCTGCTTCGAAACATTACCCTTCAAAATTTTATTCTGAGCTGTCAATGCATCTTTAGCCCTCATTGCTTGAAAATATTTTTCATCTGCCTTGCTCTTCTCTATATTTAATTTGTTGATGTAAGCATCAGATTCAATATATTTTGAAAGTTTTGTGGCAAATGACTTTCGGATTGATGTGAAAGCTTCTTCCATTTGCTTTAGCTCCTTGAATAAGAACTTATTCTGCTTCATTGAAGTACTTTCATCCGCATTTTCTGCTTTAGTGACACCACCATTTTGATTATTTAACTCTGTTTGCAATTTATTAGCCAGATTGACTTCATCCAATCTTTTTTGTAGGCTGTCATTCAACTTTCTGTACTCCTCTGAGAGCTCAGTTTTCCCTTTTTCAGCTTTCAAGATATTGTTCTCTGAGCGGAGCTTATCCCTATCAGCCCGAATTCGATTTAAATCACTTTCCAGCTTTGAAATATATGCAGCATTGGCCGATATTTGTGAATTCGCACTTTCTTCGAGTTGCTTTTTATGTATCGTCAAATTTGATTCCATATCATAGAGCTGTGATTCTATTTTTGAGCTATTAACTTTAATTTGATTTAACTGAGTTGTTAATTCAGAGTTTCTGGCTAAGGCAGACTGATAAGCAGGGCATTTCTTAAGGTCATCTTCCGAAAGATTTTCGAATTTACCTCTTAATTCGACTACCTCTTTTTGTAACGTTGAAACGCTATCAAGTTGCTTTTGAAGTTGACTCTTTACATTGTTATGCTCACTTTTGAGACTTGCGAATGTAACTTTTAAATTATCAAGCTCATTCTTAGTCGCTTCAGCCTCTGTTGAATCCGAACTTCCTTCTGCACTGTTATTGACCTTCGAGCCCTGAATATCCTTTCCGTTTTTTTCTTCCTCCTCTTCCTTCAGCTCTTCCCTATCACGAAGATTATCACTTATCCTATCTAAAGACTTTGATTTCTTAACCTCTATCTTTCTGATATACTTATCAAGCTCTTGATTCAAATCTTCTATCTTCTCCTTGAGCATTTTATTTTCACCTTCCAGATTAGATTTGAAAGTATTCAAACTTGTGAAAGAATCTTCCAATTCTACCAATTTGTCTTCTCTGTTTGAAACAGGTTGAGAGAGTAATGGTTGCAATAGAGCTATTAACTTTTCTCTTTTTTCTTTAAGCTCTTTTAGTAGCTCTTCAGATTCCTTATATGTTCCACCATTTATTTCTGGAGCTGAAATAAGAAGATGTTGGTTGAACTCTGAACCATCTTCATTTTCAACCTTAGAGATCAAATCATAGTTTCTAAAATGGTCTATAATCTCAGACCACCAATTATTTATTATGTGATAATACTTGCTGAGAACCGTATACTTCTCATTCATTTTCGCAAGGTCTTTTCTGAGCCTTTGGTTACGGTGACGAATTGTATTGAGAAGCCTATATATAGCTTCCTTTTGATAATAAACAACATCATCCTGAGAAAGGAGGCCACCTTCTGTGAGTTCTTCCAACGGCTCAACTGATCTTTTCATCTTCTTCAACGGCCTATCTTCAACAGAAGATACATCGCTACGCTTTAATGAAGTCATTCTATATTATGCCTGATGTTCTATAGATCACTTTGAGACAGAAAGAGAAGGGACGATTATATGACTCCCGTTAACTTTGAAATCAACAGATAATTACTTGTACCAGAGAGTCAACCAAGTATAGCTATCAAATTTGTCTTATCTGAAGAAGAACCCAAAGCTATAACAACATGTAAAAGTATGCAAAATATTCAGTCACAAGAAACCAAAGAAATGATAACTTCAGTTGTAAGAAATAATATTGAACTCTGAAAACAAAAAATTCGTTAGAAAAAAAAAAAAAAAACCATGAATAATAGTAGGATTTAGCGGAACTCTCCAGATATATCGATGAAATTTAAATACGCCTCTATATTGAGATCTCAAATAGTTGTAACCACTATGTCTACATATTATATGATTGTGTTATATGAGAAATCTGGAGCAGTTACATATGCTTTTGTAGTGCATTCTAATAAGCCCCTTTATATGTCCGGGTAATGCTAGAAAAGAAGCGCTAGTCGATAGTCGCGTCTTAAATAATATGATGCTCATTCAGTGTCAGGAAGAAAAATCGAGATGAGACATTGCTAGTGATGCTGTGTTTAAACTGAAGGAAATATTTAACATTAGATTTATTATTTTAATCGGTGATCAAACTAAACGATATAGAGAAGCTTCATTAAATCGCCAAAAAAAAAAGCCTCTACTCTCTTTTATTTGCCAGCTATACAAAGCACAAGCTAGTCTAAAGAACATAGGAAAGAAGATGGTGCAAAGAGAACGGAAGGACGGGCGGATAGCAGTAGGAGAGAAAAAAAAATTGGTCTCAGAAATTTAGTTGTGAGTGGGGGAAAAAGCTCAAGGAAATAGAAATTGGTTCGGTGTAGTATTTTCGCTTACCCCAGTTCATACATGTGCCATTTCGTTCTCTTCCTTATACTTACTTTGTATACAGATACCTGATTATATCCGAGTGCTCAGTAACACAAAGAAATACCGATAATGTTCAGACAATTTAGTATCGCTGCAAAGAACGCCACCAGGCTTTCTTCCGTGATGGCTGTTAGAGCTGTCAGACCATCTGTGTTTGCACCAGTTAGGTTTGCCAGATTTGTTTCCACTGGTTCTCCACTTACAAGGGAGGATGTGTTGGCAAGAACAGTCTCAGTTTTGAAGTCATTTGATTTGAAGAACAGTGGTGATAAAATAGGTTTGCACACACAGTTCACCAAAGATTTGGGAATGGATTCTTTGGACTATAATGACGCATTGGTTGCTTTAGAGGAAGAATTTGATATCGTTTTTGATGATAAATCTGCAAATGAGATAAAGACAGTTGGTGAAACCGTGAATTATGTTCTCAAAAATTATCTTCCAGAACAGCAGGATTTGGACAAGGAAGTTCGTTGAAGGAAATCATAGTTTATTACTCTGCCTCTGTATATAAGAAGATCGCTCAATTATTGAGATATGAAATTCAGAAAATAAAGATAACATTATTGATCAGTTCACTAGAGTTTTCTTGTAGTTTAATAATTCGCCAGAAACATTTTCTGCATTTTAGTTTTCACGTATGCTCTCGAATGCATGCAATGAAAAAGAGATGATCTATAAGGTCTATTTAGTTGATTAGTTCAGTAGTAATCTATTCTGTTTCTTAAAGGTGCACTGCTTTTGAAAGGACCATTATGATGTATGGAGTGTAATAGTGAAGGATTGAACTGATCTAAATTAAAAGCTAAAAAAAAGTAATTCCACCTTACACATAAACAATATCTTCACTACATAGGACAAATAAACTAAGATATATATGTTTTTCAATATGTAATAATTGCGACCATCCATTAATGAGATGCTTAGTTAATTTCGATCTAGTATTGCCTTCTTTCTCCCTTACGTGTGGACAAAAAATTGGGTAGATAAAAAACTACATGCCATCCGCAAATAAATATAAATAATTGCTTTAACCAACTATTTCTCGTTATTCTTCAATGATTGCAACAATATCAGATCTCCGTGTCAATTTTCTTCTTTTCTATCTTGCTAACCATATAACACGGTATTGAATTGAGAAAACTAACCAAAACCTAAATTTTAAATATGAGTTCCGAACAGAAAGACTTTAACAATCTTACTGATAGCGTTAACAAATTAGGACTAGCAGAGAAGAGCACATCTAATAGTTTGGAAGATGACCCGATTTCAGAGCTAAGCACAACTAAAAAAGAATCCGAGGTTTTATCTGTGAATTCCGATACTGCCGAAGAAGAGTCAGAGGAGGAGGATGATAATGATAACGATGATCCTCAGTCAAAGTTATTGGAGGCAGAAGAGGCACTGAAAGAAAAGCAGTACAAAAAGATTAAGGAAACTTATGGAATGACAGAAATACCCGATTCCACGCCACAGATACTTCCTTCTGATAAGGAGTTGACCGAAGACATTCCATCAGATACCGATTATATCGATCTTGTCCATATGAAAATTGCTTCTTTAGAAGGTCTTGGTTTGTCAAGGTTCGATAGAATAGAAAGCTTAGCATTACGGGATAATTTGATTGTATCTTTACATGAACTCAAACATCTCTCTTGTAAGGATACTCTACAAGAACTGGATCTTTATGATAACCGTATTAAGCATATGTCGCACCATTTAAATGCATTCAAGAACCTTAAGACATTAGACTTATCTTTCAACAACATAAAACACATCAAGCATTTGAATAACTTGTTGAAGTTGGAGAATTTGTATTTTGTCCAGAACAAGATACATGTAATAGAAAATTTGGACGGCCTCAAAAGCTTAAAGAATTTGGAACTAGGTGGAAATAAGATCCAGAGAATATCAGAATCGCTACTTGGTTTACCAACTCTAAAGCAATTATGGCTCGGACAAAACCGGATTACGAAATTTGAGAATCTAGACAGTTTAAAAAATCTTAGAATACTTTCAATTCAGTCCAACAGAATTGAACATATCAATGGTCTCGATTCTCTAGAGAACCTTCAAGAGTTATATGTTTCACACAATAAATTGACAAGTATTGAAGGACTAGATAACTTGAAGAAACTTGAAATCTTGGATATAACTGGAAATAAAATATCCAAGATTGAAAACATGAAGCATCTCAAACATCTAACCGATTTTTGGGCCTCATACAATTTGATTGATTCATTCGAAAACATTCATGATGAGCTTGGCGAGCTACCCAGTCTTGAAACAGTTTACTTTGAAGGAAATCCTCTGCAACTTAAAAATCCAACTCAGTACAGGACGAAGGTTAAAATTAATCTCGGCAAGTCTCTTCGAAAAATTGATGCTTTGTACATCGCCTCAAATAGAATGGTCTAATAATTAAATTTATGTCATACTTTATAAGGCTTGTTTTGTGAATCGAAATATTAAGTTTTGCTGACCCATTACCAGCTCAATACTATGTACGAGTGATCGAATGTTACCTGTTGTGATTTCTGAAATTAATGTACTGCTTTGTAACGCCATGACCAGTAGAAAATAAGAAATAAATAAAGCCTTATTGTTACCCCTCAATGAGAAGAAGAGTAGTTTACAAACATGACAATAAATGACCTTTCAAAATACTCTCGTTTTGGTGGTACCAAAGAATTTGATCGTGGTAACTTTTTCCCCGCAAACTTAATACAAAGTAGGTAGATCAATAGTTAAATGTGCTGACCCCAGTTGTACCTAAACTGAATATATCGAAATAGTTTTTTTTTTTTTGGAGGGGTCGCACCGATCAAATTTTCAGACTTAGCTGCTTTTGTTGACATCTGTCCATGAAAGACGATTATCGTCCTTCTAGATTACGCTTGATCTAACATTAGAGGCACTAGGTATCAATTTTATTCAGTATTTTCAGAGTTTCTGGTACAGAGCATGTTTCGACAGAAAGCGCTACTAAATTTCAACTTAGGGCGAAATAGATTTCTTAGAAAGCAAATATTCTTTGAATCAACGTGGAGTAATGTACCACAAGCACCACCAGATAAGATTCTCGGATTGAAAAGTTTATTCCAAGCTGATATTAACCCCCACAAAATAGATTTAGGAGTTGGTGCATATAGAGATGATAATGGAAAACCTTGGATTCCATTTTCAGTCAGACACGCTGAAAACATACTCTACAACTCCGAGAAGGAAAAAGAGTACGTTCCCATACTTGGAAATAACACATTCATTACATGCGTTCAGAAATTATTGTTTGGCCAAGATAAATTTGGAAGGATGATACTTGATGATGGCAGAATCGCCACAGCACAGGGCCTTTCCGGAACAGGATCATTAAAAATCTTAGCAGAGTTTCTACATCGCTTTAATGCAAAAAGTCCAGTTATGCTGCCGAATCCAACCTGGGCTAACCACAAGTCAATTATGCAATATTCAGGTCTTCGTACCGAAACATATCGGTACTATGATGCCCAAAAGAAAAGCATTGATGTCGACGGTATGCTGACTGACCTTAACAGATGTGAACCAGGAACTGTGGTACTGATTCATCTCTGTTCTCATAATCCTACTGGTGCAGATCTAGAGTTGGAAGATTGGAATAAAGTGATTGATGTCTTGCACAGAAAAGAGCTCATTCCCTTTTTTGATTCTGCATATTTGGGATTATGTTCAGGAAACCCAATAGAAGATCTAAAGCCGTTGTTCAAGGTTAATGAGGCCATTGCTAATGGTCTCTTGCCCACCTATCTATTAGCACAGTCTTTTGCAAAAAATATGGGTTTGTATGGAGAGAGAGTTGGCTCTTTTTCCATCATTTGTTCAAATAAGAACGAGAAGAAGCGTGTAAATTCACAGCTTTCCCAAATTGTGCGATCCACATATTCCTCCCCACCTTGTCATGGTTCTAAATTAGTCAGTATCATTTTTAATAACGAAACTTTGTACTCAGAATGGTTGAGGGATGTAAAAACTATGGCGGACAGGTTGATTTCAGTCAGAGCTATGTTGTTTCAGTATTTGACCAGCAAGTACCATAGCAGAATAAATTGGGATCACTTACTTAGACAAAAAGGTATGTTTTGCTTTAGTGGTTTGACCAGGGATCAAGTCGAAAAACTTAGGACTGAAAGGTCGATCTATATGACACCCGATGGAAGAATATCATTGGCTGGTATAAATTCTGGCAACATAGATTACTTAGCCAGATCAATCTATGATATCACCTCGGGAAATATATGAATGTTCGATGCTTTAATGTAATAGTATTTTACGTTGCTGCAGCCTAGTTTTATCGGAGAAAGTATTACCGCAACTTCCTACTCGCTTTTGTCAATGCAATCTTTTAGGTGCTTGGTGTTCTGTGATGCTGCTTAGAACCTATATTAGATCACGATTTTTTTTTTTTTTTTTTTGAATTATGTATTTCGTGCTTCTGCTTCTTATTCATCCCTTTTTTAGTGCCATTTAAATCACGCCTAGAAGGTGGACAATCGATAAACAAAATTCTCTCCACATTCTTTTGCTATTGTCAAAGCAAAATAAGAAACACTAAAGAGGAATTTCAATAATGATTATTCGCGGCCCCTTTTTTTTTTAAACAAGGAGTTACCAGCATTGGGGACAATAGACTGCGGATGCTAGAAAACCGGAGTGACAATACCCACGCACCGCTTAAATTTTTTTGTTCATCAATAGGGGTTATGATGCGGGGACGCTGCTGCATCCCTCCTTCCACGGATCACAATCATTTTTAAAAAAAATATTGTCCCGTGTTCTTTTCACTACATACAATATAAATACCTATAATTTACTCTTATTTCATAACCAGAAATTTCAAGGGTAATGGTTTCATTCTGTCTGCGTTGAGCATCCTTATTTGCGGAACGTATATTCTTCTAAAATCAGTTTTATTCAGTTACGCTTTCTATAACAAAGCAGAAAATTATGGCCTTTACAATTACAAAAGTTGATACGATCCCGTACGATGATCAAAAGCCTGGAACTTCTGGTCTTCGGAAACATACCAAAGTTTTCCAGGAAAAAAATTACACTGAAAACTTTCTCCAGTCTGTATTTTTGGCTATGCCTGGTGGACCAGCAGGAAAGACCCTTGTTGTCGGAGGTGATGGAAGATATTACAATAATCATTTTCTCAATTTAATTGCCAAAATAGGTGCTGCCAACGGCATCAAAAAATTGGTGATTGGTCATAATGGTTTGTTGTCCACACCCGCTACATCTCACTTAATTCGTCTTTACAATGAACAAGGTAAGACAGTTGATGGTGGTATCATTCTCACTGCATCTCATAACCCAGGTGGACCTGATAAAGACTGTGGAATTAAGTACAATCTATCAAATGGGGGTCCCGCCCCTGAACCTGTGACCAATAGGATTTGGGAGATTTCAAAGAAGCTTACTTCCTACAACATCATCAAGGATTTGCCTGATCTTAACTTGTCCAAAGTAGGCACAACATCATATGGCTCGTTGACGGTTGAAATTGTGGATTCCACTGCTGAATATGTCAAGATGTTGAAGCAGATCTTTGATTTTGATTTGATCAAACGTTTTATAAAGGAGCGCTTACCTAAGGGCTTTACATTCGTCTTTGATGGCCTCAATGGTGTCACTGGTGTCTATGGAAAGGCAATCTTTGTTGATGAATTTGGCTTGCCTGATACATGGATTCAAAACTGTGTTCCGTTGCCTGATTTTGGAGGAAAGCATCCGGACCCAAACTTAACATATGCCCGATCTCTTGTTGACCGTGTAGACAAAGAAAGTATCTCTTTTGGTTGTGCTTCTGATGGTGATGGTGACAGAAATATGATATACGGTGCTAATGCATTTGTCTCCCCAGGTGATTCAGTCGCTATAATTGCAGAACATGCTGCTGAATGCATTCCGTATTTCAAGAAAACGGGTGTTCATGGATTAGCTAGATCAATGCCAACTTCCGGTGCTATTGACCTCGTTGCTAAAGACAAGCATTTGAATTTGTATGAGGTCCCAACTGGATGGAAGTTTTTCTGTGCATTATTTGATGCGAAGAAATTATCTATTTGCGGAGAAGAATCTTTTGGTACAGGATCGGATCATATTAGAGAAAAGGATGGTTTGTGGGCAATAATGGCATGGTGGAATCTTTTGGCTTATTTCTCGGAGACCAACCCAGATGTTGAGCCAACTATCGCTAATGTTCAGCATTCCTTCTGGAAGAAGTATGGAAGAACTTTTTTCACCAGGTACGATTTTGAAGGGCTTTCAAAGGAAGCAGGAGAAAGTGTCATGGATGCACTCAAATCAAAGATCTCTGATTCAGGTTTCATTGGAAGTTCTATTGGATCAGCCAAAGTCATAGAAGCAGCAGACTTTGCTTACACTGATCTCGATGGTTCGGTTTCTAGCCATCAAGGTCTAATTGTGAAATTGGACTCTGGTGTTCGTTTTGTTCTTAGATTATCCGGAACAGGTTCTGCAGGAGCAACTGTTAGACTCTATTTGGAAAAGCACGCAATAGATACGTCAGATGCAACATTGGATACTCCGACCGCAAAATTCCTTGGAAATGCAATGGATGAGGTTCTGCAGTTCCTACAGCTTAAGAAGCTAATTGGTACAGAGACTCCGACCGTTATTACTTGATTTTTTTTCTACTATTATACGTCTGCATTTCATATGTTAATTTCTGCTTAACCTAAGTGAGTAATTGTTGTACATATATAAATAGTACTACTTATGTTGTAGGCATCCCATCTAATAATTATTGTTCCGTATCTTCAGTACCGTTCTCAATAAAGGCTTTGGATCTCCTATAGACATTTTTAGAGCCAAAATACCCTAGCACCACTGGAAGAAATAGCAACGCATGTAAGGATGATATTACAATAAGTGACATCCACATCCTGAAATAATAAACTTGAAAGATCTTAGACGTTGTAAATCCAAGAACCGAAATACCGATCAACTTTGTCAATGTAATACCACTTAATGTCGTTCCTCCAATAAAGCAGAACGACTCATATGCTCGTGCCCAAGTCCCTCTCAAAATATTGTGATTACTTTCATGTATCATAGTTGAGGTGCAAAAGTTAAAATATCTAACCATGTGAACGGAAAATTCCACCGCCAAACCAAGACAAATCATCAAATTCACTAAAGAGACAGCGTTAAGTGAAACATTAAAAGCAGTCATTGATGCAGCAACATCAACAAGTATGAATAGCGCGGTAATTGTTAGAACCATTCCATTCTTTGTGCATCCCAATAAAGAACCGGAAATGCAGAAGATAATCAAAAGCCCAGTGCCTATAAGCTTCATGGAAAGATTGATGATTGTTTCATACTGAACAAAAAATATATAAAAAGGAGAATATGCAAACACATTTAAATCGGATTGCTCCTTTTTGATCTCCTTTGTTATCTTGAGTGAACTATGGTATGCATTGATAAAATCGTCTTGTGAGTGTAATTGTTTGTGTGAGTTTCTGAAAGCGGAACGTATAACGTCGCCATTCCTGATATATAATGAATTTGAGTATGGTGCCTTACCACCTAGTGCACACATATCAGATGGAGATTTTATCCATTCGTCCAAGTACGTATTGAAGTCGTCACCTTCCGGAAAGCCACTCATATCAAATTTCCATTTACGATTTTCAAAGCAAGACTCACATTGACGGGATGATTGCCATGGTTCACAAAATACTTCATTTTTAGATGCTCCAAAGTCTATCTTGCTAGCAGTCTTTTTGACTCTACAGCAAGATGCTAAGTCCGGATTAAGCCAAAGCAAAAAATCATCAATCCAACTAGCAACCGGTTGTGCGATCGTACTCTCATCGCTGCGTTTGTATTCTTGTTGCAAGATATTTACGAGTGATGTCGAATCACACGTTGTAAATCTCCCACAAAGACTTCTTTGGCCATCTCTAGAACTTGCATTCACTCCATCAACAACCCAGTATATTGGTGGTCCCACGTTAAGGTACTCATACATATCATCAAAGTACTCAATCAAATGAGAGTCTTGAGGCATTGCTAGTCTCTGATCTAATCCAAGTTTCATGGCAGGAAGGGCGGCGAGCGAGAACATAAACCAAGTAGTGAAGAATGTTAAAACAAACTTAGAATAGTTCGTATCAAAAAGAAATGGAGCTAGATATCTTGATAATAATGATCCAACTGTACCGTTTGTTACTTGAATAATATTATCATCAGCTGAATTTTCCGCATTTCGCTGATTATTGGTGTTCATCAAGGAATCAGTTTCAACAATTTCATCATGATAATATTCATCAACTCTTATGAAGGGAAGCAGATCCAAGCGTTTATCCTCAATACGCTTTTGGTCCAGTGTTAAGATCGAAATAAAGGCAGTCAATTGAAGGATAGTGTTAATGAATATAGCCAATGTGGAATAGATCGCAAAGTTTCGAACAGCAGGCATGTCCACAAAGCTTGCTAATATAAAGCAGCACAATTCACAGGACGCACTGAGTATAATACTTGGACCAACATTTGACAATGTCTTGGCCATCCGCTTTTCCACAGGCCAACTTTCAAAAGAATAATTCATCTCGCAAAGTTCGTTGTAGATAAGAAAGATATTATCGACACCGATGGCTAAAACTAAGAACGGTATCACTTCTGCAATAATTAAAGTGGACTTGAGATTAAAAATGCTGCATATTCCCACTGAAGAAATAACTGACAATAAAACAATGGAAATGCCCGAAAGACCTAGGCCAAACCTAGTTTTTAGCAAAAGCCGTTTCACAGCAGCGAGTAAATTTGCAGGATCATTGTCATATCGAAGAGATTTACCAGGATTAAATCCGCCAAGGGCAAGCGATATATATGCAAACATAGCAAGATAAGAAAAAACAATTATTCGTCCATCTGTATTGTTAGATTTGTTTAATTCCTTCTCAACAGATATCTCAGAGCTAAATGAAATATTAACTTTCCATTTCCGTGCCTCTGGAATAAGTTTTGAAGTAACATATTCTTCAAATTGCTCTTCCCACGCAACTGCAGATTGCACATAATCACTACTTTTGTCGGCATCATTATTAGATACAAGAGTCACAACGAATGCGGGTGCATCTAGAACAGCGTTGCTTTCGTTTGTGCCAAATAATAGAGAAGATGAGAGAGGTTGTTGGAAAGATGGAAGGCAGCTGACTGGTGAGGCTGCACATGATTGTATTTTTTGTTTCCAGGATGATCTAGGTAAGAATCTGACATCTCCATTAAAATATTGTGTAAATGATTCCAAAACGCATGCATCTCCCGTAGGTTTAAGACATAAGTCTGAGTACTTAATATCGGAATGAGAGCTAGTATTCACTGTAATTTCCTGTATCTCCCTCTCTTTGGAAAACCACCATTCTATGAAATCATAATTCTGGAAAACGCTTTCTCCGGAAGTGTTAGAGACGAAAAGCTGTTCGGTCCTATAGAAAGGGCCAAATTCAGAATCAAATATCTGTTTCTGCTTGAAGGCTTCTGCCTCTGGGCTGACCCATAAATTAACTGGATCTGTCTCGATTTCAACCTTTACTGTGAATGCACCAAGCGCAATTGCGATAGACACGCAAACTCCAATGACAAGCCATGGAAATTTGGAGCAAGTATAGCCTATTTGATAAAATGCTTGCTCAAGAAAATTATTGATACTATATATTGATCCAGTAGTGTCTATTTCTGATTCCAGTGAATTGTGAGGAGTTTCATTAACAGTATCTTGATGGTGAAGCGAATTTTCTATTGATGTATTATCATCAGTTAACAAAGGTGCCTCTCTCTGGAATATTTTGAAAAGTATATTTTCATCTTGTTTACGAACCAACAAAAAGATAAAAATATATGCGATGGTCACCCCAAAATAACAAATTAAGACAGTAAACGAAAAGCAAGGCAAATGTCCAATCATGCATTGTTGATCTCTCTTCAATGGTGACAATGCTGGGCATATTTCTGGGCAATCTGAACAAGAACATCGAAATTTTGGGTCTTTGTCGTTGCAGGGATGGGATGATATATTTAGAGGTTTCATTGGAAAGTTTGAACCATACTTAAAATTTATTTGGAATGGGGAACCTCCAAGCATAGGCTTTTTATCACCTAAAAACTTCAAGAATTCTGTGTAATTTCTGGCTCCACCTCCAATTAAGTCCATAGCATAACCATTTGTAGCACCAAACTTAATGCTCTTGCATGAATCATAGAACGTTGATGAAAAGTCGTCATCATTTATATAGAAATCGAGCTCGTTCACAATGTTATTACCAGTTAAAGAGGTTCCTACCTTTGTAACATTCATGAATGTTGATTGATTGGGTGAACAAGTGAAATGACAGAACATCTGGAAAAAGTTTTCCTGGCACGCTGGACAGGATGAGATTAATGGTCTTGCTTTATCCAAATTTTGTTGAAGTTGGTGAATTTGATCAATATTACAGCAAGTGGTATCAACATTTGTCCAGGATTCACCACATATGTCAACAAGTTCATCGAGTTCAGACGTAGAAAGCTTTCGTGCTGGTACATTATTTGGCTCTGGTATATCTATGAATGTTTCCTTTCCACCTATACCATACAATGCACAATATCCAGATTCATGCCTTGAGGTGTAGGGTGTAGTTGTGGCATCGGTTGTGCTTATCAGCCCCAATAATAAAATCAGAAAGCTTTGAAGCATTGATAAGGTAATAAGCTATAGTTGGCTCTTCTAATAGGCTATTTGATGAATCAAATCTGACAAAGAATGCTTGCCGAAGAGAGGTGATAAGAACATGAACCAAATTATTGTATACTCACAGAAAAAGAAAAACGTCCAATTATTTGGATAAGGATTTAACGCCCTAAACGAAATATTGTGATCCTGCTATTTTCCTATATAAAGCAATTGTGCGGAAATCACTTTTCCTTCGTTCTAAGCAAAGTCGTTACTCTAGTTTTACAAATATGATGTATGTGAAGTATACCCGAAAAATAATATGTGAAAGTTCTGTAAAATTTTGATTTAATCTAACCTAAACGTATTTTTTTGCTACGATATCACAAAGTTTTGGAACATAACTAGAAAAGCAAGCACTTTAAAGTCATCTGAGCCTCGTTTCCGGATCAAGGATCGAAGTAATCAAATGGTTAAGCATTGCTGCTCTGTAATTTATCGATACTTCGGTTTCCAATCCTAACGTGTGTCCAAAAACCAATGTTTCATCTCTCATCTGTCTTTTAAGTAGAAATTTTTTATATTACCCACCCATCTTCGTTATTGGTTAAGACCTTTGTCACAAAAACTGATGTTCAATGTTTGATTGGTACGCGATGTTTTTTTTTTTTTATTGTTTGTCCTTATTATGGTTTTAGGTGACAACTCAAGCTCTATGAGTTTTCTCAATAATTACAATAATCCAATTTTTTGCCTAGTTTCAATTAAATTTTCCGTCTTTTCAAAAAACTGAAAATAGAAATTAACGTTTTTTTCTCCCCCCTCTCCCTTCGTGATTAAAACAACAAGGTGATTATGTGGTTGATGCCGTCATTTTACAGACATATCTTCCTGACGACCGACCAAACACAAAATTAGCTTAGTACAGCTTACTCTAAATATTATATCAGTTTGCATCGATTTTCTTTTGCGTTCTGCCAAAATTATCAAAATAATCCATATTCAGGTGTTGAGTCATTATGACATCATCCTCGACTTCTGCAGCGGCAGGTAAAAATGCTAAGTCTATCGATGATCTAACAGTCAATATGCGTTCTGGATCCTCAGCAGGAGAAAATTCAGCTTCATCTAAAAAGACTTTGGATTTGGAGCCCAATCCCTTTGAGCAGTCCTTTGCACAAAATAAAGATAAAGAAGATGGTCACACTCGCGGGCAGAGTTCGAAGCAGACGACTTCATCCTCTTTTCTTCAGAATCGCACGACAAGAGCGGCTCAACATGGTAATTCTACTTCCATCACTCAACCAACATTCCCGCAATCCATGTCACCGCCAATATTGACACCGGGTGGAACTAGAAGACTTCCACCAACAAGTGTTCTCCCACCACTGGTAGGAATGCTAACGCCAGGTGGGGGCTCGTTACCTGGGACCCCTGGCATTTGGTCAGCACTTTTAGGAGCCGGTGCTACTCCCGGTAGTGCAACGTCCCCATACTTTAATATACCAGCATTGACAGATCAAGGTCAGCAGGGCATTAGATCACAAGCACCACAGTTGTTACCAAACACAACATCTCGTCAATCGCAAACTGTTCAATCTCAGCGGCAGAAACAGCCACAACAGCATCATCAAAGGCAGACTGTCCAGGTAGGACAGTCATATAACTATGTTAAAAAAGAAACAAACGATGCCGATGACCCTTCTTCATTAAGGAATGGAAGTGTTACAAACCCTGGATTTGTTCCACAGTTATCTGCACGCTTGCCCAGTGTTGGGGGTCTGAATGGGTTGATGGGGTCGATTTCTGGTTTTGCTACAACACCAGGCGGATCGCTAACTTCGCTTTCTTTACAAACCAATACGGATGGATCTGCAACAGATGCTGCTGGCGATAGAGCCGCTCAAACCATTATGAGCCTTAAAATGTCTGAAGGTGCATCGAGTTCAACAGTGTCCAGAAGCGACAGAAAGACAGATAAGCCGATTAAGGAGCCAGCAAAGAAAAGAAGGAAGATGGAAGGCAAAATGCTGAAGTCAGTGCCCAACATTTCGAGAACCAAACGGGGCAAGGCTGGTAGAAAGAGAAAGTCTCGCAATGATATGTCTGAGGAGGAAAAGAGAAATAATTTTCTAGAGCGGAATAGACTGGCGGCTTCTAAATGCAGGCAGCGTAAGAAAAAGATGGTTGAGAAAATGAAAGAGGACTTACAGTTCTATACGTCCCAGTACAGTACATTAACATCTCATATCAGTATTTTAAGAGAGCATGTTCTGACTCTTAGGACAATATTGTATGCACATAAGGGATGTCAAAAGCTTATAGAACAAGTTGGCGGGGTCGAGACTTTGAATGCTTTACTTAACGGTACAAATTATGTTTCACAACTCCCTCAAGCTCACCGTGTTCCGACTCCCTCACATTCATCGCTGGAGGGAATGGCCTCCCCCATGAGACTGGACAGTACTCAATTAGATTCTTCTCATATGGCTACTCAAAATCTCATTGGAAACAGTGATCAATCACAGCTTAAAACATCTGCGCGTGGATCTACGGCTAATAATTCTGTTTTGAATAACTCGCTTACAAACGCACCTGCTTCAAATTCTAATAGTAGTGCTACTTCAAATATGTCTGGACCAAATTTACAGGGAAGTTCACCTCCTCAGGTAGCAGTTGCTGCTGCTGTGGCATTAAGTGCTAATAGCCTGATTAATAGACATCAGAATGCCAAAATTCATAACTAGCACTCTTAAACGTATAAAATCATGATATCTTTATGTATTTTTATTTCCAGCATTTTAAATATACGGTTCCAAACTTTATATTTTCATATCTACTACTACTAAAAGATCTATCCAAGGATCGCAAATCTCTAAGCTTGTTTCCTTTATGAATTTTGTATATCCCTAAATATCTACCTATAAACGATTGCACGCTGAAGTTAACTTTATTATTTTCTTTTCTGTGCTTTTTTTGTACCGAGTACGGTAACAAGGGGTTAACTACTGTATCTCGGATATCGATCTTTTTTTTTCTCTCTCTCTCTCTCTTATCTTCTTCCTTCTTTACTATTATATTCGTATTATTTCTCCTGGAAATTTTATTCATCAACTTGAAAAGAAGTGTATGTGGCTAATTGGTTCATGCTCACTGATCACGTTCAAGAAGCAGGAAGTGAAATCAAAGTGAGTGCTTGTATATAGTTACAATGTCTTACAATTACATTAATAAAATCGGGAAAATTTTATGTATCGGCAGAAATTATATAGCCCATATCAAGGAACTTAATAATCTCAAGCCGAAAGAGCCCTTCTTTTTCATAAAGCCTCAGTCAGCAATATTGAAGCAAAATGAGGGACCAATTCTAATTCCAAAGAACGTGGTTGCACATCATGAAATCGAACTTGCATGTATTATTGGGAAGAAGCTTCAAAATTTAAGTCCTGATAAGTTTGGACCAAAAGAAGCGCTTGATGCAATCCAAGGATATGCTTTGGCAATTGACATGACTGCAAGAAATGTTCAAGCAGAAGCAAAGAAAAAGGGCCTTCCATGGTCCATTAGCAAAGGATTTGATACATTCTTGCCCATCTCGCCACTACTTTCTAAAGAAATAATATCAGATCCTTATAACCTCGAGTTAAATTTGAAGGTCAATGATGAGCATAGACAGCATGACCTCACAAATTTAATGATATTCCCGATCCACAAATTTCTCAGTAGCATGTCATCAATCATGACCTTGAATCCAGGTGATGTAATTCTCACAGGAACACCAAAAGGAGTCGGAATTGTTAAGCCAGGTGATCTTATTGAATGTTGGTGCTCCATAGATGGAAAGGAGGTTGGAGGTTCACATATGAAGTTTGATGTTGCTGAAAAGCGTGGCTTCTACGTTTACCATGAGGAATGAATGAGGAAAAGTGTAATATATGCAGTTTTTCTCCCCTCTTCATGGGGGATATATGTTGACGCGTCTATCGACTATATGTATATTTTAAATTTTTGTACCAATGTTCGCAAACTAGTTTGATCAAATTAGAAAGGGAACAGGAGCGAGAAAAATTTTAGATGCAATGAAGAGTAGAGATCCCCTTCTTATTTCGAGTCTCTGTAAAAAAATGGGTATTTCCCCTTAATACAAGTAAGAGTTAGGAGTCTAATCAATAGAATTAAGTTCATATACAATGACCGACAGTGCAACTGAATCAGCACTTAAAGTGGCTACTACGCCAGGGAAAAATGAGCAAAGTGGGAATGCCTCAGCCACCGCAGCAGCAACTGCGATGGCTAATGAAAGGGATAGTAGGACCGCTGCACACACACATATTAAAGGTCTTGGCTTGGACGAGTTAGGACGTGCGAAAAAGAATGATGGAGGTTTTATTGATCAAGCTGAGGCTCGAGAGGCTTGTGGTGTTATTGTTGATTTAATCAAGTCAAAGAAAATGAGCGGGAAGGCTATACTTTTAGCCGGTGCACCAGGAACAGGTAAGACGGCATTGGCTTTAGCTATCTCACAAGAGCTTGGACCAAAAGTTCCATTTTGTCCCATTGTCGGATCTGAGTTGTTTTCTGCTGAGGTGAAGAAAACAGAAGCTTTAATGGAGAATTTTAGGAGAGCTATTGGTTTGCGAATCAAAGAAACAAAAGAGGTTTATGAGGGTGAGGTCACGGATTTGACACCTGAAGAAGCTGAAAATCCTTTGGGTGGATATGGAAAGACAATCAAGCACGTAATTATTGGACTTAAAACTTCCAAAGGTACAAAAAGTCTTAAACTTGATCCATCTATTTACGAGGCCATTCAAAAGGAACACGTTGCAGTTGGAGATGTCATATATATAGAATCCAACACAGGATCTGTGAAGCGTGTGGGCAGATCAGATGCTTATGCCACAGAATTTGATTTGGAAGCGGAAGAATATGTCCCTCTTCCTAAAGGTGATGTGCACAAAAAGAAGGAGATCGTGCAAGATATCACTTTGCATGATTTGGATGTTGCAAATGCTAGTCCTCAAGGTGGACAAGATATTCTCTCTATGATGGGACAGTTGATGAAGCCACGGAAAACAGAAATTACAGAAAAACTCAGGGCTGAAGTCAACAAAGTCGTTAGTAAGTACATAGACCAGGGAGTGGCTGAGCTCGTTCCAGGAGTTCTTTTTATTGATGAAGTCAACATGTTGGATATCGAATGTTTTACATTTTTGAACAAAGCCTTAGAATCAGAAATAGCACCCGTTGTGATTTTAGCATCGAATAGAGGTATGACAACAGTCAGAGGAACCGATATTAGATCACCACATGGAGTTCCACCTGATTTGATTGATCGTTTGTTAATTGTGAGAACATTACCTTATAATCATGATGAGTCCAAGGCCATTATTTTGAAAAGGTCTAAGATTGAATGTTTGTCGTTATCTGAGGAAGCGCTCGATAAGTTGGCATCAACATCAATGACTACATCTTTGCGTTATGCTTTGCAACTCATGTCGCCAGCTTCTATAATAGCTAATGTGGATGGAAGGAGTGCAGTAGAGGCAAGTGATATTGATGAATGTCTGAATCTCTTTTTAGATGTGAAGCGGAGTACGAAAATTCTAGAAGGTAACAAAGATTTTTTGTGAGTTTATGATGTAATATATTTTTAGGCTCTGTCTTTCACCATCAGTGCTTTTTTTAGCTCTTTCTCTGAGGATTAAATACTTGACCTGAAAAATCTGTAAATTTATTTGATTTTCCTTATACACCAATACGTAAATGTATTTATTCGAGTTTCAATTACTGGTGAATTATATTTCTTAAAAAAATACACAGGCCTATATATATATAGATAGAAGAAAGTAGTGTATCAACTCTTATCTCCAAGAGCCGAGCATTCTTCTAAAAATTCATTCACGCTGCAAATATTTGTAGATCCATATGCAACAACCCGTTGCTGGCCTTCAACAGCTGATGTGTTGATGTTATTACACCAATCCTGTAAATTTGAGTATTCAAGATAGTTACCCCCACCAACAACAAACACCATTGCCTCATCATATGATGATCTTCTTGGCGGCTTCGAATGTGCACCTCTAGTAGAACTTGGGTCAAAGTACAAATAGTCATCGGTCATGTCAAGAGAAGCTTGGTTGGCCTTTGAAGGAGTCAATATAGCCTCAGTAATATTAGTGATTGGGAGATTTGATTTTTCAGGCATTAACTTCTTAATTCCAGAAATTAAAGAACCCAATCCTTCAGATAATTTGGAAGAACCCTCACTAGTAATGCCAACCAATTTGGAAGAAAGACCACTGAATAGTGCACTGCCGTTTCCAAAGCCACTGTCTTGTGTGCTTCGAGTTTGCTGAGCATCTAATGTACTAACAGCTGACATTTTGTTGAGTTCTTTCACTTTCTTGATATATTCCAACGGCCTTAAATCTAATCCTAAAGATTTTAGTACATCTTCACACTCGTTACAAAACGACTCTGGCAATTCACACTTTAAGTACATTATTATGTACGTTCTCAATTTATCCTTTGAATTGTCACCTTTAGTCTCCTTCTTTATCAAGTCCAAAAACTGACTTTGAACTTTTGGATCGCGTATACCTTGTTCTACTTCAAAGAAGGAATCTAAATTTTTAGCTTCCAATTCCTTAATTAATTCTGTTAACACAGACATGTGCACATCAATTATGTTCTTTCTTTGGGTAAGCTCAGGAAGTGCTTTTATAGCCTCTTGGATGTGTCTTGTATCGGAATTGTCATTTGGATCTATGTCCTTAATTGAAGAATAACCAGTTTTAGAAGTTATTTCTTTGGCCTCTTCGGTGTACTTTGAAAGTTCTGCCTCTACATGCTCAACTGCATCCGGAAAGGGAAGTGAAGCATTCTCATTCCAGAAAAAATCATGTGGGTCTATATCATACCTCTTTAAGGAATTTTCACCCTTGTCATCTTTAGTCTCAATTTGGATTGTGTTCCTTTCTAGCTTAAACACGTCGTTAACCATGCATTGGTAGATCCAAGAGTGTGCAAACATTGAAGCCAGGTCTATATTTCTATCTAGAAGTAGAAGAACGGACTTGTTGTTACGTAAGGTGTTTGCAGAAGAATCTATTTCCGGTGATCTAGATGCTTGCTTTGTATTTATAGCGTGATCCCTAAGTCTTTGATCAAGTTTTTGTGCAATAAGCTCGGCAGGACCTCCACGGTTGCACCTTATAATAGGCATTGTTCCCATAGTTAAAACGGCCGAAAACAAGCCGGAGACTATCTCATTGACTTTGCTAGTAATTTCGTCCTCCCCAGTTTTTGGATTATTAAATTGGGCATAGACGTTCTTGATGTCAAGGGAAAATAAATTTGGCTCAGTAACTATAAAGTCTAAATATTGATCATAGACCTGTTTAATCTTGTACGACCTACCGGCTTCCGCAACTTTCTTTGCAAAATCTTCAAGCAATGATCTACCCAAACTTGAAGTGAAGTTCACATAGAAATTAGCATAATGATCATTGTTGACATCAGAAATAACCTTGGATATATTCTCCACAGTTGGTCTAATAAAGTACACTGCATTGACGTCAGACAAAGATGTCCTTCTTTGGTCAATTAAAGCATGCATTGTTATACCGTAGTCCAACAGATCATTAACTCGCAATACAGAAGACACGATTGCAGTAGAGCGTTTATCCAAAACAAGAACCTTCCACGTTAGTTCCTCTTTACTAGTTGATGATACGAGGCTGTCATCCATTTGGATGTTTAAATGTAGCATTTTCTTCAAACGAGAAACTTGTCGTTCCCTCAAAGAAGGTGGTCTCTCAATCAATGACATATTTAGAGCCCAGATGAAGATGTTATGATGATTCAGACTTCCACTTTGTTCTACTTTGCATATACCATGGTACCGAAGGAAATTTTTTTTATATGTTTAGGATAGATTTGAGATACGTGTTTATTGAGGAACTCCCAGACAAAAAAAAGCGAAGTTAAGATCGAATGATCAAACGTGTGAGATTGTGTGGTGTACAGATGTCAACTGTGTATAACAGGAACAGCAGTTAGACCGATTACAAAACAGTTCTCCCCCAACACCAAAAAATACATAATATACTCTATTAATATTGAATTGATCATGACACCTTTTACAATTATGTCAATAACGAGTGAAGTTTGGAATTCGACATCCTAATAACAGCCCTTCTGATCTGGGTCTGCATAAAAAGTAAGTCCACTTCTCCAAGAGACAAAAAAAAATTTCCGAAGATGAATGCGTTATATCATAGTAAGATACTATTCTATGAATGGTATAGTGGGGCCGTTTGAGAACAACATGGAGAAATCAGTATACAATAGGGCATCATGGGATTAATCATTCTATTCTCTTGACTGGTCCACCGGGAGAATGCTTATTTCTGGCTGTTAAGATTTCCACACCGTCTTCAGTAACTAAAAGTGTATGCTCGAATTGTGCACTTGGCTTACCATCAGCAGTTGAAACTGTCCAGTCATCTGGCCAGCTTATATCCTTATAAGTTCCCATGTTAAGCATAGGCTCGATAGTAAAACATATTCCCGCCTTGCAAGAACCCGGTGCTTTATTGTTTGCGTAATGCAAAATCTCAGGAGCCGTGTGAAATAAATTATTGATTCCATGCCCACAATACGTTCTGACAACGGATAGACCGTGGTCCTTAGCGTGCTTTTCTATAACATCCCCAAAATGTCTAAATGGTGTGCCTGGTTTCACAGTAGAAATGGCCTTCATTGTAGCCTCTCGAGTAGTTTCCACTAAATTAACAAGATCCTTGTTATTC
Organism: Brettanomyces anomalus; assembly: GCA_001754015.1. Classification (NCBI taxonomy): domain Eukaryota; kingdom Fungi; phylum Ascomycota; class Pichiomycetes; order Pichiales; family Pichiaceae; genus Brettanomyces; species Brettanomyces anomalus. The sequence goes on from MDSB01000005.1 coordinate 779,805, forward strand.
TTTGCCTTCTCTCCAACATAATAAGTTTCATTTAGATCAGCATGGAAGCCAAACTTGTATATGGTCACGTCCAAGTTGACAATGTCGCCATCTTTTAGAACGGTCTTGTCTGGAATACCGTGGCAAATAATCTCGTTGACTGATGTACAAACAGACTTTGGGAAGTTGTAATAGTTCAAAGGAGATGGATATGCCTTCCGCTTAACACATTCAGCATAGATAATTTCATCAAGCCGTTCAGTAGTAACACCTGGCTTAACTGCAGCTGCAGCCGCATCCAAAACTTCCCTTCCGAGCTTGCAGACCACTCTCATTTTCTTGATTTCGTCTGCGGAGAGAACCCTCACGCTATTTGAACGATCAGCTTTCATTTCACTAATTGGTTGACCATCCAGTGCATAGTCTGGTCGTTTGATACTCTCTGGGAGACGGGGTTCGATATTCAACGGATATGTCGGTTTCACATCACCTGTAAATTCAAAATCATTGAATGGATTGTAAGTTTCAGATCCGTCCTTTGGATGGTAGTTCTTGTGAATATGCCATGCTCTACGGAAACAGTTCTTTCCACAAAAGTAAACCTTATGACCATTTTTCAGGCAGACCGGACACTTCAGATTGGATTCAGTTTCTTTTCCACAAAATGGCGAAGAGCAATAGTGCACTTCGTTCAAAGCTGGGGCAGTAGAGGACTTTTTGGCAATGGTAGACATCTCAAGAAGTATCAGTAAAATATATTGGACGATGTGATAAAACTGTGATTCTTATCGATATATAGCTTATCAAGCATACAAGGGAAAGTACAAAGAATGAACGGAGTTGTAGAATGCGGAAATCCCTATGTTTTTACAAGGCTCATAAATTTCATACAGCCTTGAAATTCTGTGGAAGGCACAATGGGGCTATAAAAAATTTTTCTTCTAATATTATCACTTCAGACTTTCAGGTCGGATTATCCGTGGCTTCCTCAGATCTGCGCAATACTAATAATAATAATTAACCCCGAACAGAAAGTCGATAGCTTCCCTGAAGTGAAACTATGCTTGTTCTACCCACATATTACAATATTTGTTTAGCGATTTTCAGGTAGCAATATTTTACTTTCTTTCCAATGACTATTACTCAGATAAAGGGATATACCGTTCTTCCCGTTCGCCTTAATGCTACATCACAATTCAAGAATATAATTCACTATCTTTTCATAAAGAAGCATGTATCTAAGGAGTCACCACTAGGGAAAACGCGATCCCTGTTTATCGTGAATCTTCCTATTGGCTCAAACTTTTCTTCAATGAAACGTTTAATAAGTGAGATCTCCCTTGGTGCAAACATCGAAAAGTTTGAATTTTACCCGTACTATGACCGTGAGAGCATCATTAATTATGGTATACACTTGAATATAAGCAAACTTAGTAATCCAGACTTTGGAGAAGACAACCAAGAAAATGATATACCTGTGAGTTGTGGCATAGTGACGTTTCTCGATAAATCGGGACTTGATATGGCACTTGCTAATATCAAAAAGATCTCCATGTCGTTAAATTCCGACGTGAAAATACCAAAATGGAATATACTTGATGATAAGTCGATTGGCACAAATAGATATACCTCTAAAGTTGTTGGTTTGATAGAAGATCAAAAGATTTTAGCAAAAGAAGTTGCTTTTTCTATGGAAGAGTTTGAGCACCGAGAACATGAAGTTAGTAAAGAATTGAATGATATGAGGGAACAAGTTGACGAAGATGGATTCACTATCGTGGTGGGTTCTCATAGGAAAACTAAAAGTGGAATTATGGGATCGTTGAAGACAGCAGCAGATCTTAAACGTGATGAGAAATATATGAAGAAAGCTCAAAAAAGACAAAAGAAGGACTTTTATAGGTTTCAAATTAGAGAAAGAAAGAAGCAAGAAGTTAGCGACTTGCTCAAGAAGTTTAAAGAAGATCAAGAGCGTGTTCGTGTCATGAGAGAAAAGAGGAGATTTAATCCCTATTAAATAAGAGATTACTAATTCTATAAAGAGGTTATATCGCTTTTATTATGTTAATAATAATAACTTATCGGTACTTGTCTTTAAGTCAATATGGCAAAGCTGACTGAAGACTTTTTACATCACTGTGGCATCTATTTAGCATGCAGTTCCACAAAGCAAAAGTATATGCACTCATTTTTAAGTTATTGATGCAAGTATAGAAGAATGCCGCTATTACAAACGACCACCTGGGGTATCAAATTTTGAGTAGTCAAGATCATCTTCTTCGTCAACCTGCCGAAGCATCATAGAAGGATTCAAGCCTAAGTCTTGCAGCTCCTTAAATATCATCACTGGTTTTTCATCATAGCCTAAAATACGTTCCTGATCGCCGCCGTATACAATGACTAATGCATAATTCTTCCACTCAGAAATATCCAAACCGTGACTTCTCATAGCAGCTTGTAGTATCTTGTAGCACTTGTCTTCTCTTCTTGCTCTAAGTTGTTTTAAAGGTTCATTTGAGGATTTATTTTGTAATCTATGTGCACTACTATTTGATGGTCTGCTTCCAGGTAGACTGCTTGAGGATGCTGTTCTAATTGGAACGGTTCTTTCTGTAGGCACAATTCTCGGTTTTTCTTTTACTGCAGTAAAAGCAGTCAAAAGTTCTGCACTTGATATTGCTGAAGTCAGTGAATTTATGGTCTCTTGGTCTTGCTTATCGATCTGAGAAAGCCTGCTGTTTCTGAGTCCAGTCCGAGAGCTAGATATAGTAGCCACTTCAGACATCATACTTTCTCTATAACTTTTATGATCATCCATATCCTTCTGTGATGTTTCGCTTTGCACTGTTTCCTTTGTTAATGGATGGCTATATTTTAAATCTAAGCTGGAATTTCCTGATGGAGTTGGTAATGGTTTTTTATTCTTTAACTCCTTGAGGACTGGAAGAAGTTCTTCTCTCAATTTTGTAAACTGATGTAGAAGAGATTTGCTGCTACATTCATTAGTTGAAATAACGTCATCTCGAATATTTTGTGAAAGAATGTTAACTAATGTGGTCGCCATAACCGTAGATTGAAGTTGTGACATAACAGGATGATCTCCTTCAAAGGATAAAGTGCCACTATTCAACTCTGTCAAAACAGTACTAATATCTTTCATCAATTTTAGTCTTAGTCTAAGATTTTGGATTCCCATCTCCTTCAATTCCTCTGTATTCAGGAAAGGTAGTACTAATCCCGTAATATTATGTGATCGGAATGTGCTAACGACCTCATCTGCATAACCAGAATTCCTAAGCCATAAAAGAACTTGATCATTACTCCATGGACGCATACCGATTGACCTAGTTGTATCCACCAAATCTAGTAAAAGCTTAATGAAATCGCATACAAGGCGGAGGCAACTTGGGATCAGACATTAATCCTTTCGTTCTATTTTTGAAGGTATCTTTACTTTATAGAACTCACAGAATAAAAAAAAAAATATATATATATAGCGAAAAAAAGCCCTACGCGGGGCTTGAACC